>JARHVA010000482.1:3485000-3580000 GCA_037957365.1 Torreya grandis | reverse complement strand
TTGATATCTTACACCATGGATGTTTAGTTAGATTTATGAGGTTTTACCATGTAGATCATGTGTTTTCTTCCATGCATGTTGATTATTTTATATGTTTGATTATATTTGTTATTACATTATATTATATTTATGTTGTTTTAGAGTGTGTAATTTCCTAACAAGTGGTATTAAAGTGAGGTTACTATTATTTTGTAATAAATGTGTTTTAGATTTGGTGTTGTTTTCTATATCATCAGATGGAAAAATTTATGAATGCAAAGTTTGAGGTGGAGAAGATCAACATCAATAACAACTTTGAGTTATGGAAACTCAAAGCATATGATGTATGGGCAATAAGGGTTGCACAAATACCTAGATGGAAAGGCAAAGAAACATGTGACAATGAATGATTATGACTAGGAAGAACTAGATACAAAAAACCTTAGTACAGTATGATTGTGTTTCATGGATGAGGTTATTTTCAACATAGCTAGAGAAAAGGTTACAACAAGCTTATGGACCAGATTAGATGGCTTGTACATGATGAAATCTATAACAAATAGTATTTACTTCAAAAAAAATTTATATACATTATGAATGAAAGAAGGTATGAAAATTATTGATCATTTAAATATTTTCAATACTTTGTTATGTCAGTTGACTAGTATTAGAGTAAAAGTGGATGATGAATACAAGGCTATCACCTTCTTATGTACTTTACAAATTCTTCAGATCATATAGTAACTTCCATTGTGTTTAGTAATGATGATGAGATTGATTATGATTCTATTGTGGGATCATTATTGGCTAAGGAGATGAGAAAAAAATCTAGTCTAAAGACTTTTAATCCTAAATCTATGGTTGCTAGGGGAAGATATAGAGAAAGAGGGAAAAGCTCTAGAAGCATATCTTGATTTAAATCAAAAGCCAGGAAAAGTAAGGTAAAGTGTTAGCACTGTGGTAAAGTAGGACATACTAAGAAAAATTGTTGAAAGAGGAAAGAAATTGAAAAGAAGGAAGAATCCACCAAGGAAGCAAAATAGGTAGAAATAAGTGAAGGTATGAGTGATGAAGTTTTATTTGTTTGTAATGTTTCCTTTTAAAATTATAAATGGTTATTAGATTTGGGTACTACACATCACATGTGTTTGCATAGGATTTGGTTTTCCTCTTACCAAACCCTTGATAGAAATTATGTTCTTTTGGGAAATAATGTTTCTTATAAGACTGAAGGGATTGATAGCATTAAGATAAAAATGGTTAATGATATAATAAGGACTCTAATAGAAGTAAAACATGTTCTAGAACTTAAATTAAATTTGATGATTGAATTAGCTTCCTATGATTATAAGTTCATAGGTCAAGGTGGATCTCTTAAGGTGTATAAGGGTGCCTTATTCGTAATTAAGACTCTAAAATTTTGGAACCTTTACTTATTACAAGGGAGTGTATATATCAATCAAGTAACTATGGTATCTAAAACAATGGAAGATCATGCTCTGGAATATATGTTTGGGCCACATGAGTGAGAAAGGGTTAAAAGTACTAAAAATCATGAGTTACTTATTATTTTAAAACTTTAGATTTGGATTTTTACAAGCACTATTTTTTTGAGAAACAAAGTAGACGGAAGTCTAGTGCAAGAAGTCATGTAAGTAAAAGTATTCTTGAATATATTCATTCTAATGTGTGGAGTCAAACCCTTATAATTTTATATGGAGGATCATTGCATTTTTTAATGTTTATAGATGATTACTCTAAAACATTATGGGTCTACTATTTGAAAATAAAGTATGGTAATTTTTAGTATATTTAAGTAGTTTAGAGCTTTTGTTGAGAAGAAAATTGGTAGGTCAATCAAATATTTAAGAACAAATATTGAAAGTAAGTTTACATCCTTGGAGTTTCATAATTATTACAAGGAATATGGGATTTAAAGTCATAAAAACACCAGCTATACACTAACAAAATAGGGTTGCTAAACACATGATTAGGACTCTTCTAGAGAGAGCAATGAGCATGTTTAACAATGCAAATTTGGACAAGCATTTATTGGTAGAAGCAGTTTATACAACATGTTCTATAGTAAATCACTCACCCCCAATTCTAATATACTATAATATTCCTGAATAGGTATGGATAGGTCATCCATGTGATTATTCAGATTTGAATTTTTTTGGTTGTGATGCTTATGCTCTCACTAACAAGAATCAACATTCAAAGTTAGAACTAGGATCCAAGAATTACATCTTTGTTGGCTACAGTGAAGGAGATGGTGTTAAAGTATTCAAACTATAGGATCCTACTACTGAAATAATCATCATTATCAGAGATGTAAAATTTGCTGAAATATCCTTTCTAAAATTAGATGTAAAAATAAAGGAAAAATAAGAACCAAAACATCAACATGTGAAGTTTGAAAGCGAGCCATCTTCATATTCTTAAAACAAGAAAATTTAGCCATTTTTTAATGTTGAATATTATAAATATTTAAAACAACTTGAGAAAATACCTTAGCAGTCTAAATAGAGGTCATAACATGAGGAAACACTTCCACATCCAGTATGCAGATCTAGATGGGTTACACATACTCCTAGTAAGTATAGTCCCAATAGTTCAATTGCTTTGATTTCTAATGATGGGTAACCTATTTGTTATCAAGAATAAATAAAAGATGTAGATAGTGCCAAATAGAGAAGGGAAATACATGAAGAAATAGATGCATTGGCTAAGAACAAGTCATGAGACCTAGTAAAACTTCCAAAAGGCATAAACCCTATTGGTTGAAAATGGGCGTTACAAATGAAAGATAAGTGTTGATGATAAATTTGAAAGGTATAGGGATAAATTGGTGGAAAATAAAATTTGCACAGAAAGGAGGTATTGATTACCATGAAATCTTTTCACCAATTGTTAAACTTATTTCAATTCGAGTTGTTTTAGCATTAATTGCTTTACTTAATTTGACATTAGAGTAGTTAGATATTAAAACAACATTATTTCATGGATATTTAGAAGAGGATATATATGGAACAACCCAATGGTTTTGTACAAGATTAGAAAAATGAATTTGTTTTCAAGCTCAAAAAACCATTGTATGGCCTAAAACAGTGACCTAGTCAATGGTATAATTTTTTTGATTCTTTCATGGGGAGCTAAAATTTTGTTAAGAGTTAGTGTGATCATTGTGTTTACTTCAAGGTTTTGGATAGTGGATTATTCATTATATTGATATTGTATGTTGAATATATGCTTTTATCAAGCAAAAGAATGATATAAATCAATAGTTTAAAAGCTCATCTAGCTAGGACCTTTGATATCAAGGATCTAGGAGCAACAAAGAAAATTTTAGGCATGGACATACATAGAGAGAATAAAAATGGTAAGATTTGGTTATCACAACAAACGTATTTAAGAAATAAACTAACAAGATTTAGTATGAAGTATGTGAAACTAGTTAGTATCCCTTTTGCTTCCCATTTCACGTTTTATTCAAGTTTATGTCCTAGTATTGACTAAGAAAATAAGTATATATGTCTCATCTACCATATACTAGTGCAGTAGGAAGTTTAGTGTATGATATGGTATGCACAAGGATAGATATTTTAAATGTAGTTAGAGTTGTTAGTAGATATATGAAAAATCTAGGTAAAGAACATTGGGTAGCAATGAAGTGGGTGGTTTCCTACTTGTGAGGTACAAGTGACTATTGCATCACTTATAATAGATCTGGTCATTTTATTTGAGGATATGTTGATTCTAATTTTGGAGGATATCTGGACAAAATAAGATCAACATCTGGTTACATTTTTACATTTACATGTGGACCTATTAGTATGATGTCAAAGTTTTAAAAGATTGTTGTTGCATCAACTACTGAAGTAGAATATGTGGTTATTTATCATGTTTGTCAAGAATCAATTTGGATAAAGGGCATATTGAGTGAGTTTGAAAGAGATAAATATAAAATGAAGGTATTATGGCATAGTCAAAGTGTAATTTATTTGTCCAAGAATCCATCTTACCATAGTAGGACAAAGCATATTGTGATAAAGTACCATCTTGTCAGATAGGGGATTGATGAAAAAAAATTAGAACTTGAAAAGGTTCACACAAAATAAAATAGCATTGATATGTTCACAAATATAATTTTGTTAGAGAAGATAAAATGGTGTTTGGCTTCGATTGGCTTACAGAAAAGGTGATGAGTTCATCGATAAGATATCAAGTGGAATTTTTTTTCAAGGTGGAGATTGTTAGATATGTGACAACAAAGTTAAACTTTGGATCCTTTTACATCATGGTGTTTATCACAATCCTAACAAGAGGGGTGTGGGGGGGGGCAACACCCCCGCCCCCTCCCCACTATTTTTTTAGGGGGTTATCAAGGAGCCAAACCCCTATTTTTAAGAAGATGAATTCCAATAGATTTTATTTTTATAAATAAAGTCCTAATGGCATTTTTTTGATCTATTTTTAGTATGAGGAATCCTAATTGTGCTTAGCCAATTATGTGTATTTATCTTTGTGGAGTTTGTATGTAATCTACATAGTGAGTTTTCACGCAATCTATTCATCTTGGAATTAATAAAGCTTGGTATCTTTCATTGTGGATGTTTCCTTATCTTGTTAAGGTTTTACCACATAAATAATCTATTTTATCTCATGCATGTTGATTATTTTATCTATTTGATTATCTATGTTATTGCATGCTATTAGTTTTTTATTGCTATAGAGTGTATGGTTTCCTAACACCCTTGGGAAAAAATAAATTTTTGGGGATTGGAAAAATTGTACACATTATCATTATTGGCATGGATATTATTGCACTTGTAATTATATTTTTCATATATTTCCTAAGCAAGGGAAGTGCAGTATAAGAATATGCTATGAATTTTGACCAAAATGAGCATGAAATTACATACCATTATTTACTTGGATCTAATGCCTTTAGTAATGTTTACAAGAATAATCTAGAACAAGAACACGGTAATGATAGGGAAGTGGTTTTTAAAATATTGAATTTGCATAAGGATGGAAAAAGTAGGTATCACAGCTTGAGGTAAGAGGTGGAAGCTCTGAGATTCTTCTACTACAAGAACATACTGCATTTCATTGGATACATCAACAAAAATATTTTAGTCTAACAATACATTGGCAAGGGTTTATTATGGGAATATCTAGGTGTAACACTAAAATCCCACAAACTAGAGTGGATGATTCACTATGAGATTGCTTTGGGAATAACAAAATGCCTCAAATATTTGTACCCTCTAATTATTCATTTTGACATGAAATATGCCAATGTTTTAGTATATGATGAGTATACACACCATATTTTAGACTTTTGGCTTGAAATTTTGATTAGGGACAAATCCACTCAAGAGGAATCCATCAGTTCATATGGTTATATGGCTCCAAGTATCTAACATCACTTCTCATTTTTCTAATTTTTTATCTATTTACTTTTTTGAACTCTTTATTTTTGGTTTTGTCACAAAATATAGTTATGAGGTGAGGGATTCTATGAAGCATGACATTTTCAACTTTGGCATTGTGTTATTGAAATTAGTTACTAGTAAGCCAACTATAGTAGAAGTAAAAGGAGGAAGAATCCAAATCTTGGTTGAGTAGGTTGTTTGTATGATAGAACATAATGTTGAATTTGAATTAGAATTGATGGATTCATATTTACGCAAAGATTATGACACATTTATAGTGGAAATTGAAAAAGTGATGGGCATTACCCTTCTTTGCACTCAATCTTCCCCACTGTAGAGACCATCCATGATAAGAGAAATGGACTTGATTTATTTTTATAGCATTATTTTATGTAATACTTAATATTCATTGATCGATAAGATGCCATCATAGTTATTAGAGAGTATCAACTAGTTCAAGGACAATCTTTATTTAGCTTCACAACACCCTACATAGAGTTTTAATGCTTTTTTTGTACTTATTTCTTAAAGACTTAAAAGAGCAATTTCCCTTGTATGTGCAAATGATATAAATTTGATGATAAGTTTTTAACCAATTGGTACCTTACATTCAAGGTGTTTAAATGATTGCATTCCTTTATTTTGAATATAAGAATGTTTTTAGTAGACAATAAGAAGGAAAAATAGATTCTTTCCTCAAGATACAAAAAGATTTGGTTACTAAATCAGAATAAGAGAGACAAACGAAGCTTCTAGGAGAATTTATGGAGACATATACAAACCCAAAAATCTAAACATTCACAAAGTTAACAAGACAAATATAAGAGAGAAGACCAAAGAATTCATGTCTAAAATCTACACATCCTAGATATGAGAGGAGTGTTAGAGGGAAGCAACATCTTGGAACCACTCTTGAGAAGTAGGAAAATTTTAATACTAGAAGCCTTGGCTACCAATCGTCATAATGTCCGATATGCACTGAGACTACAAAACACTCTCAAAAATTTAGACCCCTGAATCCCTCATTGACAACTTGAATAAAATGGAAATTGTTAGCAACTCAAGTCTTTTCTAATTAATTATCTACATTCTTCCCAAGGATGGGGACCTTCATAGTGCCAATCTTCATTACCAAAAAGGTGAACAATGCCAAATTTAGCAAAGAAATCCGTTGGAGTGTTTATCTCATGATAGTTGTGGGAAAAAGAATTACCATAGGAAAAATGGATGACATGAAGGATATCTTGAATGTTTGAATTGAGCTGCCACTTATCAAAGTTTCTTGTTTTAAAAGTGTTGATAACCAAGAGAATCACCTTTAAGGGCTAAAATTTGAATCAATAATGGTTCTCAAACCTCTGAGAACCATTACAACTTTAGCATAATTGTCTGAAGACCATGGAATGTTAAAGGATACATATAAAATCACTTATCCCATATAAACTCTAAATATTCCTACTCCAATAGAAAGACCTAGGTTTCCTTTGGACAACTTGTCAAAATTTAGTTTGACATAAATTTCGCTTGGAGTTTTCCATGAAGCCAATAACCTTTTGTTAATTTGGGGAAAGAGGATTTTTTTTTTTTTTTTTGAGTAACTTGATTTTGAAAGAATATAGCAATCCTCTCCAGTCATTTTATTTTTAGGAGGAAACACTTTATCTGTAAAGACTTCTTTATGGAGTACCTCAATTATAAATGTTAGGAATTCTTTAGAGAGGGATAGGTTCCTAAAAACTCTATTGTTTCTTTCTTTCTGATGCATAACCATCATAGGGTTCGAACAATCTTACATGAACCAAAAATAGAGTGCAGTGTGTTTTCTTTGAATTTTAAGTTGTGGCCTTGTTTGTGTGATCTTATTTTCCTCTTAGATTGATGTTGCAAAACTATTCCTTTATCATAGAAAATGCATAGACCTTTTTGGCTATTTCTGTCAGTCTGCATGAATTGTTAAGTCACAAAAACATATTGGAAATGTTTTTTAATTATGAAGTGAATTAGATGATTAAATGTTGTATTATAGAACCTGGCCATTAAAACCTCTACACAAAATTTTAGATCATTTATGTTATAACGATTCGGTTGGGTACTGGAAAACTCACCAAAATTTTTTAAAGATAACTTTGTTTACTATGACAAATAATATTATTATTAACTAAAAAGGCTAACTGAAGAGAGAGATAATTCAAGCATTGTACCACACATAGCCTATTATCCAAGGGCTAGGAATTTGGAATAAAATATTTTTCATTAATTTCCATAAGTAATAACAAACTATCTCACATTAGGTACTAGTGAAGGAATAATAGCTTAATGCTAAACATATGGGTAAGAGTTTTCAATTCATTATTAACCTCATGCTCTTCAAAGAGTAACATAATAAAAACCACAAGGCCAAAATTATCTTAAGAACAACTAACAAGTAATGTTGCGGTTAGCATTACTAGCGTTACCTTACAACTAAAAAAATAAGCCATAACCATTAGATTAAACACAAGATCCTTTTATTTTTCAAGAGATCTACCACTAGTTGAGATTTAAGGTGGATAAAAAATGGCGTAGAGGTGTCTACAAGTGAACATGAATACCATTTACTAGTTGTAGAAATATTTAATCAAATAATGCAAAAGTAATAAATCCTTGGTTTTGTACAGCGGAAGTAGTCGTAACATAAATGCTAGATAACCATTAGAATATAATTGCCTAAAGAACGATAAGAGATTAATTATAATATTGGGATAAGAAAGTTTAGTGTGAAAGTTATGAAAATAAAAATAAAATGGAAAAGAAATGTCATCCTTGTATCTTTGTAGGTCTACAATGAAAATGTGAAGGCATATTATTTTCTTGTTTTGGGCACCACTAAAATGATTTAAT
Organism: Torreya grandis; assembly: GCA_037957365.1. Taxonomy (NCBI): domain Eukaryota; kingdom Viridiplantae; phylum Streptophyta; class Pinopsida; order Cupressales; family Taxaceae; genus Torreya; species Torreya grandis. Next base: position 3,571,700 of record JARHVA010000482.1, on the reverse strand, counting down.
AAATTGTTGACTAAGTACAAAAAGCTCCACTCATTTCAATAAAAATATGGCAATCAATATAATTCATTCTAAAAACTTTAAATGTCTCATTATAACTTAATGTAATTCATTCTAAAAACTTTAAAATTCTCATTATAACTTCAATTGTCAAAAACACCGCAAAACTCAACCACCACCACATATTAAAGCTATGTTCGAAAGCAACACCTAGTGGAAAATTCGTAGAACTCATATGACCAAGAAAGGAAGTATACCTCACGAACGATCCAAGAAAAACGAATCAACATCTCATCGAAATTTTGGAGGATAAAAAACGCATGGGTTAGTAGCCTCCCATCGAAAGTCTTGTGGTACAAAGAAATGCCGTGTTGACTGGACAAACATTTATTTATTACAATGACTAAACGGGGATGTTTTGTGTTTTATGTTTTGTGTTAGTGTAAGACTAGGTGCAGTGCGGTGCGGAGGCCATGACAATATATGCTTATTTCACCCTACTCAGTTTGGTGTTATTTCTGCTGCGTGTGTGCCATGGCGCAACCCCCAAACCAGAATATATAGAAGACAATATCAAATGCCTCACCGATACTAAAAAGGAATTGAAGGACCCCAATCAATCCCTTTTCACGTGGCGGTTTGGGAACAGCAGCACCGGTTTCATCTGCAACTTTGTGGGAGTTCAATGCTGGCACAACGATGACGGGAAAGTTTTGAGCATTAATCTTCCTGGAATGACGCTGGAAGGAGGCTTCCCCAGCGGGTTGAAATACTGTGGGAGCATGACTAAATTGGATCTTTCTGGTAATAGTCTTTCAGGGCAAATCCCAAAGGATCTTTGCAAATGGCTTCCATTCCTTGTACAACTAGATCTTTCTAATAACCAGTTTACAGGTCCGATTCCAACCCAGCTCGCTAATTGCACCTATCTGAATCTCCTTCACTTGAATGGCAACCAGCTTACAGGCCCAATACCCTGGGAATTGACACGGCTGGAGCGGCTCAGCGACTTCAATTTCGCAGATAATTTGCTTACAGGGCAAATACCCGCTAAGTGGACAATGAATAGCACTGACCTGTTTCAGAATAACCCTGGACTATATAGGAAACCCGAAGGACGACCAATTTCGGTGAATCCGGTGGTTGTTGCGGCGTTTGTGCTTTTCGGCATTGTGGCAGTTGTCTGGACCATACTCGGCTTTCGCTGGGGGATTTCATGGCAGAACTCTCGAGGATCGCCGCTGCCATCGCCACCATCTAAGCAGTCCAGGGATTACTTAAAACTTCGGAGGTCCGCCAAAGTTTGCTTGTTCGAGAAACCCATCAAAAAGATGAGATTGGAGGATCTTGTGGCTGCCACCGACAACTTTAGCGAGGACAAAATCATATGGTGTGGGAGGACCGGGGTCACCTACAAAGCCGAGCTGTTGGACGGGTCTTTGCTGGCCGTTAAGAGGCTGAGGAAATGCCGGCAGAGTGCAAAAGAATTCAAATCGGAGATGAACACTTTGGCCCATTTGAGACACAACAATTTGGTGCCTCTTTTGGGCTACTGCGTTGCAGACGATGAAGAGAGGCTGCTGGTCTACAAATACATGGCCAAAGGAACTCTTCTCAATTGCCTGCACGGCCTTTACCGAGAGCATACCTTCGACTGGCCCAGCAAAGTTAAGATTTGTGTCGGAATTGCGAGAGGGCTAGCATGGCTTCATCACAGCTGCAGTCCTCATGTTGTCCACCGCAATATAAGTTCAGGAATTATATTTTTGAATGAGGAGTATGAGCCTCGCATCAGTGGTTTCGGTTTAGCCAAATTCAGCAACGACGATGACGAGACTTGCATTAGCATTTCTTCTGATCAGGGCGAGGGCGAGGGCGAGGGCGAGGTCGCGGAGGTCGACTATAGTTTGGTGAATGAATTCCGATACGATGCTCCGGAGCAGCGGATAAATAATCCGGCGTCTTTTGCTACTTTGAAAGGGGATGTGTTCAGCTTTGGAGTGGTGGTGTTGGAGGTGATTACGGGATTAAAGCCTGGGGATGCACTGATGGAAGAGGAAAGCAGGAAGGAATTGGCGTTGATCGAGTGGATACGTGGCAGCAGCACACACGCACAGCCGGCCATACATAATTATGTGGTGGAGAGTTGTTCTTTATCCGATGAAGAGGTTCCGCTGGTAGAGGAATTGATGGAGGTGGCGTTTAGGTGCGTAAGATTTAATCCACAAGACAGGCCCTCAATGTACCAAGCTTACGAGGTTTTAAGTAAAATTGGGGACAAATATGGAGTTTTGGATAGCCATGAGGAAATACCGCTTTTGTACGCAGCTAGATTGAAGTCAGATTGATTGTTTGAAATAGATTTCATAAAAATAAGAGCATTTGTTATTTAGTTGTTTTTTTTTTTTTTTTTTTTCTTAATGGAAATAAAGAAACTTGTTAGTATTAGGTGTATAAATAATTTATTTCTTTTTGTTTTATGTTGAGGTATATATTAATATTTTCAAAGGAGGTATATAGGTATTTGTTGTAATTCGTTTAATTAGTATTTTTATTTTGAAAGTGTGTATTTAATAGAGATGGAGTATTTTTTCAATTTTTTCAATTTTTTTTGTTTTTGATATTAAAGTTTAAATATCTTTCTTATAAAAATAGAAAATAAAATAATTAAATATATTTTCATTGGATAAAATTATGTGATGTGATCATTAATTTAAAAAAATATGAAATTTTTGTATTGAAAATTGTAAATTTTCTTATAATAGGAAATAAACATAGGTATATTGCAAAAATAATTTCTGACATAGGCATTCACTGTGAATCTATCAATCATACATGTCTACAACACATCAAAATTAATTGAATAAAAGAAATATATATATATATATATATATATATATATATATATATATATATATATATATATATATATATATATATATATATATATATATATATATATATATATATATATATATATATATGTAATGCTAAGCAATATGAGGGCGGTAGTTGACATTTAATAATCTGTCATTCTTCCATTTATTATTATATTTCAATTGTCATTCCACATATCTAAAGTTGTATCGTTGTCAATCTACAACAAGTTGTGTTGGAGTCAACTTACAACATTTATATAAATTTTTACAGACCCAGGATTCAAATTGAAAAGATATGTTTACAATGCCCTCATGTATCATGGCTCTATGGCTCTATGGTTGATTTTAATACCCAAAATACTTAGTTTTAATGAGTAGATTAGCAAGCATATATATATATATATGGGTGCAGGGCAAGTGTAAATCAAAACCAATGTAACAATATAATAACATAGCTTTTTAAATGGTGAACCTGTAACACTTTTACATTGGATGGTGGTCAAGGTTCGAATCCTGTAGATATGAAAAATAAGAGCAAATAGTATTAGCTCTGTATAGAAATATTAGCTACCTAAAATGCAACAAAAATACATCCAATGATTTGTCTATTCGATTTTTTTGGCAAAAAAAATATTAAGTTGATACTTTGACATCAAGCCCTGAAGTTGCCAAATTGTAGGGTTGATCTCTTTGCATCCTATCTAATTTAGGTTATAGTATCGTGTGTGATCATTACTGAAAAAAGGATTGGTTCTACCTAGGTCATCTAGAGTGGTTCTAAATCTATTTCGACTAACTCCATGCTTCTTTTGACACTCCCACAATCCACTAAACAGTCCTATGAAAGTGTCTAGTGTCGTATAAGACAAAGGCCGTATGGTAAAACATCATATCAATTATGAAAGTTGTGATTAGGATCAAATCAAACCCATAAAAATTCAAAATATGGCACCAAACATGCAATTAGCCTAGTAACCACCAACACTAGCAACCATTTAACAACCCTTCTTGAATCCCTCATGTAGTTGGAAAAATGGAGGTCTTTGTTTTTGGTCAAATAGTCTTTGAGAGAAATACATGTCACATTAAGCAATTAACTCAACAAAAGTTGTGCGAGGAGCTCAATAGATATCTTTGATGTGGTATTTGGGCATTAACCTATTTCTGCATGACAATTATAAATATTACAACTGATGCATTTGTAATATTACTTAATTGTAAATTATGAGAATTAGATTATTAAATTTCTAATTATAAATATTTCTAAATTTAAGTTGGTGTTTTTTTTAGTATTACATTTATATGTATGTGTGTGTGTGTGTGTGTGTGTGTGTGTGTGTAGATAGTTTTTGAAAAAAATTATAATATGCATATTAATTAATTGTAAATTATGAGAATAAGATTATTAGATTTGTAATTATAAATATTTTTAAGTTTAGGTTGGTATTTTTTAATATTATATTTATATTTGTTTATTTATTTATTTATTTCAAAATAAAAATAAAAAGAAGAAAAAAATGATGGAATAAATATTAATATTATTAATACTATTAAATTATCAATATTATTATTTTTAATTATATATAAAAAATTCATGTGCAAGTTATGTTATTTTAATTTAAAAAAATGTATTGTCATTTTATAATAGTGTATTAGTCATAAAAAAAATTAGGTAAAATATACATCTCTTATAAATAATGTGTAAAATATTAATGAATTTTTATTATAAAAAATTACATTTGAATATAGTTTATTTTTTCAATGCTAAGTATTATGGTTAATGAGATGTAGGGAGTTAAGTGGGTTGGTTGTGATCAATTTTACTTAAGTTTTTATTACTATAATTGCTTCATATATGTATTTTTGCATTGGAAAATGTGATGCCAGTCAAATTACAACATTTTTCATACATTCACTTAATTATCAAGTCACATTAGTGTTCGAACTATTCCTTGATGCGTGGAATGATTTGTTTATACTACTTGATTAACTAATTTTATTGGTAAATGTTGTGCAAGTTATTTTAATGATCATATATAATTACTTTTACGTTAGAAAATGTAAAAGCAATCAAATTAAAGTTTTTTTTCCTTTGTTTTAGGCATTGTCTTTTTAATAGATATGTTTTAGAAAATAAAAATAAAAATAAAAATGATTTATTGGCTGCTTATTAGATGATTTCATGTAAGGTGACAAATTTTATGGGATTTTTTTTAATTTATTGATTTATAACTTTTTTTTGGTAGTGAAAATAATTTAATTGGAGTATTGGCAAAAAGGTGGGCAAAAAATCGGTCAACCACTTATGCACATCTGCAATTGTACAAGTGACATGTCTTATTACATAATTAAAGAAAGAGGTAAGCATTCTAAAATAAACTTTACTTTTTCTCTATCATTGAGGAGATAAATATAGTACATAATTGAGATAGTTTGTTCAATAGATGTGTAGGTATTTTATCATCTATATTATTTTTCTATGCTAAGAGAAACCACAAGAACATTAATGTTACTTAGACTTTTGCATTTTATGTTTTAATGATGTTAATTGCATGGTCTTACAACAAAAATAAATAAACGAAAATGAGAATGAAAAGAAAAACAAACAACATCACATCAGAACCTTTGAAAATATCAATTGACGTGGATACATACAAGCAACAAAAAAGATAAGACTTTACAACCATTAAAAATTCTTTAAAGCATGAAAATATTTTTAGAATTGCACTGTTGAATTATAATATTGGTAATTGCCTTTTTGACACACTACAAGTGTTATTGCATTTCTGTTACACATCAACAATGATACGAATTGGGATAATTGACTATTTTCTAAACTCATGGAACAATGGTGACACAAAGGCAATAAACTTGTATGCTCATCAACTACACTTATAAGTATTATATTATTCGCATCAAATACATGACACAAGCACATAATCTCAAAGAACGAGAATTTTTGCAACCAAAATTGTAGATCGAGGTGAGACTGGTCTTTAGGGTGACCAGTTTTGTATCCAGTGGTTGTGCAAATGGTTTGACATACCCATTTGTATCTGGTCTCTAACCAAAAAAATATCTACATTTTAATAAATAAAGCTACATTCCACTGTATTCAATTTTTTTTATGACATAAAATTGACATACAACTATTTTGAATCATTATTTTGTAAAAAAATATGCATGCACAATTCAATTTATAATAAAAAACTATCAAATTCTTGAAATAACCTTTCTTTTTGTTGGGATGCCATTTTTCATTAAATAGAAGCACATCGCATATATAGAACATGTGAATTTGACTCAAAATGTAGATAAATCTTGTTAAATGCGATTAGTTCATTATTTGAACATGAATTCAATGGTCATCATCTTCATCTTTTTTAAATGGAATTATTGGAGTGCAAAGCAATGCAATGACTTCTTTGGAAGTTTGTAAACAAGAGCTATAAAAATTGAACCCCAAAACCACTTTTGATTGGAGAATATATATATCAAAGTTGTTGCCAGAATCCAGATAACACGAGTGCAATGGAGACTTGATCACACAAGATGAACAAGTGCACACCACAAGATGCTAAAGCAATTTGAAAATAAGAAGATAAATTGCACAAGACAAAAATAGAGAAAATCAAAATCTGATTATTCAACATGAAATGGCTAAAATGAAGAATACATATAGGAGAGCTAGAAAGTAACTCCTCCACAAATGGTGGTCAAAGCACCCCAAGAATAGACTCCTCTAAAAAAGGTGGTGACAAGGTGCTAAGAATAGAGAAATAACTCCCATACCCATAATAGGAGTATCTTATGACATTCTTATGACACCTTATGACACAAATATGACACACAATCTCCACATAAGCTAGCCTATCCCACGAATGTAGGAAAACTCCATGTATGCACAAATATATAATATTCCCTAATTAATAAATAGGGAAAAATAAAAACCTACACTAATACCCCCCCATAAGCACGGCTTAGGTGGGAAGTGTGGAAATATAAAATGGGTCCCGATAACTAGGCCTGATGAGGTACCCATGTACAAATGCAATCTCCCATAAGATAGAGAAAAGGAGAAAACCCGTAGAAAAAAACTCCCTCCCAAAAGAGAGACATAAAAGAAAAGAAGAGGCTAGAAGGCCTACCCTGAAGATGATGCTACTACAAATGTAGACAGCACCCCAAGAAGAGCTCGTAGGTGAATGCACTTGCTCTCGGTGAAAGGTTTGGTGAAGATATCTGCAACCTGCTCTGAAGACTATCAACATATCAAGTCAATTACCTGACTATGAATAAGCTCCTGAATGAAATGCATGTGAATCTCTATGTGCTTGGTCTGCTCATACTGAACTGGATTCTTGCAAATTTGAATGGGACTCTGGTTGTCACAATAAATGATGGTGGGCTGCCTGATGGGAATGCCAAACTCAAAAAGAATCCCCTGAAGCCAAATAGCCTCAGTAGCTTCATTAACATCTCCCTTGTACTCTGCCTCTATGGATGATATAGCAATAGCATTATGCTTCTTGCTAGACCAATTGACAGGACCTGAACCTAGAGAGAAACTATAACTAGAAGTAGACTTGTGAGTTTGTGAATCGCCAGCCCAGTCTGAATCTGTACATCCAACCAAGTCAACCTCTGTGCCAAATCTATAATGAATCCCATATCAATGTGAACCCTGTATGTAATGAAAAATCCTCTTAGCTACTTTCCAATGCAGTTCATGGGGTTCCTGCATGAATCTAGAGACAAGTCCCACTGCATATGATATGGCGGGCCTAGTGTGAGTCAAGTAGATGAGACTGCCAACAAGTTGTCGATATCGAGTGTCATCAATCAATGGTGAAAAACAATCAACCTCAAGCTTGACTTCTAATAGAAAGGGAGTCTGAGATGGCTTGCAATCAACCATGTGAAATTGAGCCAATAAGTCAAGAGCATACTTAGGCTGTGCAAGTGAAATCCCTGAATCTGACTGTGAGATCTCGATGCCAAGGAAGTAGTGCAACAAACCTAAGTCTATCATGTCAAATCTATCCTAGAGAGATGCCTTCACCACTGTAATAGTCGATGAAGAACTCCCGGTGATCAAAAGGTCATCAACATATAAAACCAAAATCAGAAGTGAATCATCATGCCACAAGAAGTAGACATTAGGATCAGAATGGCACCTAGTGAAACCTGCTATGAGAAGGAAGGAATCCATCTTGGCATACCAAGCTCGAGGGGCATGTTTGAGGCCATAGATAGATTTCCTAAGTCTACATACTAAGGAATAATCTTGAATAAATCCTGGTGATTGCTCCATGTAGATCTCCTCCTCTAGGTCTCCATGAAGAAATGCACTCTTCACATCCATCTCATGCACATTCCAACCATGTGTTGCGGCAATAGCCAAGGTGCGTCAAATAGAAACCATATGTGTGTGTGTGTGTGTGTTTATATATACACACACACACACATATACATATACATATACATATATATATATATACATACATATACATATATATATACATATACATATATATATATATGCCTGCCACCTGTGAAAAACCTTTGGCAACCAATCACGCCTTATACTTATCAACCGACCCATCTGCTGCAAACTTGGTCTGATATATCCACCTACATCGAACCATCTTTCTTCCCTTAGGAAGCGAAGTCAAATCCCAAGTGTGATTTTTGATTAAGGAAGAATATTCTTCCTCGATAGCACTATCCCACTCAGGTACCCTCGATGCCTCTCAAAAATATTTTGGATCTAAAACTGAAGCAAAGAAGACATGTGGATCTTTCTGAAAATCCCCCTTAGTATGTTTGTCATCTGCGGGATCCCCTGCCCAAGTGCCAACACTCTCAAGTGTCTATCTAGCCTAAAGTGGCCCAGACGTGGGTGAGTCAGGGGCTAACTCCTCATCCTCTGACTGACTAGAGGTGGATGACACTGCATCACTGTCCTCACTGTTTAAACTCAAAGAAGAAGAAGAAGATGTCTCTGGCTCAAGAACCTATTGTGGTTGATCTGAATCTAATGAGGAATCATCATGAAGAAGTAGATTCGATGAGGGAGAAGTGTCAAGTATTGAGTCTCTAGGACTCTCCTGAAAGTGGACACTTCTCTCAATGAACAACTCATGTGTGACTAGATCTAAAAGGTGATATCCCTTAATACCATCCAGATATCCTACAAAGATGCAAGGCTTGGATTGACGTTCCATAGCTTTGCATTTCTTCTTCAGAATGCAGGCCATGGCTAGGGATCTGAAAACCCTGAGGTGCTCAACATCAGGTTTCCTTTTATGCCAAGCTTCAAAGGGTGTTATCCCTTTTAAAGCTTTGTGAGGAACCCTATTTTGAATGTAGCAAGCAAAATTGATGGCTTTGGCCCAGTACTGTGGTGCTAGGGATTTAGAGTGAATCATACAGCTACGCATCTCTTTCAAGAACCTATTCTTGCATTCTGCAACCCCATTCTGTGAAGGACTGTAAGTGACTGTGCGTTGCAAATCAATCCCCTCTATGGTGCAAAATTGTTCAAACCTGATGCTGACATACTCCCCTCCATTATCAGTTTAAATAACCTTGATGGATTTCTCACTCTGTTTCTCAACAAGAGCCTTGAAGTCTAGAAATTTTTCAAACACTTCAAACTTTTGTTTGAGTAAATATATCCAAGTGTACCTAGAGAAATCATCAATGAAAGTGAGGATGTACTTGGACCTTGTGAAAGATGGTTTGGGAAAGGGTCCCGATACATCACTGTGGACTAACTCCAATGGTTGTGAAGCCCTCCAAGCTTTGCCTTTGTCAAATTTTGCTTCGAGATTCTTCCCAAGGGAGCACCCCTCACAAAATCCTTTTGAGAATTGGACTCGAGGCAAGCCAATGACCATGTCATTTTTGAAAAGTTGTTCAAGATAGCGGTAGTTAAGGTGGCTAAACCGCTCATGCCACAATTTGCTAACTTCATCTGAATGAGTTAGCAATGCTGTCGAAGAAGAATCTGATGCAAAATGTGAGAAGGTGTATAACCTAGCTTGGTGATTTGCCCTACCCACTTCCACTTTAGTATCACTATGCAACTCCCTGATAGATACTGAATCTGGTGAAAACTCAACTCTCATGCCCTGATCAATGTGAGTGATTTGGTACACTGATAGGAGATTGGTTGAAAGAGAAGGAACACTTAGAACATTATTGAATGTTTTTCCTTCCATTTCAATTGACCCTCTCCCTGAAATAGAAACTGATGTGTCATCACCCAAACTAATTGAAGTCATGCTACAAGGCTCTAAAGATGAAAACTCAACTAGTGAAGAGCCCATGTGGTCAGAAGCACCCGAATCAATGGCCCATGATGATGTAGAAGCTGCAGTTGCTACAAGGGCCTTGACCTTTTCTTTCTCCTTACCCTTGCTTTTTGCCTTAGTAGAATCTTGGGTTGATGAATTATGCTTGATGGACTCAAGAACACCTATGTTGTTCTTCTCTAGAAGATGAGTTAGGTGGTCTATAAGTTTCTTCATGCACTTGTGTTCATCATGCCCTATCTTTTTACAATAGACACACTTAACCTTCTCCTTTTTAGGTTTAACATTGGAGAATGAAGACTCAGTGTTGTTTTTGGTAGGATTGGTGTTTTCTTTCTTCTTCTCTTGGTCCTTATTCTTTTTCTTCTTCTCCTTTGTTGAAGTCTTATCTTTACCATTTCCAACTATCAAAGCTTGGGGTTGAGTAGACTTCATTGTGCCCATCTGAATTAGCTTATCTTGCTCCCTAGTCAAGTTGGCAATGAATGAATCCAAATAAGGCATTTTCCATGCAGTGCCAAAGGCACTTTTAGTGGCATGGAAAGTGGAGACAAAGACTGAATAGCTTGGACATAACTTTGCGAGAATAGAAAGTATGAGTTGATCATCTTTCTTCTCTATTCCACATTCTTTCAATTGTAATCTAAGGGCCTTAAACTTAGTGAAGAAGTCCAGTAGGGTGTCAAAGTTACTAGGACTTAGACTTATGAGTTCATTTTTGAGCTCATGACCTCTCATCTCATCAAGCTTTCCAAACAATTTTTCTAAGGTGTCCCATATGTCATTAGGAGTTTGGAAGGATTCTAAGTGGAAGAGAAGTTTTGGAGACATAGACAAGCTCAGTAATCCAAAGGCTTCATCACTACGATTGTACCACTTAACCTTTTCAGCATCTGTGTTGGGTTCTACTTCTGTACCCATGATTATCTTATACAACCCTTTGCTTCTAAGAATGATTGACATTTTGACTTTCTATTCATGATAGTTGAAGGGTGTTAGGGGTTTAAGTTGAAAAGAATCCATTTTTAGCTGAATTTAGGTGAAGTTGAGTTGATTGCAAGTTGTGAATTTATGCAGAAAGGAGAATGAAAGCAAGTTGTGAAAAAGCAATCACACCCCCCCAAAATATTGAGCCCCCACCAAGTATGCAAGTGCACGCTCAAAAGACATCGGTCTCAGCTGAAAATGTGTCTTAGAGCAATTAGTGCAAGACTTAAGCAAACAAGATGTCGGACTCAGCCAAAAATGCGTCCTGAGAGACCCAAATTTTTGGCACTTTATAAACTAGTGCATTTTTGACAAATAATAAGTCTTCACTATGGAAAATTAAATTACAAACACTTTTGCAAAAAATGGCACCCAAAACTGAGTTACCATTTGCAAGATTTTAAAGTTACAATTTTCTCGTAAACTAGTGTTTTTGCAAAAAAAGCACTAAAACATTTTTAAAATGCCTGTTATGGGGAGAGAAAGTGGCCATCCAACCACTCGTTAGATTCAGCATGGAATGAGGAATCGAAATAAATTTTGTGTGAGGGGGAATTGGTCTCCTGCCAACCCGAACCTCACCCTTCGTCTTCAACAGGGAAGATACAAGTTTTAATTGAAAATCTCCAAAATACAAAACTGTCTAAAATCTTTAATATTCAGTCAAATTCACTGATTTTTGTTTTATCAAGTCAATTTTACACTAAATAAATAAATCAAAGACAGTTTGGATAGATGCCACGTGTCCAAAGGGTGCCAAATAGGATGCCAAGTAGGGAGGGGCGTCCAAAAATGCACAGTCCAGAATTTTGACTTAGAAAAGACAAAAAAACTAAATGCAACATGTTGCTTGGCGCCGTACAGTTGAAAGATTGGCAAGGGAGGACTGTGGCAAAAAGTTTCTCCAAAAAACAAGGCGCAATGCTGGAGCTGGACAGCAAACAAAGCAAGTGGCGTCCAAAACAGGGTGTTGTTCTAATTTTTTTTGCAAAAAACAAAAAAATAGCAGACCTGGACGCCGTACGGCCTAGTTGGCTGTTTGAAAGGACTTAGCAGCAGCAAATGGGGTAGGCGCCTGGTCTCTTTCCTCAAGCTGGCGCTGAAGTTGGCATGGAGCAGCTGGAGCGGCAGGCTAGAAACAGTGGCGTCCAAGAACAAAAAAAAGATTGCAGAGATCCGTCCCTTTTTTTTTGTTGCAAAATTACAAAACCAAAATTCCTCTGCCTTGCTAAAGAAAACCACAGATCTAGACAAAATGTCTTGGCAAATGCTAACTTAGAAGTAAATTTTTAAACAAGATCCGTATGGATTTGCATGAGTTTTTTTTTTAAAAACTCTACCAAAGCTCTCAAATGCAACGGATTTTTTTTTTAAATACTAAGAAAGCAAAGTAAGAATTTCAAAATGAACTACTAGCATAACCAGATACAAGATTACCGGGTTTGCTCTAATACCATATCGAAGTTGTTGCCAGAATCCAGATAACGCGAGTGCAGTGGAGACGTGATCACACAAGATGAACAAGTGCACACCACAAGATGCTAAAGCAATTTGAAAATAAGAAGATAAATTGCACAAAACAAAAATAGAAAAAATCAAAATCTGATTATTCAACATGAAATGGCCAAAATGAAGAATACATATAGGAGAGCTAGAAAGTAACTCTTCCACAAATGGTGGTCAAAGCACCCCAAGAATAGACTCCTCCACAAAAGGTGGTCAAAGCACCCCAAGAATAGACTCCTCCAAAAAAGGTGGTGACAAGGTGCTAAGAATAGAGAAATAACTCCATACCCGAAATAGGAGTATCTTATGACACAAATATGACACACAATCTCCACATAAGCTAGCCTATCCCACGAATATAGGAAAACTCCATGTATGCACAAATATATAATATTCCCTAATTAATAAATAGGAAAAAATAAAAACCTACACTAATAATATATTGAAACAATTTGAATGCCATATAACTAAATTGACATTGAGGGGAATTAATTTTGTTGTTTATGGCCCTTTCAAACATTCTACAAAGAAACATTCAAATATGGTTATTAAAAAGTCAAAATATTTCAAAAATACATTGTAATTATCCTGGCTCTTAAAAAACATACAACATAATTTGCTTTGAGATAATTAAAATTCATATTCACTATGATCCATTACAAAATATTTATAGAATTCATATTTCATCTAAAGTGCATCATGCCATTTATAAAAACTTGTCAAATGTTGATACTTTGAAATGCTTTGAAATAAAATCAACTTCTTTTGTAGTTATAGAATAAAATGAAAATGACACCTCTACTACACACACATTTCAATCTAAAAACATCCATCAAATTTTATTACACTCTTTGAAACAAAACGTACGTCGATTAAAAAAACAAAAAACATACACCTAAACCATATAATGAAAAAATTGAAAATAATAATTTCATGAACAAATATCGAAAATCATTTTGATCTATAATAGCAATGATACGTTGCCAAAAAGGTGGAAATTTTATGTACACCCAACATGATTGACAATCTGTAAAAAGTATAAACAACTATCAAATATTGATCAAAGACTGCACCCATTCATGTTTGTGTACTTTGTGAATAACTACAACTTTAGAAGGATTTTATTTTATTTGATAATGCCATTGTAAAAACAATTGAAATGGGCTAAAAAATATGCAAACAATGCAAAATATATCTTGACATTGAAAAATTCATGTTTGTGAACTACTCTTTTTAATATTAGAAGAAACAAAATAATAATTATTGTGCAAAATTTAACATTTTTAGAGGAGAGTTTGGTTGTTTTTACAATTCCATTTGCATTAATACACAAACTTGTATATAAATGCTCATAATATGGCCTCACCAAAACAATTATAAATGTTCTAATAGACTTTGATCGAATCCAAAAAACATTGTGTAGGCAATTGAATGAGACTAAAAATTTGTACTAAAAATGAAGCGTAAATTGGAATACAAAAATGCATATTTAATAGGAAATGTGAGACCTACATGTGTCATGAATGCATAATTAGAACTTTGTCAAACCCCTTTATACGAGAAAGAAAAATTACAATTGATAAATATTAGAAAAATAGGTTTGAGGAAATTTTGAAAAAACACTAGCTGACATTATGTCTATTGAAGATGTTGAATTTGACACACATAAAAATGTATCAAAACCAATTACTAAATATTTGGTAAATTCCTTCATTGAAACATAATTGATACATTATTTTTAAGATGAAATCATTGAAATTACTCCATTTTAAGGATTCAAAACATGGGGTATATTTGAAGACAAATTCTCTGAGAAAATGAGCTTTCTAACATTATACTATGGTTTTAGTGATCCTAATGATATCACATAGAAAATATGGTATCAAAAAATAGTGAAGTGGGAGATTTTACCCAAACAAAATGACATTACAACTAACATAACTAACATCTTGTTCAAAGCCATTAAAATCATTATACACCAGGTCTTATCTTGTGTTTGGATATGCATACATAAAAGTGAATTAAATGGAAAAAAAATATATGCCAAAGAATTTTAAAATAAAGCCAACATTGAAAAAATGATAAAATCACCAGTAGCCTATAGAGCTTTCAAAAGCATTCGAACATCATCTTATTATTTTGAAAATTTAAGGAAATATATTTTTGTATTGATCAGGTATCCAAGCTTGCCAACATTCTTTGCTGCATTAATGAATATTGAGCATTATTGGGATCCTTTGTGTCATGCATTACAAAAATAATCTACTAAAACCAATAATAATCACAAGGAAATAATTGAAGAGGATAACATTGTCACAATGATTAGTAAAAACCCTATTCTTTGTAGTTGTTATTTTAACCATAGATCCAATGCATTGAAAAAATTGATGTTTTAAAATGACTAACTATTTGGAAAAGTTTTGGATTAATTTTTCATAACATAATTTTAAAATATAGGAAATGATTACTTGCATTTCATGCTCTATGTACAAGATCCACCCACATATAGACATTGTTGTAATAGTGAAATCAAAAAATTTGTACACAAGTACATATCCTATGATTCAATGTTGATTGATGGCAATTTATCTAGAATGCAAACACATTATCATACAAGTACATGAAAAAAATGTATAAATTATCCTTGTATATTCAATTTTCCATTACCTCTAATGTAAAAAACCACAATATTAGAGTCATTAGACCAAACCAATGACCTTTACAAAGTAAATGCTACAAGAAAATTTTATCAACTTGAACATAAAAAGTATATCAAAGACACAACTTTCTTAATGTTTTTGAAATATGCATATTTGTTTGAAATACAATGCATACTTTCATTACAATCTTGTCTTTCACGACCCATCACAATGCTAAAAAGACATCCATCAGGTATCTAGATAAATGGATTTGTAAAAGAAGGCTATGCATTTTGGTATGCTAACACATATGGAAAATTCAGTCTTGATGCATATGCTACTACAAAATATTATTTCTCTTATATGATAAAGTTTTATCATACATTTAAAAATGTGTTTTGAAAAGTGCATGATTAATTTATTCATAACAATGAAAACAAAATACTTGCCATAATAAAATTTAGAAATACACTTTTCCAAAATCAACAAATGTCTAGTCACCAAGTTGTTCACATTGTGTTTTCATTGCCTTTACATCATAGTTCAAGAAAAAAAATCATATACACATCGCCACAGAAAAAAGAAATTACATTTTTAAAAGTTTTAAACTATTAACACAAGAACCAGATACTTTAGAAGACATATTATGTGCCTTTCCTATATAAATATATATTACAATACCAATGCAATTGTAGAACATATGCTTGGTCAAATATATGGCATATTACCTAGTAAAATCTATAAACAACAATTAATGGAAAAACCATACATTATTCAGCATGTTAGATACATTATCCACATAGATCCTGAAAACTATTGTAAATAAAAAATTATGTTGTTTATATCCTATCATGCAATGAATAGACATTAAAAAAAATTGACACATGGACTGATACATACCTTACTCATAAGGCACAGATAAATAGAATTGAAACCATGTTTATTACGTAGTCGATAATAAAATGGGTAAATATTGACATTGTTATAGAAAATATTGAAATTACTTATACTACATCATTTTCCAATGACAATGACAAAGAAAATAATCAAATACATAACATCAATAAAGCATATGACATAGGTCCTAATTTGCATTGCATAAGAAATAACAAATTACTCAATAATCAATAATTGAAAATGTTCTAAACAATAAATCAACCATTTTTAGTAAGCAAAAAAGAATAATTTACCTTGTTAAACAAATTAATAAAGATAAACAAACCATTATCAAAGACATTTCAATTTTTTTTTAAAAACACTATCACCAGACACTCCAATCTAGTTTTTCTTAATAGGAGGATCTGACATAGGAAAAATATTCACTACAAAAGTGATATACAAAACTTTAACACAATTCTAAAATAAGCATCTTGAAAGTGATCCTTTGGAAATAAAAGGAATGATTGTTGCATACACTGTAAACATAACATATAATGCAAATGGTCTAACAGTGCATTCCTTTTTTCAATTACCATATACATCTACACAGATGTTTCCATTGGATTCAAATACTTTGGATACCTTAAGAAAACATTATAAACAATTACGTGCACTAAATATTGATGAAATATATCTATTAGGAATTCATATTCTATGCTTTATATATATAAAATACTTCATCAAATCATGCATACAAATAGAAAACCATTTGTAAATATTGACATTATCTTCATCGATGATTTTTACCAAACAAAGCCTATTTGAAATAGGTGGGTTTTTTAAAAACTTATCTTGCATGGATAAATATTTCCATATAATTTTTTTATTGGCAATGTAAAGTGATTTCAACTATAATAAGTAATTTTCCAAAATGACATTCACTTTATTTATATTCTAAAGTGGATTCGAACTTGTCAGTAGACTATATCAGGAATTGAATACTTGAATACCACATGCTATAGACCTGTTCCTTATGATCCAACATTCCCATACTTGTTTCACAAGAATAATGATGTTAAAAATAACAATGCCAAAATGCTTGTCCTACTTAGAGAAGAAACATACATATTATATACTATTGAAAAAAAATGTATTTTAGTGATGAAATCTTTAAAAATAGTGAATAAAATTACTTTCCTAACATAATTATCTTGAAACAAAACATATTGGTTGAATTGGATGTTGGAAACTATGATATACATGATGGATTAGTAAATGGTGTTGATGGGATTATCAAACATTATACTCCCAGACAAGTAGACATAATTTAGAAACAATTCAATGAAACTAAAATTGGATTACTTCAATGTAAAATGATGCAAAGCTTCTACAATGACAAATTATTTTGAAACTAGACTCCAATAACAAGGATTTAAAGGAAAAATACATTAAGAATTCAATAACTACCATACGCAAACAATTTCCAATACAAATAGCATGTGCATGAATAATACATAGATCACAAGGACTCACAATGGATGTGTTGGCCTTTGATCCTACTGTTGTCAAGCACCATGTCCTTGTCTACACTAAACTTTCTCAAATAAAATACATTAAATAATTTTATCTTTTCAATAATCTAGAAGCTAACAACTTTATCATATCTGATAAAGTTAATGCTAAAATTCAAAGACTACAAATTTTTGCATAGTGGCTACAACTTTTAATGATTTCCCCTAAAACATATAATAACTTCTTATTATTATTTAATTAAATACATGAAGTTTTTAATTAAATTTATAAATTATAACCATTACTATGACCTTATTAAAGCAAACATTCTATGTTTCTGAAAGAAAAAAAAGAATTGTCCAAATATTAAATTACTCAATTCTTACCAAAACTTGTCATTGTCACTCCACAATGAAGTTGCATGGAATAATGTTAAATTTTAGAAAAAACATCATCTTAAAAAAATCAAGGCATTTTCCATAAAAATCATAGAGACTATGACACATGATATATCATATTTAGAGACAACAATACAAATAGTTAATATATACTTAGTCCCACATGCTCCAATTATTGATATATTGTAATTTATAGAAACAAAAAAATCTAATTTACCACCTGATATTAAGATCATATTTGTTGGAAATTTTAATATTGACATGCCTCAACAAACAATATCCCAACAAATTTAGGACATAGTACATAAACATAATTTTTGTTTAATATCAAAGTTGCCAACAACATATAGAGGCACTCTAATATACCACTTTTGGATAAATATAAATATCAGCACCATTCAATTTATAATGTTTTATTCCTATTGGATAGATTATCATTCATGTTTTCTTCAAATTAATATCTATAAATATAATAACAACTACTCTGTGCAAACATAAAACATGGATTTCACCTTACACATTGAAAATTACAAATGCCAATAATCAATAACAAATACAAAAATAAAATAAAAACCTGGTCCGAACAAAATGGTACTTTATGCCACTTATATTAGGCATTATTTTTTTGTCTTTTTTCCCATTGTAGTCAAAAAAAAATTATGCATTGTAAAAAATACTTGCAAGAAACTAGATATGGATCCAACCAAAGTCATCGATCAATAGATAGAAATAGAAAAACAAAAGGCTTTAAAATAGTAATATTTGATTTATAGTTACTATAATTTATTAATTTTCCATACTCACAATTATTATTTCTTGATTTTTGCTCCTTAACGATGATAAAATATAATATCTTCATGGCCTTATCATAATCGAAATAAAAAACTAAATATGGAAGCAAAAGAACACACAAGCTGATACACAACAATAGACCACTTATATTATGAATTATTTATTTGTATTTTTTCCCTTGAAATCAAAATATCTTTATGCATTGAAAAAAATGTTTATGGAAAATTGGATGTGGATCTAGCCAAGAAAATTGATCAAGGAATAGAAATAACACAACAAAAGGTGCCAAAATGGTAATATTCTAATTTCAATTATGGTAAGTTATTGTTTTTCACACTCAGAATTCTCCTTTCTCATTTTTCACTCCTTAATAATGACAAAATGCAATATCTTCATGACCTTGTCATAATCTAAATAGAAAATTAAATATGGATGCATATCAACACAATAAGCAATAAATAAAAATAGAGCAACAAAAGGCACCAAAATGGTAATTTTTTGTTTCCCCCACTTGTTCTAGTAAATTTCCATGCATGCACAAAAATATATTTTTATTTTTTACTATGTAAATTTTAATTTTCTTTATATTTTACAATTCAAAAAAAGGGTCATTATATCTTACTTAAAAATATTTATATTCATACCTTGCATTTAAAAAATAATCGTTGCAACATAAACATAGGCCAACAAATACTAATTTTAGGTATTGACCTCTCAGAAAAAAGATGTGGCAATGTTTTTAAAGGTGATTTATTAGTTTTTTATGGTCTTAGTTTCATTAAAAAAAAATGAATCCACCATCAGATGTAGAAATAGTGTATGTAGATCTTAATGAGAAATTTGGTCAATTGATAATAACTATGAACATCAACAACAAACTAATTGAAAAATTCTTATCACAATTTTCACCTAGAAATAGTTTTCAAATCAAATAATTTACTATAAAAAATAGAATCCAATATGAAAGAGGGGATGTTGAATTTTGTCTTGTATTGGACATGCAAAACACTATAGAAAAACATTGCAACAATATGCAAAGAATGTAGGCTTACTCTAGACACCACAATACATGATCTTGTAAAATCAAATAGCATATATGAAGTGAGTTAATTATTCACCATTGTAGTGGATATAAAAAAATAAAATCAATATGAACTCGGTCTCAAAGATAGTGAAACGAAAGAATACATAGCAGGGTGGGTGCACGAAGTTGGGGGATAATTTTGTGGACATCCACCCAATTATTCAATAATGCGTATGCATTATCTAAATAACATGTAATTAATAAGACATAATTCATACATGTTATATAATAATGTGTTCACCTATTATATAATGAATACACATTGTTTATTATGTTTATTGTGTTAAAGAGGTCCCACCACATAGACGAGGTAAGTCATTAAAAGTTACACCTATTAACTTATATTTTACCATTTTTTTTGTTTTTTAAATTATTCAATTTGTAAATTATTTGTTTCAAACAATATAATCCACTAAAATAGACCATAAAAATCATCCTGACCCTCTAATTGACCCTATTATTCCTATGGTTGACCCTCCACCTAACCCTCTAGTTGACCCTACTATTCCTCTAGCTAACCCTCCACCTAACCCTCCTACAATTCCACGATCCCCTAAGTAGCCAAGAGTATGTAGCTACACACATTATGGAAAATAAAATTAAAATTAAGAAAATAATCAAGAGAATGGGAGATATCACATCCACAAACAACCACGGCAGTTATCTAACCAATAACCTAGAGTTATTATTCGGTCACATTGACTTGATAACGAATGAAATTGATAGATGGAAATCTTATCAAGATAGTTGTAGGGAATATTATGTTGAAAAATTATCATCACATGAGTTCAAAAAAATAAATATCCAACATTTGTGCATTATTTATTAACCTAACCATCAATGCACCATTTCTAGTAACTGCTAAACATTTTCCAATCCATAGGTGCAAAAACAATTTGATCAAAGCTAATTTCTGAGACAAATGTGGATGGTGTTTGATTATACACCATGTAACAACCATAAGTTCCCATTTTATTTTTTAATTAAACTCTATTATGAGTTTATCCTTAATGAGATTCTAAATTATTTTGATTATAGTGAATTTTAGGGCCAAGGAAAAGGCTCTACGTAATATCGACCAAGTGTACATCACCAAATTGACTTGCAAACATCCCTACCCAAAATCTAATTCATCTTGAGATCCCCTCTATGGTAAAGGAGGTCTTGGAGATCGATACTCTACATGCACTTAGTGCACTTATTGATACACTCATTTAGCATATGAGTAGGCTTTCAGTGACTGATGCTAGAGATATGCAACCTAGTGTGCATACCCAACCCCATCCTTGTAGATATTTTAGATATATATGTATTGGACCTTCTGATGATGATAGTGTTGGTGGTTCAAATGGGTTGGATGATATACTCTTGAGTGAAGAGTTTTTAGCACACACATTTGGTATGCAATCATTAGCCACTACATGGATGTAGGTATATTTTATATATTTATGTCATGTCAAATTTAAGATTTATTTTCAAATTTAAAATTTAAAATTTAATTTACACAAAAAATGAATAATATATATAATTTTTTATGTTCCAAGAGATGGTCCCTTCATCATCACACACAATGTTTGCAAAATTTGATCTTACACAACCATTATTTACATATATGGATCTAGTTGTTTGCCCATCCACTACTACAACTGCCTGAGCTAGCAAGACAACTTTTACTTATACAAAGGTATAATTTTGAGTATATTTTACACTCTTGGTTTAAGAAAGGATAAATAAATTCCATGTATCTTTGATACTTTATAGAAAACTAAGTGAAACCTTATTTGTTCAGTTGATGTCTTAAGTAGACACTCCTCCATCACTATGAGTGGAGACAGACATAGGCATTGTTGCATTGATGTCATCCGTACAGGGCCCCATAGAGGCACATATTAACTTGTAATTTGAAATTGTAAAATAGATTTTTATTAATAATTTTACTACATACTTTCCTAACAAATATAACTTATGTGAATGTACTATGTTTTTTTAAGGTTATTCAATGACATCTCAATGTCTAATTTATATGGTTAGTTGGGAAACATCTCATATGTCATCCTCATTTTAGACACTTTTTTGCATAGCTCAACCTATCATTGACCCAATCAAGCATCACATTCATATTTATTGGATCCGTGAGATGGTAATAAGTGCATGTTTAAATGTTTTTTATTCTATGTTAAAATTAATTTCTTAACTTGGTTGCAGACATATTTTATGTTAATTTTCTAATAATACTTGTATTTCAACGAGTTTGGCTGCAAGTGAGCAATGAGTATAGAACCCACAATCGGACCTTAGAACAAGCCAAGGCATTTGAGGGATCTCTATCTACCATCACGACATCCTAGGGAGGTTCTTCTTCGAGGAAGGCAAAGAGAGGGACGTTATTTGATGATTAGCTCATGGCTTACATGTGATGTACTATTGTGTATGCTTATATGATATTGTATGCATTTTTTATATGCCTATATATGGAAATATATGTATTATTAACATTTTACATGTGCCTATATGGCATTCACCTAACATTCTATTACATTTTTATTTTGTAATCCTTTATGGATTTTATTAGCATATTGTAATTTATGATGATATAATATTATTTTGGTAAATGGGTGAATAGGTAGTTGAACTTTATGTGAATGTACTTGAGATTGTATGATTAACTTCTTATACTTGTAGTGCCTAAGATGGTGATAACTTGATTATAATGGATTTAAATTTTAAAAACTAGTGTTGTATAGATATGATATATCTCATTTGATTAAGCTAGGATCATCTGAGAAATATGTCAAATTTGTCATTATCCAGTAATACATGAAGCTAAATTAATAATGTCTTAGGACTAATTATTATAGATAAGTTAATTATCCCAAGTGGTGTCCTATTTATAACACAATCATATCCTCTATTTTCTATGGTTTTACCCATTATATATTTGTGTGTATATATAAAATATTTGTAAAAAACTTCATTGTGCACACTTTAATACTTCAACCATTATGAATCATAATCACATTTTTTACCTCAAATGTCATGTATCTATAGAAGCTAAAATGAATAATTGACCATGGTTAGAATCATCTTTTGGTTTTTTTTGGACAAAAAAGTAATTAGAGGAGGTTGCTTACTCAACTACATCAATGAATATATCAACTAGATACACAATAAAACTTTGGAGGTAAATTTTTAACTACCATGTGGACATCGTCTTAGTCTTTGGATTGAGTATCATGGTTTAGAAAATGTTTTTATATGTTGATTTAGTTGAGAAACGTATTAAATCCAATAACTATTATAACCCTATATTTATATTTTTTGTCTTCAATCAAGTCTTGGATCATATGATTTAGAGTAATGTCCATTTATTTTAAGAATGGCCAAGGAATCTATGGAAATCATAATATGCATTAACATTAGTGTTTTGAAGAAAGGATCTTGACTAGTCAATTAATTTTCACTATGGAGGTAAAGATATCATATTGTATTCTTGACTAATTTATGAAAAATGAGGTTTTTTATACTTCCATTATCAACAAAAAAGTGTATTTACAAAATTGTAGGAATAAACTTATTCTTCTCCCTCAACTTTTCTTTCACTCTTAAGGCCCCCTCTAGGCTTCACTAGGCTTAATCACTTTCTACTTCAATCATGCATTCAATGACTTTACATCTGCCTTCCAACATCTTATTCTACTTTCTGCCATACCTATAAACTTATCTTAGATTCCCATTTGTTGGCATAGTATTTTCATTAATGTCAATATAATGTCATTAATGTAAAAGTGTGTTATCATTGATGTCTAGATGCATTTGGTGAATATACATGGTGAGTGGTCTTTGAGGTATGCATGAGTGAAAGCTAATGTCTAGGTAAGCAAGTATAGTTTAGGTATTAGCATGAGGTTATCACAGGTGATCAATGGTCAAGATTATTTCTCAGTGTTGTATTTTTTGTTAGAAGGCTTGTTTCAAGTTTGATGTTACTCTAGTGAAGGATGATCAAGGTTGATGTTGCTCTAGTAAAGGATGATCAAAGGTCAGTTGTCAAGTTATTAGCAAAGAAGAGTGTTGTGATGATGTTTGTATGAGTTAATTGAAGAGAGTGTTGTAGTGGAAAGTTGAGTGTTGTTATGATGAGATAAGTTCTTAAGAAGCATATCCTTATGTCAAGTATCAAGAGCTTAAGAAGTCTTGTCATGGCCTAGTCATGGCATGAAGAGACCTTGTGTGAAGGCATGGGCTTAATTTCTTGGTGAGATGAGTGGTATCATACATGTGAGAAGATGTATATCCATGGTTGATCATGGTAACAAGTTGTATGGCATGTATATGAGGTGTTAAAATCTTAGACAATGGTTAGAATGTTAGTTTCAAGGACTAATGTGATTTGCAGGTCAAGGCCTAGAGAGCAAAGAGATAGATGGTGGCCTATTGAGGTATGAGATTCAGATTTCAAGATAAGAATGAGTATGTGATCATTGTCAGTGGTGTTATAGATTGTCCCAGGTGTGTTTGCCAAGTATGAGATTAGTGGTAGAAGGTTTAGGCTTAAAAAAGTGTTTTAAGGTCTCTCGAGTGCATAAGATGGAGAGTTATCTACCCGAGAAAGTTTTTCAAGTGTTCATTGGCACATGAATCATATGCATGAGGACCTAATATATTCATGGTATATGGGGAAGGGTAATATCTCAAATTTATAAGAATTGATTTTTGGAATGAGGGGTTAAGCTTTATGAACAATTGCTAATAGTGGAAGATGGTTTAAACCCTCAAAGAACCCTAATAGTGACCCGATATGAAAGAAGTTCTTATAAAGTGATCAAAATGGATTGGTATGGATATTTTAGTGATTTTATTTTTTATTAAAATATCCCAATAATTTCAAAGTTTGATTGAGTCTTCAATTGAGTGTGTGGACCCTACAATAAAGGCCTTATTTCGTAGAGATTTGCAGTAGCAATCAGAGTTAACCAAGTCAAATTTGCTAAATGGATGAAAGAAAAATTTCAAGACTTGAAATTTGTGTCCATGAAGTTTTTGGAAAATTTATATACATTAGTTGTGCAAATTTGGTGATCCAAGTTGACCAGTCGCTAGTAGGCCTAATGAAGAAAAACAGTGTAAAACCTAGGCAATATGAAATGGTGGCTTTTGAAGTGATTTAATGAAAAGAATGATGGATATAAGTGCATGGATATTTTTTTTGGTAATTATATATCCTATTAATTCTTTTTATAAGGTTTTATAGTCATTAAAAGTAGTGAAAATGTTGAATCCAAAATGGTTTGTCTGGATGAGTGAGGTCTGTGAGAGAGAATGTCAACAATTGGTCTACAAGACCAATAGTTTCCATTAGATATTATGATATTTTTTTGAGGTTGTTATAAGTGTTTTTTAGGATAATTTTCATGAATTTTAATTCCTTTATTATGTTTTTTCAAGTGTCATAATTTTAAGTTTCCATGACTGTGGTTTGAGGCTAGTTGGCAGTTCAGAGGGAGCATTTTGTAGAGAAGAGTTTGAGCCTATATACCCTAAGTTGAAGTATATAATTAAGTTTTTGATGAAATTTAGTTCATGAGGTTTTTTAATATGTGATTTATTTTTATGGCTATTTGGAAAAAAATTGTTTATGCTTCAGTTGTTCAAGACAAACTTTCTATGTGTATGAAGGCCTCTTATGAATAGTGTTTTGAGAAGGGTTTCAAGTGGTGGTTGGACCTAAAAGGTATTTTGGAATTATATTAAATTTGGATAAGGTATATTTTATTTATTTGTGAAATTACATTTTTCTTCATTTAATTTTATTTTTTTTCAATGGGTCATGAGGTAACGTATTGCCAAAGTAGGCCTTATTGAATTAGGTCTCTTTAAGGCCCAAAAGAGGATTTGGATTATTAAGTATTGGATGACATAATGTATTGTTTGATTAATATTTTAAATGTGTTATAAGAAATATTTAGAGGATAATAAAATTTTACAAGTGTATATCTCCAACCAAGAGGTATATGATCAAGAGGCTTATATATATATATATGTATATAAGGCAGTTTTAGGACTATTTGGGTGAAGGGAGTGAAAGTGAATGAAAGAGAACATTGAGGAGTAGAAGGAGATAATATATACCATCAAAGTGGTGTATATAGATAGTGATAAATATATAATATAATTTTTGAGTATGAATATCAAGGTGATATGACCTAATCTATCTTGAAGAGACCTAGATGAGTAAAGAGGCCTAGAAGACAATTTGAGAGGGATAAGAATGTGAAGAGCTAAAGATATGGTCATCATATATTGGTTTAGAAACATAGTGTTCTAAAATTTATCAATAGTTTTATGTGGTTGAGTTGGTTCTGAGTCATCCAAGGGGTTGGCGCCTCCTTGTAAGTAGGTGCTTTCTAAAACCGAGCTGAGTTTGTGCTTAGCTAGTTGGAGTTAGTGCTCCATGTGAAGTTGGTGATTCATTAAATCTTGGATTTTATATTATAATAATATATTATATTTTAAAATATTAGTGGGTTTTATTTCCCTTGATGGTTTTTCATATATATGATGTGTTATCTTATTTTATGCTCTTATATGGTTGCTTATGCTTGCTAAGATCTATGTACTTGTATGAATGGCCCATGAATGTTAATTGAATAGAATGGATGTTTTGAATACTGATTCACCCCTCCCTATAGTCATTTATCTTCCAATAATTGGTATCATATCATGGTCCTTTAAAGCAAATTTAACAATTTGAAAGGTGAACCTATAAGCATAAGATGTCTAAGTAGTTAAGGAAAGAGAGTCAAGAGTTGAGATATGTGGTCAAGGATCTTTAAGATAAGATATGTATCCTAAAGAGTCACATGGGAAAATAATCCATAAGGGATGAAAATACCATCAAGGTTATCAAGGATTAGTTAGAGGTTATAAATGAAAGTTTGAGATCAAAGGAAGTTGAGTATGATCAGTTGAATTTAGAGATAGGTTCCTTGAAGGTTGAGCATGAGAAGCTCATAGATAAGATGAGAAAGTTTGAGGGAGGTCATGTGAAGATAGATCAATTCAAAAATAATTCTAACATAAAGATAAATATGAGAAGGCCAATCAGATAGCTTAACACCATAAGGTATTCCAATTTATCCCATGGTCATTGTTTTGATTGTTATTAGTTTGGACATAAAGCAAAGGACTTAGAAAGATTCCACCTAAGAATGAGTTTTCATGAGATTCTAGTAAGGGAAGAAATTAGCCAAGAAGAGATTTAAAAACTACATCAATCAAGAGGCATGTATAACAAGAGTAAGGTTATTTACTATGAGTGTCAATTTGTTGGTTATATTACAGGATTTTGTAAGATCGGATTAGATAAGACCTCAATTATGGGTATTTATCTTTGTGGAGTTTGTATGTAATCTACATAGTGAGTTTTCATGCAATATATTCATCTTGGAATTAATAAAGATTGATATCTTGCATTGTGGATGTTTCCTTATCTTGTTAAGGTTTTACCACATAAATAATCTATTTTATTTCATGCATGTTGATTATTTTATCTATTTGAGTATCTATGTTATTGCATGCTATTATTTTCTTATTTCTATAGAATGTATGGTTTCCTAACACCCTTGGGAAAAAATAAGGTTTGGGGATTGGAATAATTGTATGCATTATCATTATTGGCATGGCTATTATTGCACTTGTAATTATATTCTTCATATATTTCCTAAGCAAGGGAAGTGCAGTATAACAATATGCTATGAATTTTGGCCAAAATGATCATGAAATTACATACCATTATTTACTTGGATCTAACACCTTTAGTAATGTTTACAAGACTAATTTAGAACAAGAACATGATAATGATAGGGAAGTGGTTTTTAAAATATTGAATTTGCACAAAGATGGCAAAAGCAGGTATCACAGCTTGAGGTAAGAGGTGGAAGCTCTGAGGTTATTCTACTATAGGAACATACTACATTTTATTGGCTACATCAACAAAAATATTTTAGTCTAAAAATGGAATGTCCAGGGTTTATTATGGGAATATCTAGGTGTAACACTGAAATCCCACAAACTGGAGTGGATGACTCACTATGAGATTGCTCTAGGAATAACAAAAGGCCTCAAATATTTGTACCATGATTGTTACCCTCCAATTATTCATCGTGACATGAAATATGCCAATGTTTTAATAGATGATGAGTATACACCCCATATTTTATACTTTTGGCTTGCAAGTTTGATTAGGGACAAATCCACTCAAGAGGAATCCATCAGTTCCTATGGTGGAACATATGGTTATATGGCTCCAAGTATCTAATATCATTTCTCATTTTTCTAATTTTTTTATCTATTTACTTTTTTGAACTCTTTATTTTTGGTTTTATCACAAAATATAGTTATGAGGTGAGGGATTCTATGAAGCATGACATTTTTAGCTTTGGCATTGTGTTATTGGAACTAGTGACTGGTAAGCCAACTATAATAGAAGTAAAAGGAGGAAGAATCCAAATCTTGGTTGAGTAGGTTGTTTGTATGATATAACATAATGTTGAATTTGAATTAGAATTGATGGATCCATATTTACACAAAGGTTATGACACATTTATAGTGGAAATTGAAAAAGTGATGGGCATTACCCTTCTTTGCACTCAATCTTCCCCATTGTAGAGACCATCCATGATAAGAGAAATGGACTTGATTTATTTTTATAGCATTATTTTATGTAATACTTAGTATTATTTGATCAATAAGATGCCATCATAGTTATTAGAGAGTATCAACTAGTTGAAGGACAATCTTTATTTAGCTTCACAACACCCTACATAGAGTTTTAATGCTTTTGTTGTACTTATTTCTTAAAGAATTAAAAGAGCAATTGCCCTTGTATGTGTAAATGATTTAAATTTGATGATATGTTTTTAACCAATTGGTGCCTTACATTCAAGGTGTTTAAATGATTGCATTCCTTTATTTTGAATATAAGAATGTTTTTAGTAGATAATAAGAAGGAAAAATAAATTATTTTCTCATGATACAAAAGGATTTGGTTAGTAAATCAGAATAAGAGAGACAAAAGAAGCTTCTAGGAGAATATATGGGACATGTACAAACCCAAAAATCTAAACATTCACAAAGTTAACAAGACAAATATAAGAGAGTAGACCAAAGAATTCATATCTAGAAGCTACACATCCTAGATTAGAGAGGAGTGTTAGAGGGAAGCACCATCTTGGAACCACTCCTGAGAAGTAGGAAAATTTTAATACTAGAAGCCTTGGCTACCAGTCTTTATAATGTCCTACATGCATCAAGACTATAAAACACTTTCCAAAAGTTAGACCACTGAATCCCTCATTGACAACTTGAATAAAATGGAAATTGTTAGCAAGTAAAGTCTTTTCTAATTAATTATTTGCATTCTTCCCAAGGATGGGGACATTCATAGTGCCAATCTTCATTACCAGAAAGGTGAACAATGCCAAATTTAGCAAAGAAATCCATTGGAGTGTTTATCTCGTGATAGTTGTGGGAAAAAGAATTACCATATGAAAAATGGATGACATGAAGGATATCTTGAATGTTTGAATTGAGCTGCCACTTATCAAAGTTTCTTGTTTTAAAAGTGTTGATAATCAAGAGAATCACCTTCAAGGGCTAAAATTTGAATCAATAATGGTTCTCAAACCTCTGAGAACCATTTCAACTTTAGCATAATTGTCTGAAGACCATGGAATGTTAAAGGATACATATAAAATCACTTATCCCATATAAACTCTAAATATTCCTACTCCAATAGAAAGACCTAGGTTTCCTTTGGACAACTTGTCAAAATTTAGTTTGACATAAATTTCACTTGGAGGTTTCCATGAAGCCAATAACCTTTTGTTAATTTGGGGAAAGAGGATGTTTTTTTTTAGTAACTTGATTTTAAAAGAATATAGCAATCCTTTCCAGTCATTTTATTTTTAGGAGGAAACACTTTATCTGTAAAGACTTCTTTATGGAGCACCTCAATTTTAAATGTTAGGAATTCTTTAGAGAGGGATAGGTTCCTAAAAGCTCTATTGTTTTTTTCTTTCTGATGCAAAACCATCATAGGGTTCGAACAATCTTGCATGAACCAAAAATAGAGTGCAATGTGTTTTTTTTTAATTTTAAGTTGTGGCCTTGTTTGTGTGATCTTCTTTTCCTCTTAGATTGATGTTGCAAAACTATTCCTTTATCATAGAAAAGGCATAGACTTTTTGGCTATTTCTGTCAGTCTGCATGCATTGTTAAGTCACAAAAACATATTGGAAATGGTTTTTAATTACGAAGTGAATTAGATGATTAGATGTTGTTGTATTATAGAACCTAACCATTAAAACCTCTACACAAAATTTTAGATCATTTATGTTGTAACAATTCGATTGGGTATTGGAAAACTCACCGAATTTTTTTTAAGATAACTTTGTTTACTATGACAAAGAATATTATTATTAACTGAAAAGGCTAACTCAAGAGAGAGATAAGTCAAGCATTGTACCACACACAGCCTATTATCCAAGGGCTAGGAATTTGGAATAAAATATTTTTCATTAATTTCCATAAGTAATAACAAACTATCTCACGTTAGGTACTATTGAAGGAATAATAGCTTAATACTAAACATATAGGTAAGAGTTTTCAATTCATTATTAACCTCGTACTCTTCACAGAGTAACATAATAAAAATCACAAGGCCAAAATTATCTTAAGAACAACTAACAAGTAATGCTGCGGTTAGCATTACCAGCATTACCTTACGGCTAAACAAATAAGCCATAACCATCAGATTAAACACATAAGCCATAACCATCAGATTAAACACAAGATCCTTTTAATTTTCAAGAGATCTACCACTAGTTGAGATTGAAGGTGGATAAAAATGGCGTAGAGATGTCTACAGGTGAACATGAATACCATTTACCAGTTGTAGAAATATTTAATCAAATAATGCAAAAGTAATAAATCCTTTGTTTTGTACAGCTGAAGTAGTCGTAACATAAATGCTAGATAACCATTAGAATATAATTGCCTCAAGAACGATAAGATATTAATTATAATAACCACCAATAATGCAAAATAACTATGCGGCTGATATTAGTTGGCCACGACACTAGCGGCTATAATGTGGGATTCAACATGGAATGCTTTCCACATAAAATCATTGTTTTTGTATTCCTTACTGTCCTAATTTTTATGGGGTTTTCAGAAACAGTGGGATTATCAAAATAATAAATATGTTTAGTAGCTTTATATTTAGGTGTCATATACACATTTAGTATGTCCTCGTTTTAAGGGTTTAGGATCAAGTCCGTAAATATATGTGGAATGTTACCTCAGGTTCAGAGATTTGCTACAGGATATGGCTTTAAAAAATGCATTTGAGAGTCTTTTCTTTCTTTTTTTATAATTGTTTTTAATGTTACGCGTAAATTTTGATTGACAATTTTTTTGAATCTTTTATTTTAATACTAGTCTCGGTATGTTTCAAGACAAACTTCTGGCTATAACCGAAAAAAACACATTACAGTAATAGTTTACAATGTCCATTCCAAAAATTAATGATGAAAAAAATATTGCATGTGTTTCCTGGAATTAACTAGAGTGAATAAGTTTATTAATAAAAAGGTAGGGAGGAGCTCCAAAATTCAAGTCGGATGCACCTCCTTTGCAAATCATAAATGTATGAAATATACACACATAAATGTTGTTCCAAGTTTGTTGTCCAGTTTGGTATTTCCTTAGATTATGCAACGCACTTTCATGTATTTCTTCTACATACATTGAATTCTACACTTCATAAAAATATGAAATAATTATGTGTGATATATTGGTTACAGTCAACCTGCTTTGCTTGCAAAAGATAACATATAATTCGCATTCTTAAGAAGATCGCCTATTTAAGAAATTCCCTTGAATTTCGAGTTCATATATATTTTATGATTTATTTAATATAATAATTCAAAAAATAATATAAATATTATAATTATATTATAATATTTTTCATTTATGTTATGATGATGTTATTATATGTTATAATTTACAATATTTTTATATACCATATCTATATCCATCCCCATATATATATATATATATATATATATATATATATATATATATATATACTTTAATATAATATAATAATATTCTTATAATTATATGATATATAATATTCATATAGATTTTATAATTAATATTATATAAATAAAAATTATATATTATATTAAATATATATAACAAATATTGACTCTTAAAATGCTTAGAATCTAATCACTTTGAATTCCTCCAATCAAGATGATCTTTCTATCACTTACAATTCGAATTCTTTACTTAAGGTTTATTATATGAGGTAATCTCATATGTATGATGAGTTGGTTTGTATATGGAGAAGGCAATCAATTGGCATACTGGTTTGCTAATAAAAGGACATTTAGTGAAGGTTTTGAGAAATGGGTTTAACCACAAACTCTTCCTCTCATGATTATTGATCTAATTAATGGTGAATCTAATAACCACTATTTCTATTTGTTGGGTATTTTTTTGTGATATAGGAACACAGGGTTTTTATTTATATAGATGAATAAGGTCTTATGATTTCATTTGAAAATATTATATTCAAGGTGATAAAGTGTTCCAATGGTTGAACAAAGTGGTTAAAATCTTTCTTTATGGTCTTATAAAATTATTTATCATTAATTATATTTTTGATCTCTAAATCATGACATCGACAATCCAAAGATGGCACCATCAATTCCAAATCTATTTAGATGGTATTCATTCCAAAAGATACACTTTACATGTTATTATGATTAACCATACACACTTCACCATGGGTGTACTCATTACCATTGTTGTGAGGAGTAAAGACAATAAAAGTATCAATTTTGTGTATAGTGTTATCCTTAATTGAGAATGCAATCCAATGCATAATAGAAGTGTTAACTTGGGATTTTTACCTAAACATCATATATTTATTTTCACAATGGGAAAAAGATATGCAAATTCAATCCCTAGTCATGTGAAATGGTCAAGAATAAACCAACATTATGGCACTTCCTTGAGTAGGGAAGTCTCATGAATTTTGTGGAGAGGTTTATGGGACTTGATCCCTTAATATTTGTAGAATTTGATAATTCATGGAATGCGAGGGTAGTTATTATGAGAAGTCTATCTTTTAAGGTATCAAATAAAATTATTGCACATGTTATAGGAATGAGCATGAAAGCTCTAAAATTTTAAAAATATAAAAGGGATAAGAATGAATACATGCAAACATTCCTCAAAGGAAAAGAAAATCTCAGCAATTTCCAAGGTGGATTTCTCAGATATCATATTCCCACACCTTAGAATGAGGTTCTTTATCATGTAATGAGGTATGTCACTCTAGAGGGTCTAGAAGATAGATACAAGTATGTTCTTTCTTATCACTTTATTTTTCTAAAACATTTTCGTCATAAGAGGATTATTATCATACCTTTATTTCTCATGATGTCTCTTGATAATTTTGTGCTTAACGCCCAGTTAAAAAATAATTTGATTTCTATTCATCATGAGTTAATATTTTTTATTGTTCCATCATGTTAAGTCTTAAACCTCTAGCCTTCCTCCAAATTGTTTTATTATAGAAGCTATCCCTTATTAAAACAATTATAAACTTACCCCTACCTATGTTTTTATAAATAATGAGGATTGTACTCCCAAGATGCCTAAGTCACTTACTAGTCACATCCCCCTTGAAAGAAGGAAAGAATGCAAGTAAGGATAGTGGTAGTGTTAATAAATTGAAATTTCCTTTAAAAATGGTGAAGGAAATATCCCTATTATGCAAGTCTCTAATGAGGAAATTTATAAGTTTGACTCTGAATTGGACTCTCTCTCCTTTGTCTCTTCAAAATTAAATAGATAATGAAAAGAGTTTTTCCAAGATAGAAAAAAAGCATGATCAAAATTCAAATGAGTTGAGTAAGAAAATAAATATAAGTGTCATGCCTTCCATGGATTTACTGGATAGAATCAATACTCATGAAAATGACTCTTTCCTTTATTAAACCTAGTTGAAATATCATATGAAGTAAAAGTATGGAATAAAGTAAAATATGAATCACTATTCCTCCAAAATAATGAAAATGATCAACTAAAGAAGGATAAGTCCTATCACAACAAGAAAATACAGGCCACAAGTAATGATATGGGCGAGTTGGATAAAAATATCAATGGACTAGAGGAAAGATAATTGCCCTAGAGAATGAAAAGAAAAGTCTCAATGAAAAGCTAGATATTATATACACATAATATTTTCAACTTTATCAATTACTGATATTTTTCTCTTGCAAGAACCTATTGAGTCTCAATCTCTCTGAGTGGATGCCTTAATGGATGCACCAAGAAAGAGGTGGGTAGATCACTGGTGCTTTGTAGGATTGTTGTCCCTATACTAACACTTGATATCAACACAACCATCTCTTAAAAACATTCCCATAAGCTTTGTCTCCTATTTTTCACCCTTCTCTAGTCATTTTTTGCCTTCATTAACCCTTCTCTAGCCTAAAATCCTTTGTGATGGTTTACAATACACTATCATCCCCATTGAACCTATAACTAATAAAAATCATTTAGGGTCTAGATAGGCCCTTAGCTCATATAGACCAGGACCTAATTTATTTTTGTCAATATTGATACAAGGTCAACTAGGTCGACCCTTTTGACTAAACTTTTAGAAAGGATTAGGGTTAGATCCAGATATATATGCACATTCATTTTGTTATTAAGAAGAGAAGAGAAGAAGAAGATATATATATATTTTGCATCTACTTATCCACCATTCTACTTGAGAAGCATAACTTAGGGTTTCATAGTTTCTTTGGAGATACGTATCTTATCTTGTGGAGAAGTCTTTTGGATGCATAAATAGGTTGTGTAGCCTAGAGTTGACTTATCCTTGTCATCCTTACATACCACAAAAACCTCTTGATCAGCACTTTGGCTAAGGGAGAGATTGAGTCTCGATGGATTCATCTTCAAAGGTAAGTATTCCTAACTTTGTTCCTCCTTTGTAAGAGTAGATAGATTAGCATTTGTACTTCTCTCCCATGCATTAAGATTTTGTACACATTGATGTGAGTATATGTCTTCTATACATGTCTAATTTTAATGTTCATTACCCCACTTTGTGCCACAAACTTTGGTGAGCACTAGATTAGATTTGCTTTACTTTTGATTAGTTTAATGAATATCAAATCATAAGACCTAGTTAGGGTTATTACAATGTTTTACTTGATTGGAGGATTTGGAACCATCCCTAGTGATATTATTTTGGTAAAATATCCTTTAGATAGGTCTGACAGATCCATTTTGGTCATGACCCTGAATATCTAATGTATCAACAATTGGAAGTGTAAGTAGGATTTATCTTCTTCAAGATAAAATTGTTTTATAGATCAGTTGCATTTTCCTTTGCATACATTCTGGTGAAATAGATGTGAATATAACACTTGCATGTTTTCTTTCACACCATCATTTTTATCAACTTATTATATTTTTCAATATTGTATTGAACCAGTGGATATAGTTATAAGTTTCTATACACATGTTTAACACATAGTTCAAGATTCAAAATGAATTTGTTTTATTTATGCAGGTCTTCATCAACTACATATTACTAGATCAAATAATTCAACACATTATTATTCTTCAATTCTAGAATACCATTCATTGTCAAATGAGTCAACTCTATTTTCTAATTCTTTCTACCAGCATATAGGTCAATGAACAATGTCAAATAGGTCGACCATGTTCCTTATTCTTCTTCAACATACAGGGTTTTGCATAACTTGATCAAACCAATCGACACAACTTGTAGAATTAAAAAGTAGCAATGAAGCATTACAGTATAAAATTTTCAATCTAAATCATCTTCAAGCCCACCAAGGTTCCTTTCTCATCTTTCTATGTCATTTTAGTTCTTTTTTTCACAAGTTAGTAGTCTTTAAAACTATAATCTTAAAGCTAACTAGGTTGACTTGGTTGACTTAATTCTTTAGTCTACCTTCTATCTAGGAGACATAGTCGATCTATTTGACTCTGTTCTTAAAAACCTCACTTATGCATAACAATATCGACCCAGTTGAATCTATTCTATATTATTTACATAAAATGTCACCTGAATTGACACTATACTATTCTTAATCAAGGAATTAACATCTATTTGAAATTAATTAATTCACACTTCTTTTTTAATTGTTTGCATTCTTAGAGTAATTCACATAGTCTAAATAGGTGGTTTCTCAATTTACCATTTTAGTTACACTATTTTAATGTTTTGCACACACTATCAAATCACTTTACTTCAAAATATATTTAAACATTTGTCTTCCCAAGACGTACCTACTTGGATTTCATCACCAAGAGGGAATCCGACTTAGTTTTTTGGCCAAGTATAAATACATGGTTAATGGTATATATTATAAAATAACCCGACACCCTTATCACTATGGTATTATGAAGTGAGGTGGTAGGACACAATACCAAACTATTACCATTACCAATTCATATCCCTTTTAGTCCAAATGTCTTGAAACCAACTTTAGACTACTTTCTAGTTCCTTATTTTAGCCAAAAAATTTATCACATTACAATCCAAATAAATACTAATCTAATAACACTTAGAGTGACCAATTAGTTATAATCTAATTTTTAGTTAAATACTTGTTCTTTGATCATTATGTGTTGTATTTTAAAATTTGCATTGGCTAGTATTGGTCCAAGGTTTGTGTTGTGGGCCCCAATTGGATCAATCACATTGATCTAATTATTTGTGTGTTTGATTTCATTCTTGCTTCCAATTATCTTGCAATTTTTTTCTCTATTTTAGAACACTATCATCTTAGTCAATACAATTTATTATATACTATGTTTTACCTTCTGATCATCAATATACAATCAATCTACATCACTGTGTCTTCTTATCCTCCTATTCAGTTCTCTATTTAGCACTACAAAATCATCTACCAATACCTCTTCCATGATAATTTTATGCCACTCACCCTATGAAATCATGATATGATCCCAGTAAATTATGTTGGTTTCATGATAGCTAGGGTTACTCTCATGAGACTTGTAAACAATTGCATAACTTAGCTATAGATTTCCTCCTTGGTCCAAATTTTTACCATGATTCCCTCATTTATAAACTTCAAGAAGCCTATGATATTTCCTTTAAATTTCATGAAACACAAAGTAAAAAATCAATCTTTGAACCAAGTTAATGCTCATCTAGCCATTTACAAAGACCATCTTCTAAACCATCAATACAATCATGATAAGCCTACTCCTTACACTAATAATGTTGACATTCTTATAGACCCAAATCCCAAAGATAAATTGGTCAACATGACTAATATGCGAATGGTATTTTCCTTCATTGATTTTCATCCTACCCACATGCAATATTCATCTCACACTTTTTGTTTTATCCAAGATTATTCCCCAAATCACCTAATAGAGTTGAACTCTAACACTTCCCTTAGATAGCACCTCTCATACCATTTGTAAAATTT
The DNA here is from genome assembly GCA_037957365.1 of Torreya grandis. Classification (NCBI taxonomy): domain Eukaryota; kingdom Viridiplantae; phylum Streptophyta; class Pinopsida; order Cupressales; family Taxaceae; genus Torreya; species Torreya grandis. The sequence goes on along the minus strand of JARHVA010000482.1, from coordinate 3,534,129 downwards.
CTCCAACCTTTTTACCCATCACCAATAAATTTAAACCTTATAATACCACTCCTTCCAATATATCATGAGATAAACCTACATTAATAACCTTATCCTCTCATGATAATCAACCAACTTGTTCTCAAATTAAACCTCCCACATCCTATCAACAAAAATTTACATGCACTTCTAATCCTCTTTCTAAAGAGTTTCTCCAACACTACGCACCTCTATCTAGTAGTCCACTTATGGGTTATGATGAATGGGATCATATCATGGAGCTTACTAATCTCCCATCTCAAAATCCTTTTCTCAAACTCATGTGGACTTCTCCATGTCATCACAACTACCTTATGTAACTTTTATTTTAAATGAACATCCCCCATCTTCCCCTATAAGGATGTGAATCTACCTTATTTAGGTCAAAATATAGCATCTTATAATAATGTGAAGAGATGTCTATGCACATTGATGAAACAATAGACACTTCTCTCTCTCTCAAATTCCCTATTGCTTCTATAATTCTCGATGGGATTCTTCTTCAAGTGAATGATCCTCCCCTATTTATAAGCATCCAAATAGGTGGCATCCAAGTTAAGTGTGCCTTGATTTATGAGGGTTAAAGTACTTATGTTTCCTCCCTTGACTTCATTAAAACCCTTGGATACTCTAAATGTAATCTTAAGTCCACACATAGCACATGTCAAGGCTATGACCAAAGGAAAATTCCTCCCTTAGGTTTTGTGTGAATCTCTATTACCATCCCACCCATAATTATTCGAGTGAAGGTTTCAATCTTCATTTTCCCCTCTCCTATAATATCTTGCTTGGCAGGCCATGGACTCATTGCATGAGGACTATTGCATCTTTTGTCTACCAAAGTGTCAAATTTCCTCACAATGGTGCAATTTATAGGATTGAAGGAAAAATAACCCTTGGAAGTTTTAAAAATTCCAAGACCATGGTGTATTTAAATTTCCAACCCTTGAACCCTTGTTGAGTGTTTCATTATGAGAATCACAACATTTTAATTTCCCTATTAACTCTACATGAGGTTATCATGGTCACCCCAAACTCATTGATAATATACCACCTAACCTCTTATATTTTGATGACAATGAGCCCAATGAGATTAACCTTAGGATTAAAACTTTTGATCTCTCTCCTTATATCATTTCCTAGATTTCACCATCTTTGCAACCATGTTCCCATCAACCACCTAGTGACAATATACGCATAGTTTTAACTAAGACTCAGTACTCTATTCATCACACCACATCCAACAAAAGGTTCATACCTACTTACATAATTGATCTTCATACATCCAAGTATGATGATGTTTATACTTTAGATGACCCATTTTTATGAGGTCTTGTTCAGGCTCAAGATGTTGAGATCTTTCATTATCACTCTTTATTATTTCATTCTTTCTATTTATGTTATCACATTCTATCTTATATAGTTCATAATTTTATAATTAGTCCTCTTATTCATAGGGTAAATATGGTGCATTCACATGGCACACCTTCATTTTTTGAAGAACCTCTTAGGGGCATGCTTACGGATCATGTTATGACTGGTCCCTATCACTTTGCTAGATACCATGATCCCTATAGCCTACTTACCCTTGAGATGATTGTTATTTTCGTCAAACCTTATGTGCATCCTAATATTCCCTTACCTAAGCCTAATCTAGATCCTATTCTTTCTCTTCATTTAGCTAAGTCATTTCTTCAAATAGTTTCATTTTAGTAAAGCCTTGTGCATATGCTCTCCCATTATCTCCTTTAGGGAACTTGGGTGACCAAAAATGCATTTTTCTACTTGTTTAGTTGAGTTAAAATTGAAGAAATGGCATGTATGTTCTCCCCTTGTTCTTGGGGACTTGGTTGACTCATAAACAACCTAGTTCTTCTTTTATTTTTATTTATTTTTGTCTTGTGAGTGAGAGTTCATTACCTCCTTGTGAGCTCAGTAGGTGTAATTTGACCTGGGGTTTCATCTCCCAACATTATTCCAACCCCACATATCTTATGGGGTATATAAATTAAGCGTGCTAAATGGATGGGATAGTGGTTAAGTGATTAACCTGACTAGATGGAAGAATACTTGGGTCAAGTGACAATCTAATCATCAGACTTCACTAAATAGTACATGACTGAAGTTATTGTGCAAGGGATAAGACCCTTACATAAAAAACTAGGTAGTTTGAATCCATTGATGGATATTTATTGTGACCAAGTGTTTTTATGCACTTTTGGACCATCTACATAATTTGATTCAAAATTTTAGATTAATTGACCCCACTTGACGTAGATTATCCTGCCAAATTTTGAGTTGCTTCGATGTTTTAAGTTTATTGCCACGTATCAGTTCTAAAGAGATAAAGGGGGGATTAAAAAACTCTACCACATGCACTCTTTATTTTTGGATTGATAATTAATTCCTTTCAATATTGGTATATTAATGGATGTTTTAGAAAATATTATGTACACCTTGTGTCCATTTTATCGTAGGAGCATGCACTCATGTGATACTTCTTATTTTACTTATATTATTGGAATCTAAAATCAATTTTCCAAATAAAATGAATTATAATATAAAACAAACACATGTTACACACACCACTTTGCACAAAGAAGTGTTACACTACTAAAATTATTCAAAATTATTTGCCTTGTCCAAAGTAAGATCAAAACCATTTATTCCCTTGTTTCTAAGTTACATTTTTACGCTGGTCATTTTTGCCAAGATAAGTTGGATTTATTCTTGACCAAGTTTCAAGCATCCTAAAAGTGTGGAATAAATTTCAAATGTAGTGTGCTTATGTCATTCACATAAACTTATTACCCTTTTGCCAAGAGTTAATTTGCCTTCTCAAACCAAATCCAAAACCCACTTCTAAGTATAGATCTAAGTACAACTAGTTTAAATTTGAGTCTTGCTTACCACTTGGGCTTGAATGTTTTACTTTTTGCACTTAGTTTGTGATACTTGAGTTGGATTTCCAATTAGTTTAAGACATTTTCTTAGAACAACTTCAGACCTTCATTTTTTTATTGAAATTTCCTTTTAAACCAAGTTCACTTTTGACCTAGTTTCCAATTTTACTTCAACCAAGTACACTTTTTGTTTCAAACCAATTTCCTTAGATTTAAGTTCATTTCAAGTTTTGTTCCTAGATTAAGTTCATTTCTAAGACTAGATTTGTGACTTTTGCCAAGGACCTAGCACAATTTCATTCTTAGACATATACCAAGTTTATTTTACCTTTAGGTTATTCAAGACCTTTGTCAAATATTGGTTTCAAGTTTTCATTATAAATCTTCTTTAGACTTAGTGTCAACCTTTTCCTAGGCCATTCTTAAGTTTCAATTTTAGACTATTTCTAAGAGATAAGTGTGTGTTTTATGATAGTTTTGGACCACAACCAAGTTTTTTAAGTTTCCCTTTTAGGCCAAGTTTCAAACATTTACAATGATAGACCAATATTTTCATGAGACACTTAGCATTTATTCATGCATGCCTTGATATACATGTATCATAATCATGTATAATCTAGAGTATGAAACATTATCATAAATGACCCTTTTGTTCAAGAACCTTATGGAGATGATGTAGTAGATGAGATGGATCTATATCCCACATACTATATCTATTATACATAGCAGGGCCAAGACCCATTAGCACATTATCTTGCTAACACAACTTCTTATCTAGGGAAAGACCAAGACCAAAATACTCAATACCTTGCTAGCATACCACTTAACATGAAATAGGTCCAACAATAATAACCTTACTATGTGACTACACCAACTCATACCAATTATGATCCTTACTTATTTGATCACCATATCTTATGATGTATTACCTACAAAATATCCATCAATATATAATACATCAATAAAGCAGTATTACAAAATAATGGGTACCAAAACCATGGGAAAAATCAATGCAAAATGGTTTCTCATTACAAGGGGTCCAAAAAATTAAAATGTACAATACATTCAAAATACATATTAAAAATCTTGTTGAGAATACATAGAGAGTGTACAGTACATTTAAAATGTACAGTATTTGAAAATATGTTGTAATTTAGAAATAGGCACCACAACACAATAGTTTAATGACCCAATCATTGAGGAAGAAACTATGACTCCTACATAATAACCTTTGAAAAATATGGTAGATAACACACAAGTGTACCCCAATCCACACCAATTTGGGTCACATGTACAATATAGAAACTCACAACAAGTTTCACCTACAAAAACCTTAAGTAGTTCACAAAAATAAGGGGTAAGAATGTATAGTTCACAAACACAATAAATGACTAGCCCCCCACAATTTGCCACTTCCTCAACTACATCATAGATAGTAAGTAACCAAATGAAGACTAACATTCCACCCCAATAGAAGGTAACCAATCTTCCACATCAACAAGTGTTGAACACTATTCCACCCCAACATGTGGAAATAAATGTTCCATGACAACATATATGCACCAACATGCCACCAAAACAAGTGGTAAATCTATTAAAAATATTGTCTAATCAATAACATAGCCTTACTAGTCAACAATAGCTGGTGGTTAGTCAACAACAAATGTCAAATATTTAAAAAGTAAAAAATAGGCAAAAAGTGTTAACCCAATAATAAGGGATTAATATTTCTAGGCAATCATTGCCTCTTGGCCAACAAATGCCTCATATTCAACAAGGACCTAATACACAACACATTCAATAACATATCTTCAACCAATAATGAATACCTTTTATACAATAGGGTTTGAGTAGTCAACAACATGTTCTTATTCAAACCCATCATGCACAATACATTCTACAAACCCAAATACCTCCATCCTAGCCATAGTTCCCTCCAAACTAGGGTCATATTGATAATTCTAGCCAAAATATTTACTAACAATGTGTACCATACCATCATTTTAATCTTAACTAACAGATGCATATTCTTGGTTGATCAATTAGCCAAGCCAATATTTCACAATACCATGTTCCTCCATTATATCCTAATCAAGGTAATCCACCTTTGACCACACAAACAAAATTACAAAAATTTATACCATCTAGCTTTCTATCCCAAGAATTGTAACAACTGAAGGATGCAATTACAATTATTCAGATTGGGAAGCAGATAAATAAGTTTAAACTGGATGGGGTATGTTCATATCCATTCAACATGGAGTACCTTCAAATACCATTCCCTCTAGGTTATGAACCACCAAAGCTGGATAAATACAAGGGCAATGGTGACCCTAAAGAGCAATTTGAAGGAGTTCTTTGTTGTTTGCTAGCCAATGGCCTATAAATATATCTACTTTATTATCCTTTTCTTTACAATTTTAGTTAGACAATCCTTGGAGTGGCTTTTCAAAATACCAAAGCATTATTTATCTAACTTTGATGACCTTTTAGACAAATTTTTACAATATTTCTCCTATAATCTCAAACATGATATTACTATGGTTGATTTGGGTCAAGCTAGACAAAATATTGGTGAGATATTTTCAAGCTACTTGCAATGGTGGAGAACACTTGCTAACCATGTCAAACATAATTTACCTGATAAACAGTTGGCAACTACATTTGCCAGGAATTTACACAGTGAAATATCTTATCACCTTGAGCTTCATAGTGCTCACACATTTGAGGAGATCTTTGAAAAGGGTATAAAAATTTAGAAGGCCCTTATTAATAAGGGGATAATCAAATTATCTTCTCCTAATCAAAACCAAAATTAGAGCCAAAACCAAAACTAAAATCAAGGCCAAAACCAAAACCAAATCCCAATTCAGATGTAGGCTCTTATGCCACCTTAGTCCAATACTTTTGAAAAACCCAAAGCCTATAACTATAACAAGAATTTTTTTGATAATAGAGTTATTGAAACACACCATGTCTAAATAGTGCAAACACCATCTACTCAACCAACTCCATATACATAACTAATTCCACAAGCATAACCAACTCCACAAATGTAGCCAATTCCATGTATGAAATCATTCTCTCTTCCTCCTTTACAAACACCTCCTAAAAAATAATACCTAATTATAGAATATTTAGTGATCTTGGAGAACCAATTGGATCAGTATTCCAAAAATTATTAGTCATTAGTATGATCAGATGGCCCATTCCAAAGCCATTCGCTGAAGGTGTGCATTTCCCTGAATGGTATAAAGAACATGAATTATGTGAATATCATAGATTCAAAGGTAATTCCATATGATGATGTGTGAAATTAAGGCACCTTATTCAAAATATGTTGGACAATGGAGAGATCGAGTTGGATAACTGATCTTCTACTTCCAATCAGAACCTAGGTATTTACCAGAATCCTTTTCCATAATATAATGCTAATAATCAAAATCAATAACCATGAAGGACACCTACTAATACAAGAATAATAACAACAACAAAAACAAAAAAAATAAGAATAAGAATAATAAAAAAAGAACAATAATAACAACAATAATTTCTACTACTACAACTACAACTATAACACCAATAATAATAAAATGGTTAGAACCAAGGTCAGAATGACCCATCTAACCAAGGGGCCTATCATGCCATCACATATGATTATAATAAATTTATAAGTTATATTATAGGTGTTCATATATCCACCATATTCATCAACACTAGACCAACTACCAATCGACCATGACCACTGCCTAATAATGCCTATCAGCTGCCCTATGCCGATAATCATCCTTTGACCTATGATTGTAACCAAACACAATAACAACCAAGGATTACTATCCCAATACCTTCTCCATATTCATCTAGTTATAATGGATCTTCACCTAATATGTATTATTCAATTATAACTCAATGGACTAAAGTCACCATTCTAGGCCCACATCCACCTTCTACCAATGAGCCCATTCAATCCACCATACTAGCTAAGAGTAATCCAATTACTAATGCTAAGGATAAAATGTATGATATTATGGAGAAACTACAAAGTACACATATATAAATATTTATTTTATATTTGTTGTGTACCTCTACTATCCACAAGAACATCCTTACATAACTCTTGAGCTAATCCCAAGTACCAAATGACATTATATTGGATAAATTCCAAGATTTGGTTGGACACCTAGATCTAAGACAATAATTGACCTTTGACTAAAGTGATATGTCATTCATGGGCCCTCTCCACAATAACCCATTGTATATTGAAGTTTTCATAGCATGACACAAATTTAAGCATGTCGTCATAGATAATGGATCAGACCTCAATAATGTGTCTCTATGGTTAGTCAAGCATCTGGGATACATGATAACTAACCTTCAGCCAAAGACCATTATCATCAATTCCTATGATAATTAATAACTATAATCACAGGGAATAATCTATTTTATAATTGTCATTGGGCCTTTTGACCCATAACACCCTTTACCATGTGTTGGATCTTGATTTATCATACAACTTACTTCTAAGATGACCATGGATATGTGAAATCTAGGAAATACCTTCCACATTACACCAATGTATCAAGTTCTCCCATTATGGTATGGGGGTAACTATTATTTCAAACCTATAGCCATACCAATTTTGTAAACACTTGGTTTTTTAGTATGAAATTTATAATTACCATTTTGGTTTAGACCCTAAACCTAAGAATGACAAAGACATACTTGTTGAATTATTGAATTATAATTATGTTAACCTAGAAAACCTTGCCTCTACTTCCTATGTGCCCCCTCAAGGTATCTAATAATTTTACCATTTATAACAAAGGCCCAAGATAATACCTCATACATAATGCATTCCATGTATCTAGCCTTCCACAGGCCCCTAAATCTTATGAAAGACCCAAAACCAAGGCCATTTGCATGGAATGGTGATATAAATGCAAGTTTAATGCCCAAGAGCCCATTATTTTCACACCAACCACTATGTTGGAAATATTGTCATTGATGTCAAAGGTCTAGCATTGGTGATAAAGGGCCCATAGAATTTAATGGTATGTTTAATATTCATATCTTGGATAATGTGGGTTAATATTTATTTAATATTAATGAATATATTTTTGGTTGCATAAAATTCAAAAGAGGGCCCATGGAGAAGTCAAAGAGTCACGGGATAAAGATAAAAGAGGAATGGGATGCATTTTCCCATGAAGAGTCATCTTGAGGAATTCCAAGAGTCACCAAGTGAAGACAAAAGAGGGTATGGCGCATTTTCCATGAAGAGTCACCTTAAGGAATTTGAAAGGTCACCAAGATAAAGACAAAAGAGGAAAAGATGCATTTTCTTATGAAGGGTCACTATGTGACTTTTCAAATGCAAGGATACCAAGGGTCATGCAAGTCAGGTGCCATTTTTCCTTAGGATTGAAAGGTCACAAAGCATGAATTACAAAGATCATTTGGAAAGCTATAAATAAAGGCTTGAGAATCCATTTGTTATATGCAAGAGAGTGCATGGTTTGTATTTTTTTTATATAATAAAAGAGGAGAGAATAGAAAGAGATATTGTAAATTTATATCATTTGTTGAGTAATCAACATTGAGAGATAGTTGTGTTTTATACACAAGAGGGGTTGGTGCTCATGTGGGTTGGTGTGAATAAATCTTTGCAAGGGGTTGGTGCTCCTGTGGGTTAGTGCTCACAAATATTTGTTGTGTTGGTACTCGGTAAATGGGTTGGTGCTCTTGCAAGTTGGTGCTTGCAAACCTTGTAATTTGAGTTGTTGTTATTTTATATACTTGAGATTGTTCTCCATGGTTTTTCTTATTTTGAGTTTCCATGTAAAAATCTACTCTCTCTCTCTCTCTCTCTCTCTCTCTCTCTCTCTCTCTCTCTCTCTCTCTCTCTCTCTCTCTCTCTCTCTCTCTCTCGTGTGGTGCATATTGTTTTCAGTTTTATTATATATATTGAATGAATGGTTAAGTGGAATTTGATTAAGTAAAATATTTATAAGATATACGATATACTGATTCACCCCCCCCACCTCTTAGTATATCACATGCTTAACAATTGTTATCAAAGCAATTTTCTTCTAAAAAAGTTTTATAGCTTGAAGGTAGATCGGGGAAAGCACGATGGCTCGATCACAAGAAAGTTTTTATATAAATAAAGCACCTTTGTTTGATGGGACAAATTATGCTTTTTGGAGCATAATGATGAGGACTTATTTGATGGCCCTTAGATTCAACATTTGGCAAGCAATGGTGGAAGAATATGAAGAGCCACATACACTTGTAACTACTCCAATAGAAAAGAAGGCAAGTGAAAATAATGTTAAAGCTTTAAATGTTATTTTATGTGTTTATGTGAATCAAAAAAATTTAAATTTATGCAATATAAATCTTCTCATGAAACCTAGGTAAAGCTTGAGAATATTTACAAAGGTGATGGAAAGGTTCGGCAAGCTAAGCTTCAAACTTTCAGAAGATAGTTTGAGAGTTTGAAGATAGAAAAGGAAGAAAATATAGCGAGTTACCTTTTGCGGGTTGATCAAATAGTTAATCAGATTCAAGGTCTTGGAGAAAACTTAGAATAATCAATCATGGTAAAAAAAGTTTTGAGATCTCTACCATTGAGGTATGATGCAAATTTTTTGGCAATTAAAGAGATGAAGAATTCAACCAAGCTAAATATGGATGAGCTATATGTTATTGTTATGGCATATGAGATGTGGACTGAACAAGATAACCCCTCAAAGAGAGAAGTTGTTTTCAAGACATCAAAGATAGAGAAGGCTAAGATTAAATAATCAAGTGATAGCTCTAGTGATGATGAAAATGACAATGGATCTCTATTCATTCGTAAGCCAAAAAAGGGCACAAATAAATATCAAGGAAAATTGTCTTTTAAATTTTTTAATTATGGGAAGACTATACATTTTGTAGCTAAGTGCCTAGATAAGGGTAATGGTGAAAATGAAGAAGGAAAGTCTACATACAAGAAGAATTTCAAAATAAAATTCAATAAGAGATTCAAGAAGAAGAGTTTATATTATAAAGATCCTAGCTCAACTGAAGATACTGGAGTTAGTACTTCAAAAGAAGAAGAGATTTTATTCATAGCCATACATGAAGATGCCTCTATAATCAAAAGTATAAATGATCAAGATGAAGAACAGGATGAAGTTGAAGTGAATCTGGAAGGAGAAATTGTTTGTGCCTTAGAAGAGTTAAAATCTCTTGAGAAGGAGAGTCAAAGATTGAAGATTCATATTGAAAAAAATGAAAAGGATTCAAAGAAAATAATTAAAGATCTACAAGCACACTTTGAAGAAGCCAAGAATAATGAAAAAAATCTAATGGCACATTTGTAAAAAGTAAGTGAAGAATGTGAAAGGTATGTTATTGAAATTGCTTCTTTAAAAGTAGATCTTGAGAAAACAAATAAAGCAATCAATGATAAAGCAATCAATAATTCAAAATTTGAGAAAAGCATTGATATATTGAATAAGATATTATAAAGTCAAAAATCAATATCAAATAAGACATGTATCAGATTTGAAAATAAAAAGAGTTATGTTGAATCTCTTACAAAAGAGGAAACAAAAGAAGTTAAGAAGACAAAATACATCTCAAACAATGAAGGTTGGAAGGAACAGATCTACAAAAGGTAATCAAGTCAGAGATACACAAACAAGTTCTATTTTTATGGTTAATATTTTTATTGTAATGGATATGGTCATAAAAAATAGAATGTCAGAAATAGGTTAACAATTTTAGAAACAAAGAGAAGGAAACTCATGCAAAGACAATCAGAAGCCACAACTCTTTTGCTCCTCTATCAAGATTTAATGAAGAGGCCATAATATGTTATAAGTTCAACAACTTTAGACACATAGCCCAATACTATAAAAGCATGTTTGATTCAGTCAAGAAAGATGAGAGTTTCAAGGCTTCATTCATCAAGAAGAAAGTTCAAACAGGTTCATGGCATAAGAAACAACTTAAAAAGTTTATGTTAGTACAGATATATTTACATGCAAAAAATGAAGAAAAGCCATGGTTTATTGATAGTGTATGTTCGAGGCACATGATAGGAGACAAGAGCAAGTTCATAACCTTGAAGAAGATCAATGGTGGCATAGTGAAATTTAGAGATAATACTACTACCATAATTATTAAAAAAGGTACACTAAGTTTGGATAATGGTAGAACTAAAACTAAAAATGTTTTGTATGTAGAAGGTCATAAGCATAATCTTTTGAGTGTAATTCAAATGTGTGATTAAGGGCACACACTAGAGTTTTATTCAGAAGATTGTGAAATTAAGAAAAAAAATTAGATGTGTTGGTTATAGATGCTCAGAGAGCAGGTGATAATTTGTATATGTTATCAGACATCAAAGGTTAAAGATGTTGTTTGACTCAGATTGAATAAAGTTGGCTATGGCACAGGAGAATTGGATACATAAATTTTGACAATCTTGTCAACATTAGAAAAAAGTAAGTATCCAAAAAAATTTCAAAGATTACAAAGCCATACAACATGCTTTATGAACCTTGTAAGCATGGGAAGCAGGCTAGAAGGTGGTTCAGAACAAAAGAATACTCAACCACTCAGATGTTATAGCTTTTCACACTGATTTGTGTGGACCTATGAGAACTCAAAGTGTTGAAGGTGAGAAATATTTCATGTTTCTTATTGATGATTTTTCACATATGACGTGGGTAATGTTTTTAAAGAAAAAATTAGAAGATTTCTGACATTTGAAAGCATTCAAAGCATTAGTTGAGAATGAAACCAATTTGAAGATTAAGTGCCTAAGATCATATTGAGGAAGAGAATTCATGTCAGATCATTTTATTGAGTATTGTGAAGACCATAGAATAAAGAGACATTATTCAGCACCCAGAACTCTACAGCAAAATAAAGTAGTTAAATTAAGAAACAAAATAGTTCAGAAGTTGGTAAGGACAATGCTAAATGAATCCAAAATACTAGATAAATATTGGAGAGAGGTAATTGGTACATCAATGCATATTTATAATAGATAATTATTTAGATTCAATAGTGACAAGACTCCTTATGAGCTATGGAAATATAAACCAACTATAGTTGATTATTTCAAAGTTTTTGACAGTAGATGATTCATAAAGAGAATCGATGAAAACCAGGTAATTTTGAATCTAGATCAGATGAAGGTATACTTCTTGGTTATTCTTGAAAAAGTAAATATTTTAAATATTATAACCAAAAAACCAAGAAAATAGTTGAAAGTGCAAGTGTCAGGATAGAAAAATATGGAGCATAAAGAATCAGTGATCTAGTAGACATTCCTAAAATCATTGAAGAGGAAGATGTTGAATAATCAGATGAAGATGAGAAGGAGAAAAAGGACACCAAAACTCCATCCAAATATGTCTAGAGAAATCATAATTAAAGTGACATCATCAAGGACATAAATGAAGTAATTCACACTAGAAGAATGATGGTAAGTGAATATGAGTAAGTTAATTTCTCTTTGTTATCCAAAATTTAGCCTAGAACTTTTTTAGAAGCTAGACATGATAAGCATTAGGTTAAGTCAATGGATGAAGAATTAAATCAAATAAAAAATAATGATACTTGGGAATTAGTGCCTAAACCAAAAGATCACAATATGATAGGAACAAAATGGGTTTACATAAATAAGTTAAATAAAAATGGAAAAGTGACCAGAAATAAAGCAAGATTAGTATGTAAAGGATATGCTCAGATTGAGGGAATAGATTTTAAAGAAGATTTTACACCAATGGCAAGGCTAGAGGCTATTACAATATTTCTTGCATATGTGATGTTTAAAAATTTCAAAGTGTTTCAGATTGATGTCAAGTCTTCTTTCTTGAATAGGAATCTATAAGAGGAGGTCTATATTGAACAACCAGAGGGATTTCTTCTCTCAAATGATAGTAGCCATATATGCAGATTGAATAAATCACTATGTAGATTGAAAAAAGCTCCCAGAGCTTGGTATGCAAGACTTGATAAATACCTACATGATCAAAGTTTCAAGAGAGGATTTACTAACAGTAATCTCTACATCAAAATAGAAGGTGAGCATCAGTTGATTATTGTGGTATATATTGATGACATAATATTTAGAGGTAACATTGAAAAGATAACAAAATAATTTTTTGACAATATGAAAAAATAATTTGAGATGTCTATGCTTGGAGAATTTTCATTTTTCTTAAGGTTGCAAATTTTTTAGTAAAATAAAGGAATTTTCATATCTCACAGTAAATATGCCAAATAAATGTTGAAAAGGTTTGGTTTTGAGGATTGTGCACCAATTAGTACACTAATGGGTATAGGGAACAAGGTAAGTAAAGATGAAGATTCACTCGTTACAGATCAATCTTTGTATAAATATATGATTGGTAGTCTTTTATATTTAATAGCATCAAGGCTAGACATTATACATGCAATAGGCATGGTTGCAAGATATCAAGTAGCCCTAAAGGAGAGTCATGTTTAGTTGGTGAAGAGAATATTGAAATATATCGAGGGGACATTGGATTATGGATTGTGGTATCCAATAGATAGAGATTTCACTTTGGTTGCTTATACAGATTCATATTGGGTAGGTTGTTTGGATGATAGAAAGAGTAAAAGTTGATGAGATTTATTCCTCGATGATAGCTTAGTATCATGGCTAAGCAAGAAGCAAAATTCAATATCACTTTCTACAACTGAAGTAGAATATATTGTATCAGTATTGTGTTGTACTCAAGCACTTTGTTGGATGATTCAAACTTTGGAAGATAACAAGGTAAAATATGATGAACCTATTTCTATTTTTTGTGACAACATAAGTGCTATTAATATTTTGAAGAATCCAATGTTGCATTCAAGAACAAAACATATTCCCATTAGATATCACTTATAGAGAGAGAAGGTTGTAGATCAATACATTAAGATGGAATATATCAGTACTACAAAATAGATTGCAGATATTTTCACAAAGGCACTACCCAAAGACACATTTGAGTATCTATGGGATAAGTTGGGAGTAATTTACTTTACTTCATGCCATTAAGGATCAGCATCAATTGAGGGGGATCTAAGTTTTAGCTTTAGGATAGGCCCTTTTCCATTGATGTCAAAGGGGGATAAGAATAAAAATAGGTATAAGAATAGGTATAGGGACAATTACAAAAATAGGTATAGAGAATAGGTACAATTTGCTACAGTAAGGGGGGTTATTGTATATTTTTTAGATGGTAAAATGTACAAGTTAACATGTGTAGTGAAAGTTTCAGGGTGTGGTAGTTTTAGTTTGAGGTTGCCATCAATGACAAAGAGGAAGATTGTTGGAAATATTGTTATTGATGTCAAAGGTCTAGCATTGGTGATAAATGCCCCATAACATTTAATGGTGTTTTTAATATTTATATCTTGACTAACATATGTTAATGTTTATTTAATATTAATGAATATATTTTTGGTTACATAAAATTCAAAAGAGGGCCCATGGAGAAGTCAAAGAGTCACGGGGTAAAGACAAAAGAGGAATGGGATGCATTTTCCCATTAAGAGTCATCTTGAGGAATTCCAAGAGTCACCAAGTGAAGATAAAAGAGGGTATGGCACATTTTTGCATGAAAAGTTACCTTAAGGAATTTGAAAGGTCACCAAGATAAATATAAAAGAGGAAAGGATGCATTTGCTTATGAAGGGTCACCATGTGACTTTTCAAATACAAGGATATGAAGGGTCATGCAAGTTTGGTGCCATTTTTCATGAGGATATAAGGGTCACAAAGGGTGAATGACAAAGGTCATTTGGAAAGATATAAATAAAGGCTTGAGAAGCCATTTGTTATATACAAGAGAGTGCATGGTTTGTATTTTTTTTATATAAGAAAAGAGGAGAGAATAGAAAGAGATATTGTAGATTTCTATCATTTGTTGAGTAAGAAACATTGAGAGATAGTTGTGTTTTATACACAAGAGGGATTGGTGCTCCTGTGGGTTGGTGCTCACAAATCTTTGTAAGGGATTGGTGCTCTTGTGGTTTAGTGCTCACAAGTAGTTGTTGTGTTGGTGCTCAGCAAAGGAGTTGGTGCTTGCAAACTTTGTATTTTGAGTTAGTTCTCTTTCATATACTTGAGATTGTTCTCCGTGGTTTTTCCCATTTTAGGTTTCCACATAAAAATCTGGTGTCTCTCTCTCTCTTGTGTGGTGTATATTGCTTTCACTTTTATTACATATAATGAAAAACTTTGTAATTTGAGTTAGTTCTCTTTCATATACTTGAGATTGTTCTCCGTGGTTTTTCCCATTTTAGGTTTCCACATAAAAATCTGGTGTCTCTCTCTCTCTTGTGTGGTGTATATTGCTTTCACTTTTATTACATATCATGAATGAATGGTTAAGTGGAATTTAATTAAGTAAAATATTTATAAGATATATGTTATACTAATTCACCCCCCCTCTCAGTATATTTCATGCTTAACACACTAACTAAGAACAAGACCCACTTGCCAAAGATGATTCCTAGTTTTATAATGATGACTTGGATGATTGTTACCAAATCAAAAAGTGTTCCATCCCTAACCGGATCATGGATAATCAATCTTATGAAGAGAGAGACCTGAGGGCAGATCAACAAGGTACTCTTGAGCTAATTTCCATGATCAAGTACAAGGAAACTCATGGTATTGGATTTAAAACACTTGGGGATGACCCTACATATTATAGCCATGTTCCTACACTAATGACTAATGATGATGATGATACTGACAATGATGTAGAGTCTGATTGTAGTATATACAAGGATGTAGTCGATACCAACCTATTTAACCCTCATGTCATATGTACCATTACACCTATCATTCATCCTTCTCCACTTTTTTTTCATCATCCAAAACTCATCAAATGGGACCAATAAGAATCCATAGTGTCTCTTGATGAGTTCAAAAATGATGAGGCGATTTGTGACTTTATAGGTTTAAGAGACCATATTCCTCTTGGATATCATAAACAAGGTTTTTCTATCATATTATATCTTACTACCTATTTTGGAGAATGAGTGAACTTCCTTTCCAAAGAAAAAATAATAATCAAACATTGAGGTATTAAAGTGAAAACCTCTTTGAGGCACTTTCAGACTAGGGTAATAGTAAATAAAAAAATTGGTCTCTTGGTGAAAACCTATTTTAGGCACCATTAGATGGGGGTGTTCACCCTTCTTTAAATGAAGCTCAGGATGCCACTAGTTCCACATCATATTTGGGTCTAAAATTAACGAAGAAGAATAATGAGACTTTGAATAGATTATCCAAGAATGTCTTAAAGTATTTATTACATGACCCTTGCCATCATTAGGTGATTTTGATTCATCCTATTTAGGGGAACTTAACAAGCTAGTCTAATCAAAGGAATTTGATATTAGCAACTAGTTCACTTCTTTGCTAACTCTCTTAGATGATGGTTTTCCACTCTTTATGAAGGATACTTTTGAAGTCAACATTGGAACATTAATGATATAAAAAGGATCAAACTAGGTGTGTCCCTTATTGAGGAATGTGAAGTCCTTATAGCCATCCTTAGGGAATTCATTGACATTTTTTCATGGGCTTAATATGATATGCCAGGTTTGGACCTTGCCTTAGATATACATCTTAATGATAATCCAGTCAAGTAGAAACTGAGGAAAATGCATCCTTATATTACTATCTTAGAAATAAATAAATGCATAAACTCTTATAAATGGGATGTATTCATCTTATTGATTACTCAAAGTGGATCTCCAATATTATGCTATTCAGCAAAAATCTAGAAGGTATTAGATTGTGCACTACTTTTTGTGACATTAACAAAACATACCCAAAGGATGACTTTCATCTACTAAATATCAACATTATTATGGACTCCATAGATGGGTATGAAATGTTTTCTCTCATGGATGGTTTTTAGGATATAATAAAATCATAATTACACCAAAAGACCAACACAAGAGTATGTCCACCACTCTTTGGGGAACATTTTGTTATCAGGTCATGCCTTTCAGCCTCAAGAATGAAAGGGAAACATAAAAATGGTCCATTATGGTAATTTTACATGATATGATGCATGATATAGTCAAGGACATCTCGATGACATCTTTGGTAAATCCAAGACCTATGTTGAACATCTAGCTGTGTTTCAAAATATTTTTGAATGACTTTAGGAGTATAAGGTCAGACTCAATCCTAAAAAAGTGTGTTTTTAATATAAATTATGGTAAATTAATAGGATTCATTATATTTTTTAGGGGCATTAAAGTTGATCTAGACAAATTCAAGGTTATTACTGAGATGTTTCACCTTCTACTTTGAAGGAGCTCTATAGTTTGTAGGGAAAGATGTTGTCCATTAAGAGCTTCATTTCTCAACTGGCCGATAAGTGCCATCCATTTACCCATTTACTAAAGAAGGGAACTAATTTTTCGTGGAATTTTGAATGAGAGAATGCCTTTGAACATTTCAAAGAATACTTGGCCAATCCATATGTTTTATTACCACCTATACCAGACAAGTTATTCCTACTCTACCTCTCTACAATTAAAAATGCCTTGGGGGCACTTTTGGCCCAACATGATGAATGGGAGAAGGAACATTTCATCTATTATCTTAGCCACATATTGGTCATGTATGATCATAAGGATACAAAGATCAATAAAGCTTGTTTATTTATGGTCCTTTTAGCACAAAATTTGCACCACTACATGCTAAATAATAAAACCATTTTCATTGCCAAAGTAGATCCACTCAAGTATCTACTTTCAAAAATAGATTTACAACACCATATAGATAAATGGATTATGATTATAAGATATTTCAATATTAAATATGCTAACCAAAAGGCCATCAAGGAAAAGATAATTGTTTTCTATCTTGTAGAAGCACCTCTTTTTGATACTCAGTCACTCACATTTGGGTTTCTAGATGAGTCCATAATGATCATAGTAGAAATGCCACCTAAAGAGCAACATTGGAAGCTTTATTTTTATGTTTATTTCATGTCTCATGGATTAAGAGCATGACTATTGTTCATAACACCATAGGGGGGTCTCATTCACAAGTCCTTTCATATCAACTTTCCTTATACCAATAACATAGCTGATTACAAATCACTCATTGCAGGGCCTCATTTAGTGGTAGAATGTAACATTCAACTTCTACTAGTTTATGGAGATTTGTATCTTATCATTAATCAGATCACAAATCAATTTAAGACCATGGATGAGAAACTTGTACCTTATAAATCCATGGTGGACACTCTCAAGCAACAGATTGCCCACCTTCAGTTTGAACAAATAACTCAAGGCAATAACATAATAGCATATTCCATGGATATAATTGGTTCTATGATCCACATCATAGATAAGGAAATAAATTATTAGTTCCTCATTGAACATCTTTCAGTGCTTGCTCATGAATCCTCAGTTGTTGAGATTATTTTTGATAGTATTGGTCCCAGTCCTACATGGTATTTTGAACTATATAATTACCTTCATGACCAAGTCCTCCCACCTGACCTATCTCAAAAAAACAAAAATATTTCATCCATCAAGCCTCTCATTATACATTACATTGACCTACACTATATCATAGATGCTTTGTTAGAATTTTTCATCATTGTTTAACCTCAGTAGAATCTAGTTTAGCGTTGAGGGAAGTGTATGAAGGGTTTTGTGGGTCCCACACCAATGGGATCATCCTTACCAAAATGTTAATGAAAATTTTTTATTATCACCTAACCATAGGATCTGATGCCACTATATATGTTAAGAGGTATGTACAATGTTAGAAGCATGCTAATCTAATACATGTTCCAGCGCAAACACTCAAGCCAATGCTTATACCATGGGAATTTTCAATATGGGGACTCAAAATCATAATAAAGATTAACCCTATTTCCTTAGATAACCATAAACATATCCTTACTACCATAGAGTACTTCACTAAGTGGGTGAAATCCATTCCCCTCACTTATGTGTCATGCAAATAAATATCCAAATTCTTTTGTAAACACCTCATCTGCCACTATGGTATCCCCTTTGACATCATGTCTAATAATGGTGGTTCATTCAGAAACAAGGATGTAAAATCACTTTGTGTCATATATAATATTACCCAACATTTTTCCACTCCATATTACCCACAAGGCAACAGCCAAGAAGAGGCATCTATCACGACCATTGTCAAGATAGTCAATAAGATTATCAATGATGTTGGTCGTGATTGGCACTTACAAACTTTCCATGCCCTCTGGGCTTACCAAAATAATTTCTATACTCTAACAAGATCAACACCCTATTTCTTAGTTTATGGCACTGGGTCCATTATTTATGTCGAGGTCAAGTTGCCTTTTCTACACATTTCATTAAAAAGTATCCTTGATGATGAGGATTATAGAGTAGCTCATATGCAAGAATTGGAACTACTAGATTAAATATGGATGGAAACTATGAATAGTCTTCAAGAATACCAAAATCAATTATGTGGTCAATATAATAGGCATGTGAAATATAAAGAGTATGATCTTGGTGATCTTGTACTCAAATAAAACTAGAAGAACACCAATGCTAAACACAAGAAAAAGGGCAAGTTTAAGCCTAATGGGTTGGAACCTTATGTGATTATTACTAACTATGGTTTTGGAGAATATAGGTTAGCTATATCAGAAGGATATGAACTTGATGAACCAATTAACATAATCCATATCAAGTGCTTTTTTGCTAAGTAAACCAAATTTTTATTCATGAGGATCATTCATTTTGTGTTATGACTTTTCTCTTTGGTATTATACCATACTATATACTTTCCCCCCATACCTTCCCTATTGGCCAAAGTTTTATTTTACCTCCCCTATTACCATTTTAACCTTGGTTCTAATTCATTAATACTTCAAACATTTTCAGTGATTAAATTTAGATACAATTTTAGTTTTTGATTCAACCTTAAAACTCTTTTATGCATTCTTTAATAAAGGGGAAATACCTTGGGGAAGTATGACATTGGTCTAACAATTGCATCCTTCATTTTAAAAAATGTTCTATATCACTCACCTATGCAATTATTCCCTATATCCTAGGGCAACCTAAATGTGTTGTTGTGTCCTATAGAGTAGGATAAAACTTTTATTATGCTTTACCTTACTATTTTTTCATACCCTACCATTTGCCTATTCATGAACATGTTTACTTAGTTAGATTCATCATTGTGGGGTGAAATACAGTGGCTTGAGGTCCATTTTGATTATATAGGCATCATCCAATATTTTTTGAGGTCATCTTGACCACCCTTATTCCCATGCTCTTACCATTTTGTGAGCAACTTAAGCCAATCTCTCATCATTTTGTGAATAATCACCATTTGTATCTCGTAATTCTCAATTGAGTTGAAATACCCTAAAACACCCAAAAAATTTAGAAAGACCTTAAAAATCCTTAAAAATTATAAAATCATAAAAAAGACTAATAATCTTTATGAGAGAAATAAAGCCCAAAAAATATATGCTTGTTTTGTCATCTGGTTTACTAGTGGCTTTCCACCCTATTCTAGATGGCATGGTTTATCACATGGGTACCCCATATCTAGTCATGACTATTTCCATTTTCCTTTACCATTTTTCCAATTATGGTTTCCTCTCATTTCTAGGAGAATTACATCATTCTGAGATCTGCATGGACTATGTAGGCAACACTTGGATGCATGGTTCATCTTTGGTCTACTCAGTGGATACCATTGATTGACACTATTTACAAGTTTTGTAAATCATTCCATTTCACTTCATCTTATGCTCTCCCCATTTTATGAGTCACTTTTGTGGTTGTTTGTGCATTTGAAATTAATGCACCCTAGACCTCTCATGTTCTTGCCATTTTACGAGTCACTTTTATGGGTGTTTGTGTATTTGAAATTAATGCACTAATGCAACCTAGACCTCTCACACTCTCATTGTCTTACAAGTCACTTTTCTAAGTGTTTTTGCATTTGAAATTAATGTGATAATGTACCATAGGCCTCTCTCATGCTCTCTCTATTTTGTGAGAGCATTCCTATTTTCCTCTACAAGTTTATTGTTTTACTCTCAAAAAAATAATATTCAAGTAGTTTTTTCCCTTTCTCCTTTCAATCAATACTATTGAAAGTATTTTTTTATTTTCAATACTTTTGTTACTAATTAATGATTATTTTATTTACTTTTTTCTCATTTACATTCATATTTCCCACTTTGGCCCATCTTTAAATAGTAACACGTTTAATTTTTGGTGCCCTAAAACCATATTCCTTATAATTTAACTATATATGATATTCATTTAGGTTAGAGATATAATTTTTTATTCCACTAGGCATCCTTGCATTATGTGTTCATACTCATGTTATTCATGACATATAAATGGAATATATTCATAATCAATAGACTGCCCCTAATCTAATTCACTAGCTTTTAGAGTTAAACTCTTTTGAAGAGGTTGATCCAATTCCAACTATACATAGTGTTACAGTGTTTGAATCCCCACTCCTTAAACTATAGTTTTTAATATGTAAATGAAATATAGCATAAATTATGATACCATTATAAAAATATTATAATCAATCTATAGTTCATGGGTTAAAGTATATGACCTTATCTAGACTAAGGCATCTCCTTTGTGGGTTTGAAATGAAGATGCCAATGTTTCTGAAATAAACCTGCATTATGGTAGGACCAATGTCCTCCTTGTAAGATTTTTTTTAAATCCACTTCATTAGCAAAAATTAATAGGAATTAACCTCTAGGATAAAATATGATCTCATACTTCCTATAAGTTTTCTAATTTTTTTCTTGGTTGAGTGTTCATATCCTAAATTGATATTTGTACACTAAGGAAATGATAGATTAATTCACTCATTTTGAAATAAAGGATTATATACTTCAATTATTCCATCTCTAGTTCTAAAATTTTATTGTCCTCTCTTCCCTCTAAGTATATATTCCTCAACTTCTAAATCATGGATTCCTTTTTTTTCATTTTACATTAATAATTGCTTTCAATTATTTGTGTATCATTCCCATTCATTACCTTATAATAACTTGACAAAAGAGATGCCCAAGTAGGGTTAAATTTAAGAGGCTATTATGGAAACCCCCTAGGTTTATGTAGGTGAATCAGATTCACTCCCTCAGATAATCAGAGTATGCAGAGTAGGTGGAAAATTACCATTTGTTTATCATGATAAACAATGCAACACTAGGTGGCATTGTGTTATCATATGAAATTGTGGTGCTATGATACATTGTGTTATCACACAACATTATGTTGTCATCATACATTGTGTTATCACATGACATTGCATTATCATGCAACAACATGGTATCACTTGACAATATGCTATCAAGTGACACCATGTTATCATGTAATAGCATGGTGTCACATGACACCATGGTGTCATGTGGCACCATGATGTCACATGTCATTATGCTATCATCTGATAACATGATGTTGCATGACACCATGCGATCACATGATACCATGTTGTTAGTGACACCATACTGTCACATGACACCATGGTGTTGGGTGATAATATGTTTTTGGATGACAACACAATGTTACATGATAATACAATGTCATGTTATTGTTTCCTAGCACCTGCTTACCATCTGGTGCCTTCTATTGATCACCAGTCATGGGAATTGTTTACCCCAGTTACCCTCCTTGCTTATAAATAACTCTATAGTGACCTCTTTTCACTGCTTACCTTTTTTTCTTATCCAACCAACCTATGAACTATTACTCATCCCTTATGGTCTACCTATTTCCAAATCAACCTACAGGTACCTACTTTCAGGCTCTAACTCAAAATTTAGGTTTACATGGCTTCTGCATCTACAAAAACTCAGAGTCCATCAGAGTGGATGAACAGTTGTGTTTTTAAAAACCTATTATGTCCATATTTCCTCTAGATGTTGGAATAGCCATAATCACATGTTGGATGGGTTGATCAATGCTAGCTCAGAAGCCTGGCATAGATGTCACAATACGATTTGGCAATCAACAATAATCTACTATGATCTCTATTTGGTAGTTATAACTGTAGTGAGAGCCAGTTCTATGTTTAGTTTAACCATAAAACAATATCCTTTAGGATGTCTCCATTAGACATCCAAAATTTAATAGGTCTCCTACATTACAATGTGATTCCTATTAGCACTAAGGTCATCTTATCTGATAATGATAAAAAAAACTTGGAGACAATTTATAAACTATCCATTGACCCATCTGGTAAGTGTTATTATTCCATTGCATGTTTTACTTTTCTATAACTGAATTGTTTATTATAAATAGTTTGATATCCTAATTCCCCATTGAAATAATCACATTTTATTAATGTGAATTTGAAAAACACATGGAAAAGTATCTCTGTGGCTGTTACATTGAAAGAAAAGTTGGTTTTGATGAATAAATAGAACAACATGTCGACAAAAATAATTAAAGAGCATGGTATGGATATGAGCATTCTATTAAATCAAAAAATAGATGAGGATCCTATAATTATTTCAACAAGGGATGCATCGAAGGAGGAGAGGGTGATTCTTTCACAAATGAATTCTGTTGTAGATGATCTTCAGAAGGAGGGAGTGATAATCAATGATTCAGTTCCACAGGCATGTCCAAAAAGTGGGGTTTCCATGGTTGGAGATGGCAAACTTGGTGGTGGAGAGTCTCAACCAAACAAATGTTGATTTGTTTAAGTTATATTGTCTAAAATGATAGTTTGTATTGCTTAAAACTATTTATACCATGTTTATTTCAAAGACACTTATTTTATTTAATGATAGTTTATAGTAATTCAAAATGAGAGTTTCTATTTTTTTAAATAGTTTATATGTTGTTTGTTTGAAAGATAAATGTTTTATTAAATGATAGTTTATAATTGTTTGAAATACATTTAGCTATATAATTTTAATATTTTATATATAAAATGTATTGTTGTCAATTTTATTTATTGTATGGAGAAAAATCAGAGTAAATATTCTATGGAATTATATTATTCTACCGCAGTTGTATTATTTGAATGCATTGTTATACTCTTATAGTAGTTGTATTATTAATTGCATTATTATAGAGTTATATTGTTCTAATAGTATATTTTAATGCATTGTTAAACTACTATACTAGTGGCATTGAATGCTTTTATTGTGGTGGAATTTGGAAATATGTGAACATAACTATAGGAAAAAATATTTCTGGTAGTAGTATTTAAAAATTGTAGTAGTTGTAGGAAAAATAGACTATTGTGTTAGGATCCTCCTAAGAGTACAATTGATTACCTTTGTATAAGCAACTAAACACGGAATTAAACCAAAAGTAATAAGTAACTAGAATTCAGAAATAGCAAAGAATAGATGATACGAGAAACAATACAATCTGTATTAACACTCTTCTAGAAGGAAATACAATGAAGAAATCTCACTCTTCCCACACCTCTTGGGTGTATAGTAATTCTCCCTCAAGAGTTCTCTCTCTCTAAATTACAGCCAACTCAACACTGAGTTGTTCCCTCTAGTGACAATCAACCCAATGGTTGTTGTTGCCTACTCTAATTGTGACAATCAACCCAATTGTTGTTGCCTCCAATACAATTACAATATAGCCCCATGGGTCTCTTAAATAGATCCCAAACCAAACAATAATTAGAAATGCAGACTCAAGACTAAAATTAGTCTTTACATGCAAACTAACTGTTCGTCTAAAATTAGAACAGTTCTGGAAACACACAGGTGACCGACGTCAATTCCTGTCTGACCGATGCCGACCAACCATAACCGATGCCGGTTACTGTGTAGCTAGAGATGACTGATGTCGATTGGCCTGACTGATGTCGATTACTCTGTAACTTAGCAACCTCCACATTTGCATCATTGAAACTTTTAGCTCCACAACTTAACATATTGTAGAGTAAATATTAGTAGTTTTAGTCTTGAATACATTATCATTGTTATATTTTTCTAGTAGTTATAGATTTGAATGCATTGTTACACTATTATAGTAGTTGTTGCATTGAATGCATTGATTGTGGTGAAATTTGGAAATATTTCGTATATATTTGTGTAATGGTACTAATGTAAACATGAAATATAATAATTATTGTTACACTCTTATGTATGTATTATATCTATGTATCTACTCTCCAAATTACTATTATAGACAATTAAGATAATGAAAAATAATAAATCTTAATAATGGGAGTTTTAATGATAATAGAATTGGTGTTCTATGATGCACCCTATATATACGTATAGACATAAGACTTGTATAATTCAATGAATGCTATAACGAAATGCTCTATACAATTTTAATGACAATTATGATTTATGCTTAATGAATGACATGCATTGCAAAGATAAAATTACTATTTAAAATACACAATTTTAATAGGACAAAAAAATATCAATTCAAATGTATTGATAAGATTCATAATTGTAATAAATATGAAATAGATTATAGAAAATTAATGTATTTATAGATTAAAGAATTCAAAAAAAATTCAAAAAAAGTAATTTCTATACTTATCAAATTAAAAGTTGGGTTGTTGAAACAATCCTCAAGAAACTTGCTCATCGTAAGTGTGATTCGCATCAACCATCCCGATGTCATATTCAGTCTCTGTATTCTCATCCTCTATATTGGTAGTTGTAGTAGTCACACCTCTTCTTTCCACTATAGAAATCCATGTTGCCACTACTCTATCATATGGAATATTATCCACAGAATAACGTGAAACATATAGTCTCAAGCAAGTCTCTAGATTTTTATCCAATCTATTTTTTAGTTTTGACTTCACGAAGGATAATGCACTAAACACTCACTCATCTTCCGTAGAACCCAAAATCATTGTTTGAGTATGTTCATATAATATAAAATATTCACTAATACTTTCTTGTAATATGCTGCTTGGATAAAGTTTTTTTCATAGATGAGTAAATTCACCATTTTTTGTTGGATCACTTAAACACTAAAATTGATCCATCATTGTAATCCCAAACTATGTTGACTGAGATGTCAGTAACTATTTATTTAAAATACCATTAATCTAAACTCCATTCACATCTATAGATCTATAGAAATGCATTATAATTATATCCACATATTTGTGAAATAATGTATTGATCTATTCTTGATTGTTAACACTAGTCCAAAAAATAGGATTCACAACTCCCATGCCTTTCAACAACTCATCCCTTTGAAAACGTTCTCTACTCTCTACATCTAAATTTTGTGACATTTTGCTCAATTTGATTTGTGTGTTAGAAAAAATAGTATCATATAGTAAATGTGTCACTAGTACATCTTCAGGGTCAACTCCCACAACTTCAAGTCTTCTAAAGCATGTGTGCATTGGGATCCCAATGCCATTTACCATGACACAAAGAAGATCATGTATATTGAATTTCAAATAACTCTCTAGATTTTGAATATCTATCAAAATTTACCAGGTTATAAAAATAGGATAGTGAAAGCTTTCATTGGATGTGTATAATATATCTAAACATTGACATACATGTTTTCTCAAACTTATGAAGTCAACAATATAGATAGATCTCTCTTGGGCATGTTTCATTAAACAGTTGATTTCCTTCAACATTGGCAAAATACCACATAATGTGATTAATGTTTCTAAATCCATTAAACGACATAGTAAATCTTTTGCTTTGTCAACTTCCCTATGATATTTATACATAAACCCTGTCAAAGATGGATATTCCTCAAAAAAATTGTAAGCAGGTTCATACATGGAAATTCATCTAGTTGCAACATCTTTCAATAGTTTTTTACCATCTATCACCCCAATTGCAAATTTTTGGAACTCCATAAATATTTTTGGTTTTTTTGACATGTATGCATGTAAGTCATGAATCAACTCTTCCACTTTTGTGACATTACTGAATGTGCTAATAATTTTGTAAGCAAGATTCATCTTATGTGCCATGCAATGGATTAGAATCATAAATGGAGAAAGTATTATTTGTAATCAAACACAAAGACCCTTTCTATGCCCCTACATCATTGATGATCCATCAACACCAACACACACCATCTTTGTAGCTATGGCATAATCATCCATCCCAGCTCTCTCCCTTAAATTGGATACAACCAATTTATGGAGGTTTTTTGAATTGTAATTTTTTACCATTTTATGGAAAGCTAAAAGATGAGATTTTCTTGAATAGTTTTCAAATGTGTACACATGCATGCAAACCCATGATATGTTGTCAAATATAGTGACCTCATCAATGGATAGTGAGATAAACTATGATCTCTTAACATTTTCTTTCAAATCTTCCTTCTCAACAATGGCTATACATTTTACCATTTCCCAAGCACTGTTATCTGACCAATGTGACTATGGATATCTAAAAACCCATTATGTCGAAACAAAAAAAATTAATCTAAAAAATCAAAAATGGGTCTTCCTTTTTTAATATGTGGAAAATTATAGAGAATTGTACATATTTTGCCTTAATATTGGAGTGCATAACTTTTCTAAATTACGCTTTGATGGTTCCCCCTTTCTCAACAAGATGTTTTTGTCATTTTTGATAATTTTCATATTCTCATGCATATCTTACATGCATGCATTCTTCTCTATTTTTCCATCTTTGACTTCTTGTTATCTGTCTGTTTGGGTGCTTGATGGATATGCATATTTTCCCACAATGATTCTCAATTGTGTCCAATTTAAGTTGCATTATGTGATCTTTTCCAAGTTTCCAACTACAAATTGTACATCTACATTCTGTTGGAGGTTCATTACCATTTTCTAGTTTTACAAGTTCTATAAATCAAAATATTGCAACCCAGTCAACTTGAAAAGACCTTTTTATTTTCCATGTACTTCTCTTCCTCTATCAATTTTTTTAAGTAGAATTTTTAAAAAAATTAGGTGTCTAAAAATAACTACATGATTCTTGTGAAGTGGCCAAAGGAGTGTGTTCTACTAAAAAACCCATAGGTGTGTCTTCTAGGGAGGTATTTCATAAATAAAATCTTTAGGTGGTGAGAAGTTATTGGGATTTGTCCTTTCGAGTGAAATAGTGTCAATATCCATGTTGATTTTTGCATTGAAATGGTTTTGTAATTATTCTACAGTCAAAAAATAAACTGATATTTATAAAATAAGTTTCAGAATTACCTTTATTCAAAGTGCCTGCTATGTATGCAACCTTCTTTCCTAGATTTCTAAAATAAGACATGATGTTGGATTTTTATAGTATTAGTTGTGGTGTTTTACCCTTGTTATTTCCTCCTAATTCCATAGTTTTGTTACCAGGTGGTTTATTACAGCCAACTTCCCCACCACCATCAGACATCAACCTACAGTCTTATAATACAGTGTTGTCAGGTAGTAAGGCACTATAATGTGGCACCTTACCATCACTCAACACATTGCCATCATGTGGCATATCACCATCACATGGTAGGATGTCATCAGGTGATAGGATGTCATTGGGTGGCAGATTGCCATTATGTAGTGCCTTATAACTAGGTGGTAGTTTTTTGCCTTCACACGGTGCTTTATTTTCATGTGTTAAATTTCCTTCATATGACATCATTTTGGCAGAGGTCGATTACTGAAAGTCTAAAAATAGTCAAGCAGTGGAGTACAACCTAAACTCTCAAGATCTTCACAATCTGTTAAAGAAAGATACTTCAGTGGTAAGATCATGACCTTTGGGAATGGGAACATATGTAGTTGTACAGTGTACTATATATATATGAAAAAATTTATGGATAATGAAATAAATATTGTAAATCATTAGTGAGTCGACCCTTTAAAAAAAATGAAATCCTAGAATTTTAGGTGAAAGGTTCAACTTCTGCACCCTAAAAACTCACCAAATTTAATTTTCCCAAAACTCAATATTCATGAATTAACAAATATTCATCGCTAAAATGAACCTTGGGCCTAAGGGGATTCTAACTTTTGTTATCTCCCTTGCACTCAACCTTGCCCTAACTCCCTTATCCTCTTCCATTGATTTCTCTTAACTTAAACATCGAAAGATTTCAAAAAATATTTTTTAATTAAAAATTACTTTTGATAAACTTTATGCTTTATCACTCATGCAAGAAAATCCTAACATAGCTCGCAAAAATGATTTCTATTTTTTTTATATCACATATACAAGAGGCATTCTCTATTACAAATATATATTATGAGTAATATAGACATGTATTGAAAAAATATAATTTGATAAAAAAATGATTCCATCACAAAATCTAACAATTCATTACATAAACAAGAGTTGCAAAGTAGCTAGTCCCAACATCTATATTAAAAATTGCTTGAAATTTGATTTACAAATAAACTTATAGTGTAAACCCAGTATAATATTGAATGTTAGGTAGGGAAAAATAATTGGATTCAAAGATATAATGTTTCCATAATCTATAAAATAAAAATAATGACCAATATATATAATATAGAAATATTAAAATATTAAAAACAAATGATATAAAAAAAACTTAAGATAACATTACTTTGAATTCAATATAAAATATTTACAAATAAAATTTAAATTACAATTGATCCAAACAACAAAAGTAGTGTTTTACCTTTTCATTTCATATACATTAAAATTGATCAATCACCAATAAAATAAAATGGAAATATCTCCAAAGGAAAACGAGATTGAAGCCAAGATAGGCACTAATCTTAGCTATAAATGATTAATCAAAGAATATATTGACATGTTTCCCTATCTATGAACAAGTCAGAAAAGAAAAAAAGAAATAAGGTATCAATAATATTGACCCACTTATAGATGGTATTACAAATGGGCAGCTTCTCAATGTAATTGTTGAATATTATCAACCAAAAAAATGAATCCCATTTTAGAGAAAAGCTCTCGACTCATTGTTGAAATTCAAACTCTAAAAGATATAAATCTATCGACTCATTCTTAAGCATGAATTTTAAGGTCGTAATCTCTTAGTTACCTACATCAAATGTAAAAAATAAATCAGTACAGGGAATTAAAAGGAAACATTTATATAAATATCATTCTATATGTTCTGAGGAGTTTGGTCATCTGGTTGTGGGGGAGCTGGGTTCTCCTTCCTCAAGGTATAAGGTTAATTTTAATCTTATTCCTCACCTTCTACTCATTTTCATCTATTACATGATAAATACAATAGATCAAAAAGAAACTCTAAATAGATAACATGGACATGTAAACTATATCTCATATAATAGGAATTTCATACCTGTGGCTACTCATGTTTTTCATTTAAAATCATCTTCGCCTCATATGTAATGGAGTCTTCACATAGTACATTAAATTCTAGTTTTAAATTAAAAACATACAATGAAAAACTATCTTAATTAAAGAGCTAATGCCTTCATGTTGATGGGGGTAGAGCTTAACTAGCATGCACTAACTCCCGGTGCATACTGGTCTTCACCAATCATTGGGGGCTGGTCTCCATGGGTCTTTGTCATCTTATGACTTACCATAATTAATCCATAGTTAAATTTTTTTGAAAATGTTTGCCCTTGTTCTGATCACAAAACAACCTTCCTCACCATGATCACCACCATCGTCATTGCCAATTGACAATCATCATCATGCCAACTATGAATCATGACTGTGCAGGTGTCACTCATCTTGGCACGTGGTATGGACCTAGTGTGGCATGCAAATCATTCCATGGTAATCATGGATTATCATGCCCTAACACCTTGATAATCATGTCCTCTTAGCATTAATCTCCTATAGCCTTACTGTTAACTAGGTAAAGCCTAAAGGATAAATAGAGGTCATTCACCATTTGCTCACTTTTAGACCCAAGGTGAAGGGAGATAACTCAAATGGAGGTAGTCAGAACAAGGGTGGAGGAGTTGGTGTTTAATCCTAGGTTTTTCACTCATCCATTCTGCTAGGTTTTCAAGTTTCATAAACTAGTCAAACATCGAGGTCCATTCTAGAAGGTTTTATCATTTTGATAGTTTCATTCATATTTGTAGGCTATTTATATTTAGGGATGCATAAAATGTGCATATGACCCTACATAAAATGTCATAGACATAGAAGATAAGTATCAAGATAACTAAATTGAATAAAATTGCAATGGCTCCTACCATCAGAACTATGCACAAATATGAAGAGCTATTATGTTGTAAGTCATTCAAATGGCTTGTCAACCACTTTAATAATTATCCAAGGTTTGCATAGGATTATCCTTTTGTTTCATTCCATTTAAGGGTTCCCTATTCCCCTATTCAAGGTTACCCTTGCTTCACTATAGACTGTGTCTTAACACATAGTGGCATGCATGATTGTGAACTATGTTTATGAACTCTACACAACTTTAAACACTTAAACATCTAAAAACACCTTAGAGAATGGGAAATATGTTTATATCTAGTATTCTTGAGTTTCCACTTAGTTTAAGAGTTGTTATTATCATAAGAAACACATACTCAGTCCTCCTTTTCATAGGAAATAAATTTATATTGTTTAAACATAGAATATCCTTTAATACATAGTCATTTTAAAGGATAAAGGAAAGCAAAGCTCAATTTTACCTTATTAAAATGTGCATTTGATCCTGCATAAAAATGAATCCCTAACTTATTTATTATAGATTCTTTCCTATTTTTGGTCACAAAAGGGCAAGTGGACATTGAATAAGCTGAACAAGGAAATAAATCTCATATTTTTTAATAAATGTGAAAAAATTGAATCCGTAACTTATTAACACAGACAAAATCCAAAACATACAAAGTAATAATAGGTATGGGGAAAAAGGAAAATGCTTCAGATAAGCACATTCATAGTGTGTTCATAATCCTCCTTTTTATAAATTATTTAGATGAAAATGCAAAGAAAAGTAGTGAAGATTGTAATAAATCCTTTAAAAGGACATATGTCTTCAATTTACCTATAGCTACTATTTCTTGGGCCCTTTTTCTCCTTGCCAGAATCCCCCTATACATAAGGTTAAGTTCACCTAGGATTTTATCTCTGGTAATAAGTTATTTTTATACATAAGGACAATTTCTTATATGCAAGCTCATATGCACTAAGTATTTATAAGAAAAGAGCTATTCAAAAGGGTAGAATAGGGTGTATAGGAGCCTCTCTAGTATTTTCCAATCTTTAATATCTTGAGCTCTATTTTTAATTCATGTGTTTTTATTCACCATTTCATGTGTATTTATACTTGCAAGTGCCTAAATTTACTCTACTATTTGTGATTGGGTCATCATGTATGTGAGCTTTTAAGTACATTAAAAGTGTTACTTTTATCATATTTCATGTATTTGTGTAGACTTCCACAAAGTAAGAGTGTGTGAATCCATGTTTGTTGTACTCCAATTGTAGAGTGTATAAGAGCCTCTATAGTATTTTCCAAGCTTTAATATATTGATATTTATTTTTAATTCATGTCTTTTTATTCACAATTTCTTGTGTATTTATGCTTGCAAGTGCCTAAATGTACTCTATTCTTTGTGATGGAGTCATCATGTATGTGTGATTTTAAGTACATTAAAAGTGTTACTCTTATCATATGTCATATGTTTGTGTAGACTTCCACAAATTAAGAGTGTGTGAATCCATTTTTTTTTAACTCCCATTATACTATGTAATGTATACTTATTATTGTTGACTTCTTCATTTAAAATGTTCAATGAGCTTATTAAATATTTCCATCAACATCTTTCATAAAAGCTACAACTAAAATTAATGTTTTTGTATACAATCTCTATGGACTTGATATTCCAAGCTTCAAAAATATTATTGCTAACCTTTAAAATTTATAGCAAGCATGTTTTGGTTCTTTTAAAGTTTTCAAAATGTAATGTATCCATTATATTTTCTCTATCTCATTTACTACATACAAAGGTTTGTTTAGCTTGTCCTTGAATCACCACATGAGGCATTGCCATAGTATATAGATTATTTATAAATGAATTTGTATGTTATGTTTCTATAATGTGAAAAGATAATCTTTGCTTTGGAACGTTACACTAGCTACAAAAAATGTAATGCCTTCTCATGTGTACATTTATTTTTTGGAGGCTCATAATATATACTTTCAATATAGGGTGTCAATTTCATGAATAGTGGTTACCCTAATTATTCCATGACTACTACATTACATTGCCAACTAGTCAGATTACCCTAGCTGCCAACACACCATTGTATTCTCATGGTAACCTTTATGGCGATTTCTATAAGCATTGCATTGGTAAGGGTTAGTGTTGTAAAGCATATTCTTAACTTTTTTAAATGAATTTTTTTATTTGTTGGCAACTAATACTATTAATGTTAACTACTACATATTTAAGATGGATGAGTGGGAATTAGATGATTATATTAAAGAGATTTATGCTGAGATCAAATAAATGGTATGCATTTTTAGCTATTATACTCAAAGGTGAATTTGAGTTGTATTATTTTTTGGTTGATGTTAATCTGTTGTGGCATGAATTGTGTTAGGAGAAAGAAGTTGGTTAGAAGTCCTCATTACATGCAAGTGCTAAGTTTATATGTTCCCCTTGCCCCCTCAGAGATCGAATGAGGAATCTATATGGAGCATCAACAATTGGGGATGGTATTCCCACTGTTATGAGATAGCCATCCCCTACCCACGAACAACCAGGGGTGTAATCCTAATGCAAGATGGAATCTTTACTGAATAAAGATGCAAATAAGGGGATAATATAGGTAATTTTATTAACGGTCTATGTATTTTCATTTCTTATTTAATATTCTTTCCACATATGTAAAATTCTTAATATTTACAAATTATGCATCCTTATTTTGATTTGTTACATCTTTTTTAATATTGCAGGAGGAGGGGGTGGAGCAAACCGAAGGTGAAGAGGGTGCCCCCAATGTGCCCAATGACTATTTCTCAAGAGATGTATGGGAACATTTAGCTACCTTTGATGTTTTATTGTTCCTCATGTTAAATAATGTTTCATTATTTCCTCTTACAACAATCAAAATTAGAATAATTTTGACACACCATGCATTTTGTTATGTTGTTTTTATTTTGTGTTTTAGTTGGAAGGGGTGGAATGGAGCAACATGGATGTCATTAATGGGTATGTGCATAGAGTCAGGGAACAATTCCATGGATATACCCAATAATTTGTATGCATCATAACATAATGTGTATGTGTTATCATTATAATGTGTATGCATTACCTTCACTTATAGAAATGTGTATGTGTTATAGTAATGTGTACGTGTTTCTATAAGTAAAGGTAATGCCTACACATTATGTAAACTATAAAACAAAAAAAACCTAAATTCTCATTGTTACTCTTTGCTTTACATTCACATTTTTCTACTTAGTGTTCACATTTTGCCCTCTAGATCTTCCTGTTGCCCTCTACCTCATGTTTTTCCCTCTAGCTCACATGGAAATCATTGTTTTTGCTCCTACATTCATGAGATCAATGATGACACCATGAAGAAGAGGTAAGTTTTATAGATTAGATCAATTTTTTTGAATTTTTTGTGAATGTTTTGCATATTTTGATTTTTAATTTTTATCCAAGTTAGTATGCTCTGCCTAACCCTCTACCCAACCCTCCTAACCCTCTGCCTAATCCTCAACCTAACCTTCTTATAGTTCCACTAGATCCCCCAATCAGTCAAGAAGATATAATTACTTACATAATGGAGAATAAAATTGAAAT
The DNA here is from genome assembly GCA_037957365.1 of Torreya grandis. Lineage (NCBI taxonomy): Eukaryota > Viridiplantae > Streptophyta > Pinopsida > Cupressales > Taxaceae > Torreya > Torreya grandis. Next base: position 3,499,479 of record JARHVA010000482.1, on the reverse strand, counting down.
TGAGTAGATAATTAGGAGAATAAGGGAGCCCACTTCCACAAACACCCACCGCATCTATTTGGCCAATACCCTAGAGTTAATATTAAGTCAAGTTGACTTGATAATGAGTCAAATTAATAGATGGAGGTCATATATGTATATTTGTATGGCTTACTATGCTAAAAACTTGTCAACATATAAGGTGAAGAAGAAATAAATAACAAAAGATCAAATTTATTCCTTATTTATCAACCCATCCACTAGTGCCCCATTTCCCATAATGACCAAATGTTTCCCAATCTACTGATGCCAACACAATTTGATTAAAGCCAATTTTTAAGAGCGATGGTGGATGGTGTTTGACTATCCACCTTGTAATAACCATGAGGTCCCTTTGTAATCTTTGAGAAAACTCTATTTCAATTTTGTCCTCAATGAAATTTCAAACTACTTTGACTATGGTGAGTTTTAGGGTCGAGGGAAAGGCTCCACACAGGATCAACTAGGTGTATGTGATGCACCTAATCGACCTATAAGGATCCCTACCTAAAATCCACTTAATCTAGAGATTCCCTCTATGGTGAATGAGGTTATGGAGATATACACTTTGTATACACTTAATACACTTACTGATAAACCCATTCATCATATGAGTAGACTTTTAGAGACAGATACTCAAGATATTCTAGCTAGTGGTCGTACTTGACCCCACCCATGCAAATGTTGTGGTGTTATATGCATTGGACCTTTAGATGACAATAGTGGTGATTTAGGGGGCTTGGAGGATATGGTCTTGAATGATGAGTTGTTGGCACACATGTTTGGTTTGGATACATTGGGAGTATCTACACACATGCATGTATCTTTTATATAGATTTCATGTTAAATTTTTAAGTTATATTTACAAATTAAAAAGGTAAAAATTAATTACACATTTAAATTGAATAATATATATGTATTTTTTTCTATTCCAGGAGATGTTGCCTTCAACATCACAACTAGGTAGTGGGCCAACCCTTACTACATCTACCTGTGTCAATACAACACAATATACATTTACAGAGGTATAATTTCAATTGAATCTTATATAATCTAGATGTACATTCATACACCTTAATTGCATCATTGGTAGATTTTGTGTAAGAAAATATAAAATACCTAATATAATTTTGTTGGACTTTTTATTATTTTATGTATTAACATGGATTGGTGGAGTGTTAGAAACTCATCCTCCATCTCAATTTTTTTGATTTTATTTCAAATTTAAAACTATGTTTTCAATAACCAAAATAGCAAGTTAAATGTTTGCTTGATATCCCATTATATGTAGTTCCCATAGTGGGTCAATCCCAATTAGTAGGATTGGATGTGTGTGTGTGTGTGTGTGTGTGTGTGTGTGTGTGTGTGTGTGTGTGTGTGTGTGTGTGTGTGTGTGTGTGTGTGTGTGTGTGTGTGTGTGTGTGTGTGTGTGTAATTAATTTGATAAAAGTTGTTTGGTATAATTTATTTTTATAAATTTCCCAATCAAGCATTGCATGTCTTCATCAATATGCACACCACTCCTTTCTTTTAAATAGTAGCCTCATAACAAACCACTTGATTTATTTTTATCCTAATCACATATAGTGGTTCAATCTCTATGATCAATATCCAAAATGGTCATATATATAAATTCAATTCCAACCAGGCGTAATAATTTTATCTCTATCTATGGAGTTATAAATTTAGATAGCATAGCCTATTTATCCCATTGTACTTAGTCAATTCCAATTTCCAACCAGGTTCTATTATTAGAGCTATATAGAGTAGGCCATTAAATCCCATTGGTTTATTGGGAGATCATTGACTATAAACTATATCCTATATGTATATGGCATAGGCCTTACGACCATATAAAAATAGGGGAGCTCAACCCCATATAGATAGATGGGGTTTAGTAGTTTGTTACCACCACCTACTTAGGGGGGCCAAAGACCTACTATATCTAGTTGGGGGAGAGGGCCTATCTATATTCATACACTTTCATCACTCGAGTGACATGTTGACTCCATAAGACTATAACACCTTTCATCAGGGAAGTCCCCCTAAAATGAATATTGAGCGTCGATAAGACTGTAGCACCCTTTATTGACCTCAAAATAATTGAACTATATATATATATACCTTCCCTTTAAAAAATTAAGGGAAATATAAGGATAGATATTCGACTTAATGTCACCTATAGGGTAACCAAAATCATGCACTTGTAAAGAAGATTATCCACTCACTCTTAACTCTATAATATTTAGTTCCATTTTATATATGTTTATTTAGATTTTGATGAGACATATTTTATAAGGTTATAGACACTCTTAAAAGACTCAAGTATAGATGTACTCCATAAAATCAACTTATCACTCTAGGTGTCTTAACCTAATTAAAACTCAGTTTACAAACTTCTCAACAAACTCCTGTATAGGTTACTTGTCTTATCACAATGACTATTTCTAAGGGATTTTATATCACACCAATACTCAATTGGACTAAAAATTAATGAATGTATATAATAAAAGTATTCAGGGCATTAACATGATCAAAATTTCAAAACAAATCAATTTAGACATCATAGCTCATAGGACTGTCCTCAACTATAACATGTCATTGCCTTAAAACAATTAGGCAAAATGACCTTAATCAAGTTAAAATTTGAAATACACCTTAGCAAAGCTATACAAGCATCCAAACTAGAGTATATAGGTGTATCAAGGATGTTTCAACACCTAACTTGAATTTAATGACTTAATTTCACAAAATTCACTTAAAAATCCTGCCTCGTTATCTTTTCATTCTCCCTCATGAAACTAACATTTTTGCCTTCAGTGTGGTCTTAAAATTCACATATTGCACATATCCACTTGTCATATTCACTATTGCCTTGACCTCATTATATTTTTTGATATCTTATGTAAGACTAAGTTTTTTTGCAACTTGTTTAATCATTAAATTACCCAAGTTATTAATTATTAGGTTATTTTTTTAATTGATGACTAGGGTGGACAGTCCTCCATCATTACGAGTCAAGATAGACTCAAGAATTATTGTTGTAATTTCATATACACAAGCTCTCACCGAGGTATTTATATTCACTCATAATTTTGAATTATAAATTGGTACTTTTATTTTAATAATTTTATTAGTACTTTGGTAAATATAACTTATATGCACGAAGGTATTGTGTATGCAGGGCTATCATATGACATTTGATAGTCTGATTTATATGACTACTATAATATCTCCTCATGTTTCTTCATCATTTGACATGCATGTTCATGCATCTGAACTTGGCACTGGCCCAGTCGAATGTCAATAGCAAATTGAGAAGGACCATGAGATTGTGATAAGTGCATGTTTAAAATATTTTTTATTATAGTTTAAAATGAGTTTCTTAACTTGGTTTAATGTATACTTGTTAATTTTATAATATATTTTTATTTAAATATGTTTGGTTGTAAGTGAGCTATGAGTCTAGTACTTGTAGTTGAACCTTAGAGGAATCCAAAGTATTCGAGATATCTCCATCTACAAGCAAGGCATCCCAAGGAGATTCTTCTTTGAAGAAGGCAAAAAGAGGGAGACTATTTGATGATTAGGATGTTGTAGATGATGTACATTTTTATATGCCTATATGATAATGTACACATTTTTGGCATTGTACATGTTTATATGATGAATTCACCTGACATTAGATACTATGTTATTAGACATGATGTAATTTTTTTTATGCCTATATGGCAATGCATGTATCATTGACATTGTATGCCTATATATGGCATTCATACATGGCATTCTTATTTTTTACATTTAAAAAAACTAATGAATGAAATCTTGTTTGAATCACTTGTGCTTAGATTATTATAAATGATTGGTTTTTAATTATTCTTAAGGATTAAAAATGTTATGAGATTGAGAATAACTTGTTAGGATAATGTTGCAAATTAGACCCTTATAAGAAATAAATAATATCAATTATTGCATTTTAATTATTATTTTATGTTGATGAAGAGGTATGGATGACACTTCAACAAAAACATCATTAGTTGGTTCTAAACCCAATTGATCACATTCACTTGCTATGCTTTGATTTGAATATTCTTTCACAAGCTAGCTGCTCTTTTGACTCTTCGAGCTTAATTTAGCTTCTTACACCTATTAATTATTCCTTTTAATCTTAATATCACCTCCTTGATTGCATTGACCTTTGTCAATACATTCACAACTCATCCTTTACCTCATTTCATTCATCTCATTCACAAACTTCCTCTCAATCTCTTTTTAGTTTATTACTAGGCACCTTTTTTAGGTCTCAAGTACCAAATATTGGTCTCTATTTCAATATCTCAACCTATTGTTACATATGGTCTTAGATCATCATAACATACCTGGTATAACCCCCTTCAAGTACTCAAACAATTTTTGACTCTCATTCCACACCTAATGGACACGATACTCTCTCAAGGCTTGTAGCCTTTTTTTACTATATTCTTCCTTATACTAAAAAGTAATGATTTATAAAGGGATTATAATGGCATATATAGGTACACTCTATCCTCTTACATGTCTATGTTAAATTTCATAGCCCAACTCCACCTCTAACTATCACTTCCTTCATTAGCCTACCCTCATTTAAGCCTAATTAGCCCTATTCTAAACCCTCAATCCTAAAATATCTACATATTCATACAATATCAAGTTAAAAAAATTATTCACCTTGTACATGTATATGAGAGAAATATTACAAAGTTTAATTAAATTCCCATTGTTAAATCTCTCAAAAATGCCCAAACCCTAATCTACAATTTCCCATGCCCTGTACATACTCTCCAAAGGACCAATTTGAACTTCCCACTGATATTATTTGATTTAAAATATCCTAACTACATATAAAACATCTCATAACACCTTTCTAATGATCAAAACCCCAACTTTACCTTTATGCCTTTGAGACTACCTATGGGGATTTGAGTCTGCATGTGGGGATTGAATGATGTTTGAAGTGTGAATACAAGTTAAATTTATTTAATAGGTTTAAAACCATATTAACATACTTATAAAATACTTACCTAAGTTTTTAACCCTCAAACACACCTCAAAACTCCAAAAAGTATGTTTGCATGAATATTGACCATTATGAGACATGGAGGGAACTGTGATAAAACATAAGCACTTAAAATTGTCATATTACCTTCCCAAGATTATGGATTGGTATATTAGGTAATTAATTCTAATATTACCAATTTTTAAGTCATTTTTACATTTAATTTATCTTCCCTTTTTATCACAATTTACCTTGAGTTGTCTACATGATTCCTTCATGCTGACACTTGTCTTTATTCAAATTTTTGCATGAAAACCTTGAATTTTATCAATTATATAGGAAAATATAGGTTTCCAACATAATATTATATGGTTTTAAGACCTCTCCAAATCCTAAACTACTTCCTGGCATCCAAAACTAACAAAATTTCCAAAAATCTCTAATGGATGCCTTTTTTACTACAAGAGGACTCTCTCAAAATAGAGGGCACTTGCACTATTTATAGGACCTTTAGGATGGCATGGGATATTTTTTTATGTCATTTATACCATTCATACCAAATTTTTTTCTTTGAATCAACGTGTAGATTCCCCAAACTAACTTATTTGTTCAAAGCAGACTCTAATGTTGACCATGATTTGACATAGGGTTGACTATATTAAAATATTAAATATTTACCATTGTCAAAAATCCTCAAAAATATATTTAATGGTTATATTATGTCATTATTATCCTCTCCACCAAATTTTGTGATTAGATAAGACATATTTTGGCCTGTAGGCCCATTTTGGCAAAAGCTAATGGCATGTGTTTATGTGATTAAATTTTACAAATGAGTCATCATGCTCTTTTTCCTTGGTTTGTGTCTTCTCATGCTGATTTTTCCTCTAAAATATCATGGAACCTCTCCTTTCATTATTCCACCCTTCATTTTATATCTCACAATCTTCCATATTACCTTGTACCTTCTCAAAAAACCTCATACGACTGCATGTCAATAATACCTTGAGATTTATGCTATGAGAAAAGGGAGTATTTGGTCTAATTCATACAAAATTAACCCCATTAGGATTGATACTTCACTATAAACCACCCTTCAACTTTCATCTAACATGTTTTGACCACTTAGTAAGTTGTTTGGGCCTCACACAGTCAACTTTCGTATACAGAGGCATGTACTACATCTTCATGTTAAATCCTTATGATGGTTGTAGGTACATGTTTTTAAAATCTTTATTTGGCAAAGAAACTTCACCATTGACAATTTTGACTTCATGATTATGTTTCCCTAGCTATAGGTGCATGCTTTCAGGGCATGACTACAGGTGTTCTTTAGAAACCTTTCCTAGCATGCTTGACTTTGTAGAAGTCCACCTCTCACCTTGGACACCACCATCCCACCATGGAATTAGTCAATATGACCCACTATCCTATCTATGCACACTAACCTAAAGGATGGACTATAGGTGGAATATTTTGACTATGACTAAAGTATTAGGTGCTTAGGAACATTTATCAAATGATCCAAGACCCCACTAATCCTAAATACTCATGGAACCTCAATGAAAAACCATCATTGGCAAGGAAACCTTTATTTAATCTTTCTTGATAGTATCAACCCTTCCAAAACCCACTATATTTCCTTTAGATGATATAGTCCCCATTACGTGTTTGACTACTCCTTAGTTGTGTTGAGGTGATGTACAGACTAGGGTCATGCTTGAGGGTGTTTGGAAAAGCTTTGGGAACCTACAAGGTGTCTTTGATTCTTCTATAACATGATGGTTTCTTTGATAACTTCAATAAGCTCCTAAAATGGTCCACACCCTTTGAAAACACCTCAAATCCTTGCTATGCCTTCTTTACTATAGCTCCTTGTTGAATCTTACTATAGGTCTCCATTAGGTGGAAAACCAATTTTCTTATTGGTTTTCCATGAATATCCCATTCATTGAACTCCAAGAAGAATTTGTCTCACTCTATTTACTATACAACCCTTTCACTAGTTTTCCAAGGCAATTCACTTAGGTGACCTCATTACATTTTTTTAAACCCCTTTCAAGTTATCCAACTCACTCTAACATCTCATTTCACATACAAGGCTCATCTTGGATTTATAAGACTTGTAACCACTTTTTTTGGACATTTCTCCTTGGTTTGACCATTCTATGAACTCTATTGTAAATATGAGACCATTTATAACTTTTTAACCCTTGAAACACTTTGAAAATCTTCAAACAAACCTTTCAAAGGCCTTAAAACCCAATTCCAATGGCACTAGCTTCTAGTCATGTTCATATGGTTCACTTGGACTATTAGGCCTATTAGACCTTTTTGGCTTCTTAATGGCCTCCAACTAGAAAACTACTACTGCCAACACATCTAAAGGGGTGGATAACATCTAGGACTAGGTTTTTGGCCTTCCATCTAGCTTGATCGATAAACCCACCACCCATTTTAGGCTCAATAACTCCCTTCCCAATACAAGAAAGATGTTGATTTTTAGCCTAACTTTAGGCATGCATAAAACCAAAAATGTAAGTCATATGGAGGAACTGTAAGATCCTTCTTGTGCATGGTAAATCCTTCTAATTTCACCCTGAATCTAGTCTGAATCACCTCTAAGAGAAATATGTGCTAGAAATTGTAGTAATGGGTCCTAAAATATATTGTTTTGGCAGTGAAGAGATAACTTGTTGACCTCCAACTAGCATTTTTACCTCTATGACTAGTAGGTGAAAATACACTACTTTTAGCATGTCTATATATGAAAATTACACGTGATCCAATGACTATGACATCCAATTCCACATGTAAGTGCATTTTTAGTGTTGTTTTAAATCACAAAAACACTGACAACAAATGTTGTCAAAGTTAAAGCTATGATCTAAGAACTATGAGATATAAATGGTGATTATTCATAGAATGACGAGAGCATTGACTTAAGTTGCTCATAAAATGGCAAGAGTGTGGGAATAAGGGTGGTTGATCTGACCTTTAAAAACATTGAATGATGCCAACATAGTCAAAATAGACCTCAAGCCACTGTAGTTCACCCCACAATGATGAATTCAACTAAGTAACATCATATTTGTGAATAGGCAAATGGTAGGGTGTGATATAATGGTAAGGCAAGGCATGTGAAAAGGTTAATCCTAGGCTATAGGAAATAAAAACAAATGTACATTTTCCCTAGGCTATAAATAATAATGTCATAGGTAAGTAATATAGAACATTTGCTAAAATGAAGGATGTAATTACCACACTAGTGTCATATTATCCTAAGATATTTTCCCTTTTTGAAAGATTGCACTCAAAGATTCGTAAGACTGAATCAACTACTAAAACTACATTTGAATCCAACCACTGAAAGTGAATGAAATATCAATGAATCAGAACTAAGGTCAAAATGGTAATAGGGGAGGTAAAATAAAACTTTGACCAAAAGGGAAGGTATAGGGTGATAGGTATATGGTATGTATAACCAAGGTGATGTTATGACATAACTTAAATGAACCTCATAGACAATACTTAGGGTCACTCAAGAGAAAAATGCTTACGATGGATTATATTTATTGATTCATCAAGTTTATCTCCTTCTGGCATAGCTAACCTATATGCTCCAGAGTCATAGTTATCAAAAATCACATAAGGTCCCAACCAATTAGGATTAAACTTGCCCTTCTTATATCCAACATTGGTGTTCTTCTATTTTTATTTGAGTACAATATCACTAATCTTGAATTATCTTTATTTTACACGCTTATTATATTAAACATGCAACTGATATTGGTATGCCTGAAGACTATTCACAGTTACCATGCATTTTTCATCCAGTAGTTTCAGCTCTTGTAGATGAGATAATCTATAATCCTCATCATCAAGGATATGTTTCAATGAAATATGTAGAGAAGGCAACTCAACCTCGATATAAATAATGGAATCAATGCTATAAACTAATGAATAGGGTTTTGATTCTATTAAAGTATAGAAATTGGTTTGGTAATCCCAGAGGGCACAAAAAATTTGTAAGTGCCAATCATGGCCAGCATCATTAATAATCTTCTTGAGGATCTTGATAATGGTCTTATTATATGCCTCTTCTTGGCCATTTCCTTACAGGTAATATGAAGTGTAAAAATGTTGGGTAATATTATATTAGGCATAAAGGGATTTGACGTCCTTATTTTTGAATGAACTGTCATTATCAAATATGATGTTGAAAGGGTTACCATAGTGGCAAATGAGGTGTTTAAAAAAGAATTTGGATATTTTCTTGCATAACACATAATTGAGGGGAATGGCTTCACCCACTTAATGAAGTACTCTATGGCGGTAAGGATATGTTTATGGCTATCTGAGGAGATGGGGTTAATCTTTATTAGGAGGTTGAGTCATCACATTGAAAATGGCCATTGCTTAAGCATTGACTTGAGTGTTTGGGCTGGAGCATGTATCAAATTAGCATGCTTCTAAAATTGTACACACCTCTTAACATACGTAATAGCATCAAATTCTATGGTTATCCAATAATAAAAAATATGAATTAACTTTTTGGCAAGGATGAACCCACTAGTGTAGGCCCCATAAAACCCTTCATGCACTTCCCTCAATGCTAATCCAGATTCTACTGAGGTTAAATAATGAAGCAGGATTCCAAAAAAACATCTATGATATAGTGTAGGTCAAATTAATATATAACGAGAGGCTTGGTGGATGAAGGCTTTTTGTTGTTTTGAGATAGGTCAAGTCGAAAGACTTGGTCATTAAGGTAATTATATATTTTGGAATACCATGTAAGATTGGGACCAATAATATCATAAATCATCTCAATGACTGAGGGTTCATGATCAGGCACTAGAATATGTTCAATGAGGAACTAATAATCTATTTCATTATCTATAATGCAGATCATAGAACCAATTATAACCATGGCATCTATTATTATGTTATTTTCCCAAGGTATTTATTCAAACTAAAGGTGGTCAATTTGTTACTTGAGAGTGTCCACCATGGATTTATAGGGTATAAGCTTCTAGTCCCTGGTATGGAATTGGTCTGTGATTTGAGTAATGATAAGATACAAATCTCCATAAAATAGTATATGTTGAATGTTCCACTATATTTTTAAATGAAGCCCTATAATGAGTGATTTGTACTCAGCCATGTTATTGGTACAAGGAAAGATGATACAAAAAGACTTGGTAATGAGACCCCGCTATGGTTTTATGAACAATTTTCATGTTCTTAAGTCATGAGACATGAAAAAACCATAAAAATAAAGATTCCATTGCTACTCTTTAGGAGGCATTTCTTCTATGGTCATGATGGACTCATGTAGAAACCCAAATGTGAGTGGTTGAGTATCAGAAACAAGAGCTTTTACAAGCTGGTCAGTGATTATATATCCCTTGATGGACTTTTAGTTAGCCTATTAAATATTTAAATCACTTAGAATCATAATCCATTTATCCATATGACCCTGTAAAGCTATTTTTTAAAGTAGATACTTGAGCGGATCTACTTTGGTAATGACAATGGTTTTATTATTTAGCATGTAGTGGCACAATTTATATACTACAAAGACCATAGCTAAAAAATATTTCTTGGTCAACATATCATTATGCTCATAAGTGGCCAAAATGTGGCTAAGGTAATAGATGACATTTTCCTTCCCTTGTTCATCATGCTAGAAAAAGTTTTGTGGTTAGTATTTTTCTTTTCAATTATGGAAATAGGCTATGATACTACACTTACAAGATTGGTAAGTGTGTAGAGATTATGACAACTTAGGTTGTGATGTTTTCTTTATACCATGTGAGGGTATTTAAGAGTTTTATTGTTGAGATGTTAGTTCTCTACTTTCCACTTGTGACTTTTTAGAGTCATACTTTCTAGTGCTACTTTATCTAATCTTGTGAATTTTCCCCACGATGAGTGGCAAACCTTGAACTTATATTGGTTCTAGATTAAGGTTTATAAGTTGATTATAATTGTTATATATTATTTACCCTTTATTAGATTGTTATTATTCTATTTTTACTTAAAGCATGTTATCTTGAAGAGTTATTTATGTACCTTTCATCGGGAGCGAGTAGGAAACAGGATGTGTAGAACATCTTGTTAGTATAAAAGGGTTGAGATAAATTTTTAACTTGTGTAACTATCCAAGAAAGAAGGGATACATTATCTTACTTTTTTTTTTTATAAGGTTTTAAGGATGGTGTGATTCATGGCCTATATATGTTATGATAATTTTAACATCATTTCCTCTTAACTGTGAATATAGTAGTTGAGGTTAAGCCATGAAATATGATATTATTTATGTTTGGTTGGTGGTGACTTAATACAATTATGAAATGATTGTATGCTTTTTCTTATATGTATGTCAGTACATATAGAATTATTTAGCATATATTATTGATTTCTATGATTTGTTAGTATAGAATTTTGATTCATTAAACCTTGTGCATGTTTTAGATATCATTAGGTCATAAAGACCTAAGGGACGAGTGGTGAATAAGGAATGTGAGTACTAAAAAATGGGAGTGGATCATATTTATTCTCACATTGACTCAGTAGTTACTGAGTTTGGATCTGATAGATGAACTTGTCACATCCAGGATTTGATAGATGGATTTGTCAAATTTAGTCGTATGGCCATATGCATGTATATTGTGGAATGTTTATTCCTTAATTTTGTATACATTATAAATGTAGTATTTATAGTTCTTATTCATCATCATACTTATCCAAAGCTCTATGGAGTAGCATTAGTATTGACATGTTATACTTATCAGGAGTTACGTGAAGTGGTGATGGTATTAACTTATACACCATTCTTGAAAGGTTCCCTAAATACTTTTCTCTAAAATGAGAAAAACACTCTCTAGGTTAGAGAGATGTGCAAAGGGGGCTAGAATGTTTTTTAGAACTCTCTATAGCCATTTTTTTTAACTTTTATGATGATCTCATGTACTTTTGGGAAGATAGTGAAACTTTCACCAAGATATGTGGGACCCTTAGAGGTATAAAAGTGGTCCAGTCTAGAAGGAAATATGTAGAACCATCCTGTAGAAACTATTTGAGTTGTACATGTGTAGTCACATCCTCTAAAATCCTATAGGCAGTGCCATACAAAAAATCCACTCCATACAAACACACACATAAATTAACTAGAAACATATTAATATTAACATATATATCAAAAATTAATGATATCAATATTCTCAACATGGATCTATTATTTATTTTTGTGGGAGAATTGAATCATCCCTCTTCACATGTGAACATGTATGAATAGGGTGAACACTGGGTGGGATGAAAAGTGGTGTGGTCCATCCTAAAAAATGGGTCAATAATGTGTCATGTAGAAGCTTCAAACAAGTTGTGTGGTCCATCTTATTTATCCTAGGATGTTGGTAAAGAAGTTGGATTCAAAGGGTTAATAATGTGTGAAGTAAAATTATGGTAAAAGTGAGGTGGTCCATCTTATTTATTGTATGGTGTTTGTAAAAAAGTTAAATTTTAAAAGAATTTCAAATCGATAAGATTCATTTTTTGTTAAATAGTGATTAAATTATTTTTATTTTAACGAACCAATTTTTTCATATTTCTTTCAAATTAATATATTCACAATATTCAAATGTCTAAAATTACATATTTTTTAACAAAATTTATTTGAAAAATTGTTTATTTCTAGCCTATTTAATCTTAAATAATAAAACATTAAAGATTAAATATATGTTTATTACTAGTGAAGATATTTTAAATATATTTTTGTCAAAAATGTCAAGGAATATCAATTTTGAGGTATTTATTTAACACTTTTCACATACAACATTGATTAGTAACTTTATTAGATCAATCATATGAAGATCAAATTTAATATTGACCATTTTATTAACATCTCAGACTATTACACTTCACCACCACCTTTAAATTTTCATTGTATTTTATATGCTTTAGAGCATGTCAAATTTTAATTCAATATGAAATGAATAAAACCAGGTTTGAACAATATGATAATAACTAGATCTTGTGTTCAAATAGCTCAAACATTGCCAACTTTTCAAATAACTATTACCCAAAGATCTTGTCTAAAAATTAGATTTAATTAAAATAATTTAATAAAATTCAATAGAAAATATTTAGTGGCAGGATTAGACCCTATGTCGCCTTTATTTAAGAAGTGGTTCTTTCGTTGGCCAATTAAAATGTGCGATCATTATTTAGAGATGAGTTTTTTATTTTCTTTTTAAAAGGTCCAATTAAAAAATACTGACTTGTTTTTTAAGTTTCAATTAAAGTGCACAATGATCCAAATAGACCACAACCCTTTCTTTAATAGTATACTATATTGTAAAGAGTAGACACCTAAAAATAGCCTTAGGCATGTTTTTAGATGTTATGGAGTCAAGAATAGGGGTTGAGTTAATGATAAATTTATTTTTTAGCATGAAAATAAATTATTCTAGTTATGAACATAACTGAGATCACATACATATGTGTAATATAGATACAAAACAATTTTTCTTATCACAATCTTTAACTTCATTCAAATCTTCTAAAAAAACTATAAAACAAGAAACATAAATTAGGGATTTTAACAAAAACTTATGTAAACCTTTGATCTTCAAATTCCCCATGCATGCTTCAATACAGTGCCAAAATTTAATTTATCCACCATTAGTGTTAAAATCCCATCTCAAAAATGGTCTTTTTTTTAATCTAAGACTTTCAAACATTATAACCTTCACATGATTAAGGAACCATTATTTTTTCTCTTTACAAAGCTTTGTATACTAGTAGTTGGCCCAAAGGTTTATGTAATGCCAAAAGGTATTGTTTAGTAGGATACATTTTGGTAAGACAACCTAGTGCCTAGTACAAAAGACTAGTGTTGAATCACATTTAAAGGTTGAGGATGGAAATCATATAAAATTAACGGACCTCAAGCACTCCACAAAGGCAACAATTTTATGAGGTTATTTAGGCTCTCTTCTGGTTGTCATGTTATCCTCATGGTGTCGGCTCAAACCCTTTATACTCTCTTTATGTAGCAACACAAAGCTGAGTGCATCATTGTCCACAACTAAATTCTTTTTTCATCGAGATAGCCAAGTGTATTAAACATTAAAATGGGAAATTAGATGAAATAATGAAGGAAAACCTCAATGCATTTCCCCCATATTAGTTTTATTATGAAATGTATATGATATGGTCCCTTTGGTGTATGATATAACATGAATTATATCATCATTTCCTCTCATCATCGTTGCCTAGCTCACTTTGAAATCTTTCATCACTTTTAAGTTTTGTATGGTTGTGCCATAATTTCTCTAAGTATCAATATATTGGTAGCATAAATGAGCATAAGTTATAATATATAATTTGAAACCTCATTATCTTATCTCCATATCATTG
>JARHVA010000482.1:3147500-3480000 GCA_037957365.1 Torreya grandis | reverse complement strand
CCTTTGAAGCTTTGAGTGATATATATGCATTTAAATGTGTGCTTTATATATATATATATATATATATATATATATATATATATATTGATAAGGTTTCAAATATATTTTGTAAAAGTGACCATTTACATTATGCTGGTCATGTTAGTGTAGATAGATCTCAAATAACCCATTAAATCACCTTCAGAATGGCTGAAAACTGGGTTGAGTTGAAAATATAATTTTATCAATCACCTCCCCTCTTCCTATCCTTACATGACTTGAAAGGTCACTTGGTAACTCTGTAGGCCCCATATTGTGCATTTGGGCTCCTAATTTTGCATCAAGAATAAAGAAATGATATTAATATTCTATCTCATTTCAAATGTTAATATTTGGTAGTTAATTTTGGTTTGTAGATAACAAGAGAAGGGGATTTAGTGTAGTGAATGTTGTTCATAGTTCGAGGCCATTTTTATAGCACAAATCAACTAAAAAATGAGTTATGGGCTCCTCCATATTGGGCCCTAGAAATTTTTGTGGTGATGAATTACTATGATTTTGTATATCCCTCAATCAAACTAGGGTTTTACTTCATCGACAAAGATGCCTAAGTATAAACTACCCTTGTAAAGTTACCTAGATAAAACCTTCCTTCACATGTGTGTCATTATATAATGGAAGGAAAAAACATTAGGTTTTTAGGTCACATGTGAAACAAATCTTTGGGGTTTCACCCCAATAGATATGCCTCTGGCATAATCAAGGACATAGTCTTCAACACCTCCAAAAGGTAATTTCTCAATTTTTGTGATCCCTATTTTTTTCATAGTTACCCAAGAACTGATACCAAACAAAAACTAATTAGAAACCAATTAAAGATAAGTTTTATTTTTTAACTTTATCATCCTCTCATTATTTTGGTAATACATTATAATATGGAGCGTGTTGAATCTAGAGGTAACAATAAACAACTCTTAAGCAAATTTCATGAGTTAATTACACCTATCATAATCTTGTATCATGGGGTAAATTGAATACTCAAAGTTAAAATAAATAATTAAATTTCATGAGTTAGTTGAATTATGGTTGATGGATTCTTGACTTATAATTAGTACATCATTTAATTTATATATGGTATTACACTAGTCTTCTCTTGAACCTCTTTATTTATATTGTGCATGTATTTCATGTTAGATGTAGATTAGTATCCGATGTACTTATTAGAATTATAATAGTAGGATATGTTTGAATAAAAGCATAGAATTAATTGTTTCTTTGTCTAGCTTAGTAAACATATTTGATATGGAGTTAATTGGATTCTTGATTGATGTTTGCTTGCATTTTTCACTCTGCATAGTATTTTATTACTAAGCTTTTGAATCTTCATTTTCAAACTATGTTTGGATAACATGAGGTACATATATGAGTATGCCAATGGATAACTCATATGCATACCTTTTGTTATCATTATGTCATGACTCAGTCACATAGAGTATTAACATAGATAACTATGTGAGTGAAAATGACTTAGATTATAAAATCTCAATTTGTAATGAAAACTTTGAGCAAAGTAATATTATATATGAGACATTGTCATTTTAATGTACTTCTAGTTTACATGTATTGATGATAGCATTTAGATAGAGGAATAGATTACATGTTCTATTTGATTGTTGCATGTAATAGTTTTAGTACACACAAAAGTTTGGGTTATTTCTCGATATTCAAACTATTTTTAGATGCCCCTCCATCAAGAATAAGGCCATTCCTAGAAGGGAGGTGTGTAGGAGACCATTGGTATATGGTTGGAGGTAAATCACTCAGATGATGCTTTTCATCTATCAGTTGATTTGACTAGATGAAAATACACTCAAGTTATGTAATAGATCTTAGAGATGATTTATATATCTCATTCCATACTTCTGTACTAATTGATATGTATATTTGACATGGTATGTTATTGTAATTTATTCTAGATGTATATTCCACACATTAGTAGTTGTGTATTTGTATAATATTCTGAAAATGTAAACAACAATGATTGTAAACTTGATTAATACTAATTTATGGATTTTATCAATTGTGCAGTACTTGTTCCATTATTTTTGTACATGATAGATAGTTTCTCAAATTATAAACTAATTTAATTCTTGAGTACTAAATGGGTTTTTTTGCTAGTGCACTAATTGAATATATCATATTATGCTTGGAAATCATTTAGTTTTCAATTTGTAAATGGTTTTTATAATTAATCTTGATAGATATGTTATAAATTTAAAAAAATGTATTTTTTAGTTAGCCTCATGGGGTGTAACAATGTGACCTTTTGGGTTAACAAATGCATCAGTAGAATTCATGAATCTCATAACCAATGTGGTTTTGGATTATCTCGATCAATTTGTATTAGTATTTTTGGATGGCATCCTCATATATTAAAATAATGAGGAAGATCATGTTGATCACTTGCAGTTAGATTTACAATAGTGTCAAAAACATAAGATTTATGGGAAGTTATCTAATTTTGATTTCTTTCAAAAGAGAGGAAAACACTTGGGACACATCATCTCTATAGAGGGAATATTAGTGGACCTAGCTAAGATTAGGCCCATCATATATTGGCCAACACCTAAAAATGTGCATGAGGTGCATAGTTTCATGGATTTAGCAGGATACTAAAAGAAGTTTGTACTAAATTTTTCCAAAATAGCTAACCCAATCAACTCACTTTAGAGGAAGGAGTAACATTTTATATGGTATAACAAGTGTGAATAAGCCTTTCAAGTCTTGAACCAGAGGCTTACTTATGCAACAATATTGTAGATCCCAGATGTGAATGGTCATTTCTCAGGGATAATAAATGCTTTAGGAGATGGCTTAGGATGAGTGGTCATGCAGGATGGTTCAGTTGTGGCCTATGAATATAGGAAACTAAAGTTTTATGAGGTAAATTATGCTCCTCGTGATCTATAATTAGATGCTATAGTACATGCCTTGTAAGTTTGAAGGCATTACTCTTGGGTAAACCTGTTGAGCTTAAGACTGATAATTTAGGTATTAAGCATATTTTCACTCAAACCAACCTTAATTATTGCCAAAGGTGGTGGTTAGAGTTTATTTTAGATTATTATTTTGATATCAACTACATTAGATGCAAGAAAAATTGAGTTGAAAATGCCTTTAGCCATAAAATGCACATTATAGATTTGGCTACAATTAGGAGCACCTTCGGAGATCAGGTAGTAAAATTCTCACCTAATGATGATTTTTACAAGAAAGTTAAGAAATATTTGGTTGAAAACTTTTAAGATCGTAGATATCAAGTTTTTAAGTTTGATAATGATGGGATTGTATGGTATAATGACAAGATTTATGTGCCTAATAAGGAGAATTTGAGGAATATTATGTTAAAGTATTTGCACAATGTTTCATATTCAAGGTCTCCTAGAGTAATTAAGATGGTAGAAGAGTTAAAACCCTTATATTTATGGAAATTAATTAAGAAATATGTATCTTAATTCATCTCTAGATGCTTAGAGTATTATCGAGTCAATGGTGAACATGTACACCTAGTTAAGTTGTTATACCCACATTTGGCAAAAGAATGGAAATGGTAGGTAACCAGTATGGATTTTATCCAAGGTTTGCCTATGTCCATAAATATTCATGATACTATCTTGGTGGTTGTGGATAAACTAAACAAGGTATCTCATTTTATTCCTAGTAATATAACTGATGATGTTCCTATGCTTGCTAGGATATTTTTGAAATAAATTTAAAAATTGCATGGGTTTCCTAAAAATATTATTTCAGATAAGGACCATAAAATGACTTTCACATTTTCGTAGACTTTAAATTCAGCATTTGGAAATCATTTGAATTTTAGTATAGCTTACTATGTTGAAATGAAGAGGCAAACAGAAAGGATAAATTAGATCTTGGAGGATTTATTGAGAATTATATTTCATGGAACAAAAGTTAAATTAAGAAGAATATCTACCTTTGATTGAGTTTTCTTACAAAAATTCATACCAATCATATATTATAATCACTCCTTTTGAGGCATTATATGGTAGGAGATACAGAACACCAATTAGTTGGGACAAGCTAGAAGATAGTCATTTTTGGACCAAACATGCTTGTTGAAATGGAAGAGAAAGTAAAATTAATAAGGTAGAGATTGGATAAATCCAATGACAGGAAAAAAAGCTACATTGATTTGAAAAGAACATTAAGGTAGTTCTTAGTTGGGAACAAAGTTTTTCTACAAGTTAAAACCCAAAAAAGTGTGATAAAATTGGGTAAATTAGCAAAGTTATCACCTAGATATGTAGGGCCTTTTGAGGTCCTATAGGTAATCATTCATGTAGCATATAGGTTTACATTGCCACCAATTATGTTCGACTGTCATCTCCCTGTAGATAATTTTACCCACCTTTTTATTTTTATAAAGTTCTTTTACCATATGCAAGATGGGATCATTTCATCTATTTCTCTCTTTTTTCTCTTTCTCTTTCACAACCTTTTGGAGATATGTGAAACAATTTCAGAAGTCTATAACATCTTCTAGAACATTAAAACTTTCATTTGGGTCATTGTATAGATTGGTTTTTTTTTTTTTTAAGTAGCAACATTGGTGAGAGTTATTGGAGTCATTATTTATTGCACACGTATTGCAATTATTTCTATGTTATTTAGAGAGCTTATAGTAATGTGTGGTAAGTTTTGCATATTTGGGTAGATGCAGGATAATGGGGGACAAAAGTGAGGGTATAAAGCAATATTTTTTTATGAAAATAACAATATTTGAATTTGGAGAGAATGTTAGAGACACTTCGAAAAGGAATTTGACAATGACATAAAAACATGAATTATGAAATTTTGAATTTAGTTTCTAAATATATACTTTTTTATAATACCCAAATGATAAAAGTGTGTGAAATAGATGCATTTATGATAATAGGTTGGTCATTTTTTGTAAAATGATAAGGAGAGTGCATATGTACGAACACACATTTTTTGAGTAAATGATTGAATTTTTGTATGAAATTTCATATATAGATAGGTGAAATGTCAAAGATTATTAAAAATATTTTTCATTATATATAATTTTGAAATAATTTTAAAATTCAAGACATCTGAAAATTTGAAACGCCAAGTGTACAAACATAACCTTTTGACCTTAACTTCACGAAAATCATTTTTTCCAAATCATAGTTGACGATGTGTAGAATGTTGAGATATAAGTTTTATAAAATTTTTATTAATATTCAAAAAGTTATAAGTGAATTTGTGATTATATGTATATAATACATAATGAGGTGTGTTATGTATAAATTAAGTAATAATTATAAATAATATTCTAACATTAAAAAAATCATATATTCTAAAACTACACTTTCTCCTCTACAAACCCATATATTTTTTTTTTAAATAATAAAAGTTGCCTGATCAAATATACCGACAAAGATGAAAAATTCTCTTAAATTTTATAGAAACTAAGTGGGATACTGCATAACCAGTTTCAAGCTAGGTTCAGACCTCTCCAAGCCTGTACCCAAGGCAAATTTGGAGGAAAATTGCAAAAATATATTGAAATGTTGAAAGGGCACCCTTTGCAAAGGCTGTATGCCCTTTGTAAAGGGTATGCATCCTTTGCATAGGTAGTATGCCGTTTTCAAAGGGTGTGCATCCTTTGCAAAGGGTGTACGCCCTTTTTAAAGCCATGTATTTTATTTTTTTTGCAATAAGAGATATTTTCCATGTATTTTTTTTTTTGTTTTACAATTAGAGTTATTATTTTTGCAAGGGTATATCTAGTAAAATAAATGTTAATTATAAGTTTAAATTTAATTTATTTTACTAAATATAAAAAATTAGGGCCACTCAACATCTTCTAAAATTAATTACAGACCTATAGGAGTTACCATTTACAAGCTGGTTTTTCAAATTCCATTCCAGTCAATACTTAGTTTTCAAAATTTTAGGATTAGAAGATAGAATGAGAAATGAGGTTACAAATCATGTTATGTATGTAATAGATCTATATCATTGATTATGCCCCATATTTTACCTGATTGAGTATGCCCTACCTACTTTACCTACTTGAGTATGTCTTACCCAATTGAATACATGAGCTTGATGGTGGATTCTTAAATAATTTATGGGTTTTTCAATCAATGGGTCTATCAATATGCATAAATGACTATCATGTATCATGTAACTTTTAACATACCTATAGTCATGATATAATCAATCATACATGGCATCTATCACATACCTATTATATATATGTATGCATTCACTCATACATGACATCTACCTATAGTCATGATATGATAACTTATACTAGACATGAATGTAGATAATCACCCTAATATACTCCATTCAAAATATAATAAATCAAAACACCATTAAAATTCATTCTAAAAAGATACCATTCAGTCTAAAACAAATTCTAGATAGAAGGTCAATCCATGCATTCAATATTTCCAATCTCATGCATTATTCCAAAGTCATTTAGAATAAAGTCATATTATAGCACTCCAAATTGACATATGACACTCCCTCATTGACCTTCATCATCCCTAATCACTCCCTCATCAACCCTCATATTCACTTATCATCCATATTCTTTCCCTCACAAGTTCTCATTATCCTTCATTATTCTTAATCACTCCCTCATTGGCTATCATCATCCTTCATTATTGGTAATCACTCCCTCATCAACCCTCATCATCCCTAGTAACTCCCTCATCATAATTCATTGTCATTAATCATCCCTAAACACTCCCTCATCAAACATCATCAACCCTAATCATACATAATCACTCTCTCATCATCCCTCATCATCAATGATAACTCTCTCATTAACCATCATCATTTATTATCATCTCTAATCAATCATTCATCATATTTCATTGTCCCTCATCATCCCTAATCACTCCCTCATCAACCCTCATCATTCTTAATCATCCATAATCACCCCCTCCTCATCTATCCTCATCCCTCATTGTCCCTAACCATTCTCTCATCATCCCTCATCATACCTAATCACTCCTTCATCATCCCTAGTCATTCCCTCATCTAGTAGAGTGTGTTATAATCCAATAGTTGGTATAAATTTGTTTTAGACTAAATAATATCTTTTTAAAATGAATCTTGAATGGTGTTTGAATTCCTTTTGTTCCAATTAGAGTGTACTAGGGTGATTATTCTCATTCATGTCTAGTAAATTAGATAGGATCATGATGGATTAATCTAGGGAGATTGTTGAATGATTTACATGGTGGAAGTAAGATAATATCCTCTTTTCACTTGAATGGAAAAAAATCATTTTGAATGATGAGGGATGATGAAAAATGATGATAGATCAAAAATTACCTCTTTACGCTTGCTTTGTATGAGGTAAAATCTTTCTTTTGGATACATTTATTTCCAAATCATTGAGCAAAAGGGCCAGAGCATTTTGGATCTTCTCGTGTTTGTGATTTATTATCAAAGAATGAAGTGGGTCATGAGTATAAATTATTATCATTTGTGATAATGACTTTGTTATGACATGTTTTCTCCTTGAATTAGAATCTTTGCACTTATGTAGTCCAATTATGATAGGAAAGTGAAGACAGAGTTGAACTTAACTACCAATGCTTATGTCATTCTTCTGTGGTGTGGTCTCCATAATGTATGTTTAGTGTTTATCATTTAGGTTTCATTTTTAGATTTTTGGGTTAAAGGTTTAGGGTTCAAAGTTTATATTTCAGTATTTAGGGTTGATTATTCAGGTTTTGGCATTTAGGTTTTAAGGTTTAGGTTTTATCCACTTTTAGGATTTAGGTCTATGGTTTTGGGTTTGAGGTTTTATCATTTTATGGTTTTAGGTTTGTGGTTTAGGTTTCAACTTTCAAGGTTTAAGGTTTAGTGCTTAGGTTTTCAAGATTAGGGTTTTGGGTTTGGTGTTTAGGGTTTAAGTTTCATGATTTTGAATTTTGTGTTTAAGGTTTAGCATTTAATATTAATAGTAGAGGGATAAAGTTTTATGGTTTAGTGTTTAGGATTTAGGATTTTAGGCTTATGGCTTGGGCTTTAGGGTTAAGGGCTTAAAGTTTAGGTTTTAGGGCTTAGGGTCTAGGGTTTAAGGTTTTAAGGTTATATGTTTTCTAGAGGACTTTGAATTAGACCAGGTTGAGTAAGTGGAGAAATTAATTTGACACCAGTAGGGAATAGTAAATATTAATATATGGCTTGTGTATTTAGGTAGGGCATACTCCTTGAGATCAAACCATGGCTTGGTTATTTAATTAGGTAAAGCATACTCAAGTAGATAAAGTAGATAGAAAATACTTAAGTAGGTAAAATAGACATGTAATCCTCATTGGTATCTAGATATATTACATATGTAACATGATTTATAACCTTGTTTCTCATTATATCTTCAGATCTTGAAATTTTGAAAACTAAGTATTGATTGGAATGGAATTTGCAAAACTAGCATCTAAATGGTAACTCCTATAGGTTTGTAATCAATTTTAGAAGATATTGAGTGGTCCTAATTTTTTATATTTAGTAAAATAAATTTAAAGTATAATTTTACGTAAATGTAAACTTATACTAAAAAATAATACATGGTAAATACCTCTAATTGCAAAACAAAAACAAAACATACATGACTTTCAAAAGGGCGTATGCCCTTTGCAAAGAGCATACACCCTTTAGAAAGGATGCACACCCTTTACAAAGGGAATGCATCCTTTGAAATATAGAGGGCCTAAGCCATTTACAAATGGCATACACCATTTACAAAGGATGTACGCCCTTTAGATTGCAAAGGGTGTATGCCCTTGCGGGTTGAGGCCGACCCTTTGGTGTTTTTGCTTTGTTTTTTTTTTAAAGGGTGTACACCCTTTGTAAAAAAATTGTAAAGTTGGGGGACTGTCATGTTTTTAGTCCGCCAACTTTTTGCAGTGACCCAGTTATGAAGATCATGGCATAATAGGTTTTTCGACACATTTATTGGTTGTGACTTTCATACAACTTGTTTCAACCACAACTTTATTGGGCACATATTTCATGTGACATGTTATGGGAAAGAGACATTGTATTTAATTCCTTCAATCATGGAAAGTTGCTAAGGATTAATATAGTATTTCATGATGTATTAAGTTATAATGTGCTATGGTACCTTGGAATTGTATTAGACATTTAATATTTGTGGCACACTAAGGTGTTTAATTTTTTTGTGGGTTATAGATCATCAATGTAATTTGGGTGGATTTTGTGTCTATATAAACACAAAACCTTCACTTGAAAAGGCATAACATGCTCTCTTTCTAGGGATGAGGGTTGAGAAACAAAAAACTTGTGATAATGAGAGACAAAGGATTTCAAGATATCAAGGAAATGATTAAGTCAAGATCCTACTTCCTTGATAGCTTTGATGTGATTAGATGTTTTTTTGAAGAAAAGAAGAACAAAGAATTAATTTGAAACTCTATCTCCTATCTTCAACCATTGCATCCTTGCATTAATTTGAACTCTCTTAGCTTGTTGATGTTCTTTAATTTTAAGCATATGCCTATACATGGCAGCCTAAAGTTTCAATTCCTCATTGAAATGAGATATCCCTAACTCTTATGAAATTTAGATGAATTCATGGTGTGAAGCCTCATGAGCGTTACAATGAAAAAAATCTACTCAACCATATAAGCAAAGAAATGCAATTTTCCTTATGACATTTTTCCACCACAATCCATCCAATAGTTCCTTCAGTGCAGGAGGCCCCAAATTCTAACAATGCACCTCTTTGTCCATGAATGAGAAAGGTGGATAATATTAAGATAAAATTATGTCTTGGAAATCTTTGGGGCGGGGGAGGGGGGGGGAGGGTGGAGGCATTCAATTTCAAACTTGATAGGAAGGTGATATGAAAGAAACGTAAATGGAATAACAGTTATAGGGTGGTCAAAATTATAGGTAATGGAAAAAGTGTTTTACCTAGTTAGCATG
This sequence comes from Torreya grandis, assembly GCA_037957365.1. Taxonomy (NCBI): domain Eukaryota; kingdom Viridiplantae; phylum Streptophyta; class Pinopsida; order Cupressales; family Taxaceae; genus Torreya; species Torreya grandis. The sequence goes on along the minus strand of JARHVA010000482.1, from coordinate 3,470,019 downwards.
GCTCTATCAAGCTGTTTGGCAACTTGATCATCACCCTACCAGAGATTAGCCCACATGAACCATGGTTAGGTTACAGGAAAACAAATATGGTGGTCAAGGTGGAAGAGTACAAATTTATAACATGTGTAAAAACATGCATGAGGAGTAACCCATCCTTATATTCATGGGATTAAATCATGTTGACATCATCAAGAGACTCAGCTAACCACCACCAAAGTACCACCCTTTTCACCGCATTGTTAGACACATAAATATGTGCAATACCAAGAATATGGGCGTTGAAATCAAAATGGGTCCACAAAACCTAATGAGTAGGATCCGATCCCCAACTAATGATTTGAGGTGAAAGAGAGGGGGTAATTAAAGTGAAAATTCCCCACATCCCATCTCATCCTTAGACATCTAGTAGAAGGCACCCAACCATATTGTTCTGATGGTGGAGGTGAGAGAACAACTTTAAAATTCAACTTCTTACTAACAAATAATTTTCATGTTCATAAAAAATTAACATGTGTCCTCAACAATATACTTACGGGTCATGTCAGTGAGGCCACATTCATTCTAGAAGTACACAATCATTGATCAACTTCAGTTAGCATGTTGGTTTCTTCATTAAGTAAAAAAGTTGTTATCTAGGTTGGATTGATGGTTTGCCTTCATTAAATCTCCAACTTAAAATCATGTCATTTTTCTTTAGCACATTCACCACCTTCTGTAGGTGGCAAGAGGATATGCTCATGGAAGTACACTTCCTTATGTTCAAGCACCAGTGGGTTACGAGTCATACCTGAGTTAATCACCTCTTGATGAGGTTATGACAATTGGGAGGCCGTCAAATGGCTCTACATGATTGAAATCATGGTTGCAGCTTAAGGGTTGCAAAGTAACAATGGTACAGTCGACCAAGAGGTGGGAACCAACTACTTGGTTGTCGTCAAAGGACCTAATGTGGTTTTGTTCACAGTGGATAGGGCCTTACTTGCCAAATGCGATTATTGATTGTTTTTCTTGTTGTAAGTTGTAGTCCATCCATCTAGAGATGTCTAATCATTTTTATTTGCCTCAAAAGAGGTTTTAGGAGGAGAAGCGGGTTTTGAGTTAGCCATAATTGGACATTCATAGATTTTTATGATTCATTACTTGATAATGAAATTAAATGTTTAGTAGGTTGATGTAGAGCACATGTATGATCCTCTTATCACCGACTCCAATGTCAATAATTTCTTTAAGATCATTCGATAAATGTAAATGTATTTTTCTGACTAAACCACATAAAACTTTTCTGGTTCGAACCCTATGAGATGGGATCATTTCATTCCCTTCCCCTTCCCCTTCCCCTTCCCCTTCCCCTTCCCCTTCGTTTATAAAACACGGCAGTTTCCTCATTTATTACGTACTTTTCATACCATGCATTCGACTAATACTTTTCAATTCCACAACCAAACCTTTTCAAAGCCGCGGCATACCACGCCGAAATCTTTCAAAAGTGAAGACAACAAGAAACGTGACTTGATTTTTTAATAAAGAAAATTAGATCGTTTGAACGAACACTCATACTTTTCATGGAAGTTTCAGCGGTATATCTTTCATCTTATATATTCTTTTCCCATTCAATGAGATGTATAACCTTTAATAACCGCCTTCAAATTTTGTAAAGCGTTTTTCTCTGCTCATTCCCCGTGAATTACAATATAACAATGTTGATGCAGTTCATAGTTCTATCCGGCTGTCGTTATACTAGTGTCTAACTCGTCTTGATTGGCTTCACACTTTTGGCTGTTAATTACTGTTAGACACCCGTCAACATGAACGCATCGGCTCTTTAATCAAGATAGTTTTTCGCTGTATGATTTGTAAAGTAAAATATACTGTTCTGTGTGCAGACTCCATTACATACGAGGCGGAGATGATTGTAAACGAAAAACATGAGCAGCCACCGGTATGAAAGTCTTATTAAATGAGATGTAGTTTACATGTCCATATTATCTGTTGAGAGTTTCTTTTTGATCCGCTGAATTCATTTTGCAATAGATGAAACGAGCAGAAAGCGAGGAATATGATTAAAATTAACCTTCTACCGGAAGGAGATTCCGGCTCCCCTGGAATTGATCAGACTCCTCAGAACATAAAGAATGATATTTATATAAATGTTTCCTTATAATTCCGTTTACTGATTTATTTTTCACATTTGATGTAGGTGGCTGAGAGATTACGCCCCTGAAATTCATGCTCAACGATGAGTCGATAGCTTTCCATCTTGTAGAGTTTGAATTTCAACGATGCGTCGAGATCTTTCCATCTTGGGATTCATTTTTTGGGTTGATAATATTCAACAATTTCATTGAGAAGCTGCCCATTTGTAATACCTTCTTTCTTTTATTGGTACCTTCTTTCTTTTCTTTCCTGTTCGTAGACAGGGAAGCAGGTCAATATCTTCTTTGATTAATCATTTATAGCTAAGATTAGTGCCTATCTAGGCTTCTATCTCATTTTCCTTTGGAGATATTTTCATTTTATTTTAATGGTGATCGATCCATTTTAGTGTATATGAAAGGAAAAGGTAAAAAGTTGTTTTTGTTGTTTAAATCAATAGTAATTTAAATTTTAATTCTAAAGATTTTATATTGAATTCAAAGTAATGTGATCTTAAATTGTTTATATTATTTGTTTATATATATATATATATATATATATATATATATATATGTCATTGTTTTTATAGTATAGATTATGGAAATATTATATTTTGAATCTCATCATTTCAATGTTATTTTTTGTTTAGTATTATTTGTCCCTACCTAACATTCAATATTATATTGGGCTTACATTATAAATTTGTTTGTAAATTAAACTTTAAGCCATTTTCACTATAAATGTTGGGACTAACCACTACACAACTTTTGTTTATGTAATGAATTGTTAATTTTTGTGATGGAATCATTTTTTATTTTATTTTTTTGTTAAATTATATTTTTTTAAATCATGTTTGAATTACTCATAATATATATTTGCAATAGATAATCAGCGAAGAAAAAAATTAGAAACTTTATGAGAAGTATGAGATCAAATCTTGTCCTAAAAAGCACTTCCTATTAATTTTTCTAATGAAATGGATTTTTTTTTTTTTTAATCTTACAAGGAGGACATCGGTTCTACCATAATACAAGTTTATTTTAGAAACATTGGCATCTTCACTTCAAACCCACAAAGGAGATGCCTCAATCTAGATAAGGGCATATACTTTAACCCATGAACTATAGATTGATTATAATATTTTTAAAATGGTATCATAATTTATGCTAGATTTCATTTACATATAAAAAATTACAAGGAGTAGAACTTCAAACTCTGCAATACTTTGTATAGTTGGAATTGGATCAACCTCTTCTAAAGAGTTTGACTCTAAAAAGTTGTTCAATTAGATTGGAAGAAATCTATTGATTATGAATATATTCCATTTATATGTCATGAATTCCATGAGTACGACCACTTAATGCAAGTATGCCCAGTGGAATAAAAAATTATAGCTCTAACCTAAATGAATATCATATATAGTTAAATTATAAGGAAGAGGGATTTAGGGCACCAAAAAATAAACTTGTTACTATTTAAATATGGGTCAAAGTGGGAAACTTGAATGCAAATGAGAAAGAAGTAAATAAAACAATCATTAATCAGTAACAAAATTCTTGACAACAAAAAAAATCCTTTAAATAGTATTGATGGAAAGGATGAAAGTAAAAAACCACTTGAATATTATATTTTTGAGATTAAAATAATAAACTTGTAAAGGAAAATAGGAATGGTCTCACAAAATAGCAAGAGTGTGAGAGAGGCCTAGCATGCATTAGTGTATTAATTTCAAATGCACAAACACCCACAAAAGTGAGTCACAAAATGGTAAGAGTTTGAGAGAGGCCTAGGGTGTATTAGTGCATTAATTTTTAATGCAAAAACACCGACAAAAGTGACTCGCAAGATATCAAGAGCACAAGAGGTCTAGGGTGTGTTAGTGCATTAATTTTAAGTGCACAAACACCCACAAAAGTAACTCATAAAATGGCAAGAGCATAAGAGATCTAGGGTGCATTAGTGCATTAATTTCAAATGCAAAAACACCCATAAAAGTGACTGATAAAATGGGGAGAGCCTGAGATAAAGTGAAAAGGAATGGTAATCAAAACCTATAAATAGGCTCAATCAATGGTATCAACTGAGCTGACCCAAGATGCCCCATGTATCCAAGTGTTGCCTACATAGTCCATGCAGATCTTAGGTCAATGTAATTCTCCTAAAAATTAGAGGAAAACATAATTGATAAAATGGTAAAGGTAAATGGAAATAGTCATGACTGGATATGGGGTACCCATGCGATAAACTACACCATCTAGAATAGGGTGGAAATCCACTAGTAAACAAGATGACAAAACAAGCATATATTTTTGGGGCTTTATATCTCTCATGGAGATTGTAAGACTTTTTTGTGATTTTATAATTTTTAAGGTTTTCCAAGGTCTTTATAATGCTTTTGGGTGTTTTAGGGTATTTCAACTCAATTGAGGATTACGATATATAAATTCTAATTATTCACAAAATGACAAGAGCATTGGCTTAAGTTGCTCATAATATGGTAAGAGCGTGTGAATAATGGTGGTCGAGCTGACCTCAAAAAAAATTGAATGATGACTACATAGCTTGAAATGGACCTCAAGCCACTGCAGTTCACCCCACAGTGATGAATCTAACTAAGTAACATCATGTTTGTGAATAGCCAAATGGCAAGGCATGAAACAATGGTAAGGCAAGGCATGGGAAAAGGTTACTCATAGGCTATAGGAAACAATAACACATGTACATTTCCCCTAGGCTATAGAGAATAACAACATAGGTAAGCGATATAGAACATTTTCTAAAATAAATGATCTAATTTCTAAATCACTATCATACTACCCCACGATACTACCCCTTTTTGAAAGAATGCACTCAAAGAGTCATAAGACTAAATCAACTATTGAAACTGTATCTAAATCCAACCACTAAATGTGTATGAAGTATCAATGAATCAGAACCAAGGTCAAAATGGTAAACTTCAGCGAAAAGGGAAGGTACAGGGGGATAGGTATATGGTATGGTATAAAGAAGGTGATGTTACGACATAATTTAAATGATCCTCATAGACAATACTTTGGGTCAATCAAGTGAAAAATGCTTTCGATGGATTATGTTCATTGATTTATCAAGTTTATCTCCTTTTGGCATAGCTAACATGTGTGCTCCAGAACCATAGTTAACAATAATCACATAAGATCCCAACCAATTAGGCTTAAACTTTTCCTTTTTCTTACATTCAACATTGGTGTTCTTCTAGTTTTATTTAAGTACAAGATCACCAAGCTTTAATTCTCTTTATTCCACATGCCTATTATATTGACCATGCGATCAATATTGGTATGCTTGAAGACTATTGATAGTTGCCATGCATTTTTCATCCAGTAGTTCCAACTCTTGCAAATGATCTACTCTATAATCCTCATCATTGAGGATATGTTTCAATGAAATTCATAAAGAAGGCAACTTGACCTCAACATAAATAATGGACTCAGTGCCATAAACTATGGAGTAGGTGTTGATCTTATCAAAGTATAGAAATTGGTTTGGTAAGCCTAGAGAGCACAGAAAATTTGTAAGTGTCAATCATGGCTAGCATCATTGATAATATTCTTGAGGATCTTGATAATGATATTTCTATATTCCTCTTCTTGGTTATTTCCTTATAGGTAATATGGAGTAACAAAATTTTGGGTAATATTATATTCAGCACAAAGGGATTTGGCATCCTTGTTTTTGAATGAACTATCATTATCAAATATAATATCAAAGGGGATACCATAGTGGCATGACACATAAGTGAGGGGAATGGCTTCCACCCACTTAATGAAGTACTCTGTGGTGGTAAGGATATGTTTATGGCTATCTGAGGAAATAGGGTTAATCTTTCTTATGAGGTCGAGTCCCCACATTGAAAATGGCCATGATGTAAGCATTGGCTTGAGTGTTTGGGCTAGAGAATGTATCAGATTAGCATGCTTCTAACATTGTACACACCTTTTAACATACATAATGGCATCAACTTCTTTGGTTGGCTAATAATAACCAATACACATTAACTTTTTGGCAAGGATGATCCCACTGGTGTGAAACCCACAAACCCCTTCATACACTTCCCTAAATGCTAATCTAGATTCTATTGAGGTTAAATAACAAAGCAAGATTCTAACAAATCATCTATAATATAGTGTAGTTTAAAGTAATGTATAATGAGAGGCTTGGTGGATGAAATCTTTTTGTTTTTTTGAGATAGGTCAGGTGGGAGGATTTAGTCATGAAGGTAATTATATAGTTTAGAATACCATGTAGGACTAGGACCAATAATATCACAGATCATCTCAATATTTTATATGGTCCATCCTATTTATTTTACGATGTTTGTAAAGAATTTAGACTCTAGAGGGTCGACAATGCCTAGAGTGAAAATTTGGCACAAGTGGTATGGTCCATCCTATTTATTCTATGATGATTGTAACTCTAGAATAACTTTGGGCCCACCACTTTATTAATCATAAGATGGAAGGATACCATAGAGTTCTTTTTTTGTTAAAAGGTGATTAAACTACTTCTATTTTAACCCATCAATTATTTGTATTTATCTCAAACCAGTATTTATGTTATTCAAATGTCCAAAGTTACATATTTCTTAACAAAATTTATTTGAAAAATCATTTATCTCTAGGCTATTTAATTGTAAATAATAAAACATTAAATATTAAATGTATGTTTAATAGTAGTGTAGATATTTTAAATATATTTATCTCAAAAATTTCAAGACATATCATTTATGAAGAATTTATTTAGTACTTTTCACATACCACATCGATTAATAACTTCATTATAACAATCATATAAAGATCAAATTTAAGATTGGTCATTTTATTAATATCTTAGACTATTACACTCTACCACTACCCCTGAATTTCCAATATATTTTCTATGCTTTAGATCATGTCAAATTTCCAATATGAAATGAATAAAGCCAAGTTTGAATAATATTAGAATAACTAGATTTCATGTTTACATAGCTCAAATAGTTACCAGGTTTACACATGATCGAGGATCCCTTATTTTCACTCTTTGCAAAGTTTTGTATATCAAAGACACGGTCTCCAACTCCTCAATAAGGTGATTCCTCAATTTTTATGATCCCTAGTTTTTTTATATTACTAAGAATAGCTCCCAAAAATTTTGGGATCATTTGAAACCCATTACACATTGGTTTCATTATTTCAACTTTATCAGTTAGATCTATTGAATAAATTGTAGTATCTATGATAGAACGAGTTGAGTGTGAAAGAGTAGACAAAGGAGTTTTATAAGATCACTATGTGAGCTTGTCATATTGAGATGGACCAAGAGAAATTAACATAATACATTAATGGACTATGATGGGTCATCTAGGATGAGATCAATATAGTGAAATTGTAGATAGTAGAGGAATCAAATCAGTCTGCAGTAAGAACAAAATAATTTTTTGTGCATAAACAAGGTGTTATGAGAGGTAAAGTGAGGGACCATGGTAACAAAGAATAATTAGTTTAGAAAATTTATGAAGACACAAGGATTTTGAAAGTGTCACAAGAAAGGGGAATATCATTTTCTACAAGAGATGGTAGAGGAAGAGGTGGAAGGTTCAATGTAACATGTTTCAGGTGGGGGGAGGTAAGACACCATGCATATGAGTGCCTTCATGTGCATGTTGATAGTGACAATAGATTAAATGGTGATGAATAAGTCTTAAAAATGGAAGAAAAGATTATGGAATGTCATATAGATGAGCCCAAGTAAGGAAAGAGTTTACTAGTAGCAAGGAGAGTCTTAAAGGTCATAGGAAAGAGTGAGGATGTGAGATAGTGGAACATCTTTTCCAGACCAAGTTTAAGATAAGAGGTAAATTTTGTACATTTGTGTTAAATAATTAAAGTATGGATAATTTGGTATTCATGGTGATGGTGAATAAGTTGAGATTGGTACATAAACCACATCCTAGGCCATATAGAGTAGTATGTTTAGTGTAAGGTCAACATAGCAATGTGAAGTGGATATGAAGATTATTATTTACATAGACAAGGTTTTATGTGATGTGATAGAGTTATACACATGTTATGTTTTGTTATGGACACCATTACAATGTGATCATGAGATATTATATGATGGAAGAGAAAATAAAATGTGATTAAGGATGGATGAGCAAATCCATATCCACTAAAAGTAGAGAAAAAAGAAGATGAACGCCAACATCATTTGTCATGTGTAGTAGAAAGGAATACTTATCAGGGGTATAATGTGTGAAGATGCAAAGTGGCACCATGAAAATTAAATAGAGTGATGATGCAAAGGTGAATATTAATACTATATAGAGGAAGGCAAATATTAATATTGTGAACCATAAATGCAATATCATTTCAATGGGTAGAGTTAGAAAAAAATTAGAAGAGTGGATTATGTAGCATAAATAGAGGGGGTAGACCCAAGGGAAGTGGGAGTTGGTGCAATAGTCAATTTAGAGGATTTTGGTGGAGTAGGTCAATTTTTGACCTTTTTTATCAGCCAATTGAAATAGAAGGTGAGATTCATCTCACATGGCATAAGAGCATGACAATGCCTTTGACAAAGGATGAAAGCATGGTTTTATCAACTAGATCTAATGTGTGGTCACCATAATTTCACATTTTTTAACATGGGGTTTATGATTTTGAATCATCCAGGTTCATGTGAAATCTTGAATTAATAAAAAATATGTTAATTTAGTAAATTTGGTTATGTATTATTTGGCACCACTTTTTGATACACCCCTATTTTGTGTAGCCTTCAAAATTGCATATCTTTATTATTTGTATGTCTTTCACAACCATTGTCACACAAAATTTTATTTTTTGTTCATTTGAATAAGATTTAAAAACTTTGAAAATGAGTGATGTTCGTATTTATGCTAGCACAGTCTTGTGTGGATATGTGAATCAATTTTAGAAGTATGTGGCATCTTATAGAACATCAAAATAATCATTTGGGTCATTACATAGATTCATTATCTTTTTAAGAAGTAGCAAGTTTGGTGAGAGTTCTTAGAAGAGTTCACTCTTTACATCACAAGTATTTCAATTATTTTTGAGTCATTTGGAGAGCTTGTGGTAATATCCAAAAGGTTCTGCACATTTATGAATATCATCTCACAAGGGGTTTTCTTACACTTTTGTTTTGTGACTTTCATGCACAAGTTGGTTGGGGTCCAACCTAAGTAAACCATCCCATTCTAGATCTATTATTTGAAATCTCAAATCACAAATCATTTTACGTGAGACAAAGCATCACTCCTCACATGTGAACATGTATGAAGAGGGTCAACAACACGTGGATTGAAAATTTGGCACAAGTGTTGTGGTCCATCTTAGTGGGAGGTAGGATTTATTTTTCATTAAATAATAGTTAATCTAATATTTAAACTATTGTGAAAAAGTAGGTGTTTTGGTCATGGGCCTAGTCATGCGCTTACCTAGTTGTTCAAGTCAAATTTAGGCTTGTTCTAATGGGGTACAGGCCCTGACTAATCTTATAGCACTTGACTATGATGGTATCACTTTACATAAGGCACAAGCCTTATGTTCTCACCTGAAGTTTAGTAGAGAAGGAATCGAGGTCTCTATTGGGCTAGTTGTGCCATGGTACAACTCTATTATTCAAGGGCTTGATTAGTGAAACAATGGTTGTGAGTTTATGGGTGCAAGCCTTGGGTTTTATAGGCTCAATGGCATTCAGACACTTGAGGGAAATAGGGTATCTGGTTGAGAGACTTTGGCATAGACTTGTGCTTAGAAGCGGGTATCAATTTGGGGTGCATGGTCTTAACCATACTTAACACATTTCCTATCATGGGCACAAGGTTAATAGCTAGCTACAAGCCCACCATAAATGAGTTAGGTTATAATATCACAAAAGCTAAATATACATTCCAAATAATTAAATAATTTAATCCATAAAATATTCATCCAAATCATTCTTCATTAAATACGTTAAACAAAAATACAACATCAATAGAACTAAGCATAATCTCGACTTAAGCTTCTATAGGCCCATAGGTTCACAGGCAAGCTTGGGCATTACAAAGGGGAGTGTAAAAAAACATCCCAAACTAAGTTATAATGCTAATAGTAATTATATAGTAGCAATTCACTAGAGCTTTTCTACTCCAGTTCATCTCTCTCTCTCTCCAACTAAACTCGGCTTCCTTTTATAGGGCTTTAGAGCATCTTAAGATCATGGATAATGGAACACGCCAATCACTGAGTTGGCACTAGATGTACACATCCAAATATCTCCACTATGAGCATATTAGGATCATGGGTAATGGATTCTTGACTTATAATTAGTACATCATTTAATTGATATATGATATTTCACTATTCTGCTCTTAAACCTCTTTATTTATATTATACATGTTTTTCATGTTAGATGTAGATTAGTATCAGATGTACATATTGGAATTATAATAGGATACATTTGGATAAAATCATAGAATTAATTATTTCTTGTTCGAGCTTAATAAACATATCTGATATGGAGTTAATTGGCTTCTTGATTGATGTTTGCTTGTATTTTTCACTATGCATAGTAGTTTATTGCTATGCTTTTGAATCTTCATTTTCAAACTATGTTTGGATAACATGAGGTACATATATGAGTATGCCAATGGGTAACTCATATATGTATTATTTGTTATCATTATATCATGATTCAATAGCAGCTAAGGTTAGCATAGAGTACTGTGTGAGTGAAAATGACTTAGATTATTAAATCTCAATTCTATAATGAGAACTTTGACCAAAGCAATATTATAGATGAGACATTATCATTTTTAATGTAATTTTAGTTTACATGTATTGATGATATCATTTAGATAGAGGAATAAATTACATGTTCTATTTGATTATTGCATGTAATAGTGTTAGTACACACATGGGTTTGGGTTGTTTCTCTATATCCACACTATTCTTAGATGCCCCTCTATGAAGACTAGGGCCACTCCTAGAAGGGAGGTGTGTAGGAGAACATTGGTGTATGGTTGGAGGTAAAGCACTCAAATGATTCTCTCCCTCTATCAGTTGATTTGATTAGATGAAATTATGCTCAGGTTATGTGATGGATCATGAAACTACTTTATATAGCTATTCTATACTTTTGTACTTATTGATATGTATATTTGACATGGTAAATTATTGTAATTTATTCTAAATGTATATTCAACACATTAATAGTTGAGTATTTGTATAATATTCAAATGTAAAAAACAATGGTTGTAAACTCAATTAATACTAATTTATGGATTTTATCAATTGTGTAGTACTTGTTTCATTATTTTTGTAGATGAAAGATAGTTTCTCAGCTTATAAACTAATTTACTTCTTGTGTACAAAATGGGGTTTTTTTTCCAGTGTGCTAATTGACTATAGCATATTATGCTTGGAAATCATTTAGTTTTCAAGTTGTAAATGGTTTTTTGTAATTAATCTCGATAGATATGTTATAAATTTTAAAAAAATGTATTTGTTAGTTAGCCTAGTGGGGTGTAACATTGTGGTATTAGAGTTTATGGTTTAGCTCTAGGATCTAATGAGTCTACTAATGTAAATTTGATTTTATTAATTTCCAAAAAGGATAATGATGTGAGATAGATTTGTTGGTAAGGGTCCTTCTAATGCAAGCCCTCAAGCTGATCCCAGTCAGCTAGCAGTAGAATAAGCTACCAAACTTGATCAAATTCTTGATGTTTTTAATGATACACGAGACTATATATTAGCTCTTGAATGAGAGTTTCATGGCCTAGAAGATCAAATTGATCAAGAGGTACCTGAAGAACACCATGTTGAATAGGAAGTTCCTTGAGAGTAAAGGCATGAAAAAGTGCACGAGGATGTTAAAGCTCAAGTAGCTTCATAATTAGCATGGGACATGAAGAAGGTAAATCCACCCAAATTTGATGGTATAGTTTTGGGTGATATATCTTAAGCTTAGCTAATAGAGATGGAAAAGTAATTTGAGATTCATAGTTATTTTGAGGTAACTAAGGCTATGTGGAGAGTTTACCAATTATTTAGTGAAGTAACAACTTGGTGGGATAATGAAAATCTCAAAATGAATCTATATTTTATTTATCACCACATGGGAGTAATGTGTGGCTCTTTTCAGAGCATGATGGTTACCTCAACTTTATTTTGACCAAAAGTTGACATATTTTTAGAACTTGAAGCAAGGAGATTCATTACTGAATGAGTATTTGTAATAGTTTACTAAGATCTTGAATTATGTTCCATAGTACCATAAGGATAAAAATTTATATATCAAAAATTATATTATGGTCATAAAACCCCAAATTGGATGTGAGGTAAATGTGCATAGACCATCCACTATGGATCAACTATTCGAAAAAGCTATAAAATAGGAATAAAAGTTGAAATCACTGGTAGAGGTTAGAGAAGAGTATAAAAAAATTATTTTCAGTTCTAAGATACTTCTCAAGAAGAAAAAATAGAAACTAAATGTAAATTCCAAGAATCGATTCAACATTCAGAAGACAAGGTTTGATAATACTTCTAGGAATATGAAACTAGGAGGTAATTTCATAATGGTTTAATGGTGTAAATCAATACAAGAGGAAGGGACCTCTAAGAGGATGCTTTACTTTTGGAGGATATAATTATGCCAAATATTGTCTTTGGTGGAATATAGATAGAAATAACAAGAACCCAACCTCTTCTTTATAACAGGGATCTTTCTGACAACGTATCCATGTAACAATGGATAATTGACGCATTGAATCCCAAGCTTCTCCCATAGAAGTATTAGGTACTCTTTTTAGTCATCCAATTACTGTTTTGATTGATACTAGAGATACTCAATGCTTTATTTCTCCTAGAATGTTGAGTAAATTATCTAGGAAAGTTAGTTTTATGGAATATGCATGGTCAGTACAATACGGATTGAGTCTAAAGTCAAGGTTGATAAATGTCTCATGAAGTCTAAATTTTAGTTGCAAGAATTCAACACCATTGTGGATATTTATGTATCACCACTATGGTCATATGATGTGATCCTAAGATTGAATTGGATTTCTTGGCATAAATCCAAATTTGATTGGTTCCTTAAAAAGGTTGAATGACTAGAAGATTTGGGAAACCAAACCCAAATCCAAGGAAGTCAGAGGGAGTTGAAGTTTAGAAAAAAAATATGTCATTCAGTTAAAGAGGGATCAACATAAGGGATGTCAAGCATTCCTTTTTAACATGGATTAAGTTGTTAAATCCATGTAACCCACCTTAGAATATTATCCCTTTCTATGATAATTTTGAGATGTTTTTTCCAAAAGAGCTATTAGGGTTACCTCCAAAAATGGAATTTGATTTCACTATTGATATCATTATAGGGTCATAAATGTAATCTAAATCACTTTACAGGTTGATAATAACATATCTAATGGATTTGAAGGTGCAACTTCAAGAGATGTTGGCCAAAGTTTCGATTCAACCAAGTGTTCCACCATGGGGTGAACCTATAGTTTTTGTCAAGAAGAAAGATTGAACCCTTCACCTGTACATTGATTATCATATGTTTAATAAATCAATGATCAAGAACATTTATCCATTACCTCATGTTGATGATATTTTCAATAAATATGTGGTGTTATAATCTTTTCTAAGATTGATATTTGAGAAATATACCATCAATTAAGAATTTGAGATGAGGATGTTCTAAAAACATCTTGTATAACTTGTTATGGGCATTACAAGTTCACAATGCTACCTTTTGGGTTAAAAAATGCATCAAAAACATTCATAAATATCATGAACAGTGTTTTTATTGATTATCTCAATCAATTTGTATTAGTCTTTTTAGATGACATCCTCGTCTATTCCAATAATGAGGAAGATCATGTTGAGCACTTGCAGTTAGTTTTATAATGGTTGTGAAAACACAAGCTCTATGGGAAGTTATCTAAGTGTGCTTTCTTTCAGAAGAGATTACAACACTTGGGACACATCATCTCTATAGATGAAATTTTAGTGGACCTAGCTAAGTTTAGGACCATCATAAATTGGCCAACACCTAAAAATATGCATGAGGTGCATACTTTCATGGGTTTAGTAGGGTACTAAAGGAAGTTTGTACTAATTTTTTCCAAAATAGCTAACCCAATCACCTCACTTTAGTGGAAAGAGTAACATTTTATATGGTTAAATAAGTGCAAATAATCTCTTTAATTCTTGAAATAGACTCTTCCTTTTACACCAGTATTTTAGATCCCAGATGTGAATGGTCATTTCTGGGGGATAATAGATGCTTTAGGGGATGGCTTAGGATGAGTGGTCATGCAAGATGGTTCAGTTGTGGCCTATGAATATAGTAAATTAAAGTGTTATGAGGTATATTATTCTCCTCATGATCTATAATTAGGTGTTATAGTATATGCCTTGTAATTTTGGAGACATTACTTTTTAGGTAAACCTTTTGAGCTTAAGACTGATAATTTAGGTCTTAAGCATATTTTCACTCAACCCAACCTTAATGCTCACCAAAGGTAGTGGTTATAATTTATTTTAGATTATGTTTTTGATATCAACTACATTAAAGGCAAGGAAAATTGAGTTGAAAATGCCTTTATCCATAAAATGTATATTGTAGCTTTGGTTAAAATTAGGAGCACCTTCAGAGATTAGGTAGCAAAATTCTCATCTTGTGATGATTTTTACAAGCAAGTTAAGAAAGATTTGGCTGAAAACTTGCAATATCATAGATATCAAGGTTTTAAGTTTGAGAATGATGGGATTTTAAGGTATAATGACAAGATTTATGTGCCTAATAAGGATAATTTGAGGAATATTATGCTAAAGTAATTGTGAAATGTTTCATATTCAAGGTATTCTAGAGGAATTAAAATGGGAGCAGAGTTAAAACCCTTGTATTTATGGAAATTAATTAAGAAAGATGCATTTGATTTCATCTCTAGATGATTAGAGTGTCAGCGAGTCAATGTTGAACATGTGCATCCAATTAGGTTGTTATACCTACGTTCGATACATGAATGGAAATGGTAAGTAATCAGTATGGATTTTGTCCAAGGTTTGCCTATGTCCAAAAATATTCATGATATGATCTTGGTGGTTATGGATAAACTAAACAAGGTATCTCATTTTATTCTTAGTAATATAACTGATGATGATCCTATGGTTGCTAGGATATTTTTGAAATAAATTTACAAATTGCATGGGTTTCCTAAAAATATTATTTCAAATAAGGACCATAAGATGACTTCCACATTTTGGTAGACTTTAAATTTAGCATTGGAAAATCAGTTGAATTTTAGTATAGCTTACTATGTAGAAATGAAGGGACAAATAAAAAGGATAAATTAGAACTTGGAGGATTTGTTGAGAATATATTTCATGGACTAAAAATACAAGTAGGAATAATGCCTACCTTTGGTTGAGTTTTCTTACAAAAGCTCATACCAATCATATATTATAATCACTCCTTTCGAGACTTTATATGGTAGGAGACGCAGAACACCAATTAGTTGGGACAAGCTAGAAGATAGTCATTTTTGGACCAAACATGCTTATTGAAATGAAAGAAAAAGTAAAATAAATAAGGTAGATATTGGCTAAATCCAATGATAGGAAAAAAATCTATGTTGATTTGAAAAGAACAGTAAGGTAGTTCTTAGTTGGGAACAAAGTTTTTCTACAAGTTAAAACCTAAAAAAGTGTGATAAAGTTTGGTGAATCAGCAAATCTATCAACTAGATATGTCAGGCCTTTTGAGGTCATATAGGTAATCATTCATCTAGCATATAGGTTTACATTGCCACCAATTCTGTCTAAATATCATCTCCCTATAGATAATTTTATCCACCTTTTACTTTTTATAAAGTTCTTTTACCATATGCAATATGGGATCATTTCATCTATTTCTCTCTTTCTCTTTCTCTTTCTCTTTCTCTTTCTCTTTCTCTTTCTCTTTCTCTTTCTCTTTCTCTTTCTCTTTTTCTTTCTCTAGCATTTTTTTGGGATAAATTTTTTGGGTTGATAATATTCAACAATTTCATTAAGAAATTTCCCATCTGTAATACCAGCTATAGGTGAGTCAGCATTATTGATACCTTGTTTCTTTCTTTTCTTTCATGTTCATAGACAGGGGAGCACAGTTGATATCTTCTTTGATCAATCATTTATAGCTAATAGCAGTGCCTATCTAGGCTTCAATCTCATTTTCCTTTGGAGATATTTTCATTTTATTTTATTGGTGATCGATCCATTTTAATGTATATGAAAGGAAAAGGTAAAAAGTTGTTTTTGTTGTTTGGATCAATAATTAATTTAAATTTTAATTATAAAGATTTTGTATTGAATTCAAGGTAAAGTAATGTGATCTTAAATTGTTTATATTATTTTTTTTAATATTTTTATATTATATATATTAGTCATTATTTTATTAGTATAGATTATGGAAATATTACATCTTTGAATCCCATCATTTCAATGTTATTCTTTGTTTAGTATTATTTGTCCCTACCTAACATTCAATATTGTATTAGGCTTAGATTATAAATTTATTTGTAAATTAAACTTTAAACCATTTTCAATATAAATGTTAGGACTAACCATTACATGACTCCTGTTTATGTAATGAATTGTTAATTTTTGTGATGGAATCATTTTTTTTTGTAAAATTATATTTTTTCAAAACATGTTTGAATTACTCATAATATTTATTTGCAATAGACAATGTCTCTTGTATATGTGAGATAAAAAAAATATGAATCAATTTTGAGATCTATGTTAGGGTTTTCTTACATTAGTGATAAAGCATCAAGTTTCTCAAAAGTAATTTTTAATTAATTAATATTTTTGTAACTCTTTTGATGTCTAAGTGAAGAGAAAGCAATGGAAGAGGATAAGGGAGTTAGGACAAGGTTGAGTGCAAGGGAGCTAGCAAGAGTTAGAAGCCCCTTGGGTCTTTCTTTTGTCAAGTTATTATAGGGTAATGAATAGGAATGATACAAAAACAATTGAAAGAAATCATTAATGTAAAATGAAAATAAAAGGAATCCATCATTTAAAAGCTAAGGAATGTATATTTAGAGGAAAGAGAGGAAAATCAAATTTTAGAACTAGAGATGGAATAATTAAATGATCTTATTTTTTATTTCGAGATGAGTGAATTAATCTATCATTTTCTCAGTATACAAATATCGATTTAGGATCTAAACTCTCAGCCAAGGAAAAAACTAGAAACTTTATGCGAAGTATGAGATTAGATTTTGTCCTAGAGGGTACTTCCTATTAATTTTTGTTAATGAGGTGGATTTTTTTTAAAAACCTTACGAGTAAGACATTGGTCCTGCCATAATGCAGGTTTATTTCAAAAATGTTGGCATCTTCATTTCAAACCCACAGAGGAGATGCCTTAGTATAGAGAAGGACATATACTTTAACCCATGAACTATAGATTAATTATAATATTTTTAAATTGGTATCATAATTTATGTTAGATTTCATTTACATATTAAAACTACAATTCAAAGAGTGAGGATTCAAACTTTGCAATACTATGTATAGTTGGAATTGAATCAACCTCTTATAAAGAGTTTAACTCTAAAAGATAGTGAATTAGATTGGGAGAAATCTATTGATTTATGAATATATTCCATTTATATGTCATAAATTTCATTAGAACAACCACTTAATGCAAGGATGCCCAATGGAATAAAAAATTATAGCTCTAACCTAAATGAATATCATATATAGCTGAATTATAAGGAAGATGGCTTTAAGGCACCAAAAAAATAGACTTGTTACTATTTAAATATGGGTCAAAGTGGGAGACATGAATGCAAATGAGAAAGACGTAAATAAAATAATCATTAATCAATAAAAAAAGTCTTGAATACAAAAAAATCCTTTCAATATTATTGATTGAAAGGAGGAAGGGAAAAAACTACTTGAATATTATATTTATCAGGATAAAACAATAAACTTGTAGAGGAAAATAGGAATGGTGTCGCAAAATGGTGAGATCATGAGAGATGCCTAGGGTGCATTAGTGCATTAACTTTAAATGCACAAACACCCACAAAAGTGACTCGTAAAATGGCAAGAGTTTTAGAGAGGAATAGGGTGCATTAGTGCATTAATTTTAAATACACAAAGACCCATAAAAGTGACTCACAAGATGGCAAGAGCATGAGAGGTTTAGGGTACATTAGTGTATTAATTTCAAATGCACAAACACCCATAAAATTGAAATAGCATGAGAGGTCTAGGGTGCATTAGTGCATTAATTTCAAATGCACAAACACCCACAAAAGCGACTCATAAAATGAGGAAATCATGAGACAAAGTGAAAATGTATGGTTTACAAAACCCATAAATAAGCTCAATGAATGGTATCGATTGAGCTGACCCAAGATGCCCCATACATCCAAGTGCTACTTGCATAGTCCATGTAGATCTCAAGCTAATGTAATTCTCCTAGAAATGAAAAGAAAACATAATTGTGAAAATGGTAAATGAAAATGGAAATATTCATGACTGGATATGGGGTACTGATGTGATAAATTGTGCCATCTAGAATAAGGTGGAAAGCCACTAGTAAATAACATGACAAAACAAGCAGATATTTTTGGGGCTTTGTATCTCTCATGGAGATTATAAGCCCTTTTGATGATTCTACAATTTGTAAGGTTTTTGGAGGTATTTATAATGTTTTTGTGTGTTTTAGGGTATTTTGACTCAATTGAGGATTACAATTTATAAATGGTTTTTATTCATAAAATGACAAGAGCATTGGTATAAGTTGAACACAAAATGGTGAGAGCATGAGACTTAAGGGTAGTCAAGATGACCTCAAAAACATTAAGTGATGCCTACATAGTTGAAATAGACCTCAAGCCACTGTAGTTCACCCCCGTAGTGATGAATATGACTAATTAATAACATATTCATGAATAGACAAATGGCGGGGTATGAAACAACAATGAGGCAAGGCATGGGAAAAGGTTACTCTTAGGCTATAGGAAACAACAACACATGTACTTTTCCCTTAGGCTATAGCTAATAATTTCATAGGTAAATGATATAGCACATTTGCTAAAATGAAGGATGTAATTTCTAGACCACTATCAAATTACCCCAAGATATTGCCTTTTTTTGAAAGAATACACTCAAAAAGTCATAAGACTAAATCAACTACTGAAACTACATCTGAATCTAGCCACTGAAGGTGAATGAAATATCAATGAATCGGAACCAAGCTCAAAATGGTAAAAGGGGAGTTAAAACAAAACTTTAGCCAAAAGGGAAGGTACATGTGGATAGGTATATGGTATGATATAAAGAAGGTGATGTTACAACATAACTTAAATGATCATCATAGACAATACTTCAGATCACTCAAGTGAAAAATGCTTGCAATAGATTATGTTCATTGATTCATCAAGTTTATCTCCTTATGGCATACCTAACATGTATGCTTCAAAACCATAGTTAGTAACAATCACATAAGGTCCCAACCAATTAAGCTTAAACTTACACTTTTTCTTACATTCAACATTATTGTTCTTTTGGTTTTATTTGAGTACAAGATCACCAAGATCAAATTATCTTTATTTCACATGCCTATTATATTGACCATGCAATTGATATTGGTATGTCTGAAGACTATTCACATCTACCATACATTTTTCATCTAGTGGTTCCAACTCTATAATCCTCATCATTGAGGATATGTTTCAATGAAATGTAGAGAAAAGGCAACTTGAACTTGACAAAAATAATGGACTCGGTGTCATAAACTAGGGAATAGGGTGTTACTCCTATTAGAGTATAAAAATTGGTTTGGTAATCCCCAAGGGCATGGAAAATTTATAAGTGTCAATCATGGCCAACATCATTGATAATCTTCTTGAGGATCTTGATAATGGTCTTATTAGATGCATCTTCTTGGTCATTACCTTGCAGGTAATATGGAGTGGAAAAATGTTGGGTAATATTATATTCGGTAAAAGAGATTTGACATCCTTATTTTTGAATGAACCACCATTATCAAATATAATGTTGAAGGGGATACCATAGTGGTAGATGAGGTGTTTAAAAAATAATTTGGATATTTGCTTGCATGACATGTAAGTGAGGGGAATGCATTGCACCCACTTAGTGAAGTAATCTATGGTGGTAAGGATATATTTATGGCTATATAAGGAAGTAGGGTTAATCTTTCTTATGAGGTCGAGTCCTCACATTAAAAATAGCCACAATGTAAGCATTGGCTTGAGTGTTTGGGTTAGATCATGTATCAGATTAGCATGCTTCTAACATTTTACACACCTCTTAACATACACATTAGCATCTACTTCCATGGTTGGATAATAATAACCAATATGCATTAACTTTTTGGCAAGGATGACCCCACTAATGTGGGCCCTACAAACCCTTCATGCACTTCCCTCAATGCTAGTCTAGATTTTATTGAGGTTAAATAATGAAGCAAGATTAAAATAAAGCATATATCATATAGTGTAGGTCCAAGTAATGTATAAGGATAGGTTTTGTGGATGAAGGCTTTTTGTTTTTTTTTGAGATAGGATAGGTGGGAGGACTTGGTCATGAAGATAATTATATAGTTTGGAATAGCATGTAGAACTGGGACCAATAATATCACAGATCATATCAGTGGTTGAGGGTTCATGAGTAAGCATGAGAAGATGTTCAATGAGGAACTAATGATCTCTTGCCTTATCTTTGATATGGATCATAAGAACAATTATATCCATGGCATCTTCTATTTTATTATTAGTCTGAGGTATTTGTTCAAACTAAAGGTGGGCAATTTGTTTCTTGA
The DNA here is from genome assembly GCA_037957365.1 of Torreya grandis. Lineage (NCBI taxonomy): Eukaryota > Viridiplantae > Streptophyta > Pinopsida > Cupressales > Taxaceae > Torreya > Torreya grandis. Next base: position 3,449,019 of record JARHVA010000482.1, on the reverse strand, counting down.
GAGTGTCCACCATGGATTTATAAGTTAAAATATTATTTTCCTTGGTCTAAAATTGTTCTATTATATGATTAATGATAATATAAAAATATCTATAAACCAATAGATGTTGAATGTTACACTATACTTCTAAATGAAGCCCTGTAATGAGTGATTTGTACTCATCTATGTTATGAGACCCCCTATGGTGTTATGAATAACACTCATGCTCCCAAGCCATGAGATGTGAAAGAACCATAAAAATAAAGCTTCCATTTTTGCGCTTTAAGAGGCATATTTGCTACATTCATGATGGACTCATTTGGAAACCCAAATGTGAGTGGTTGTATCATAAAGAAGAGCTTCTACAAGCTGGTTAGCGATTATCTATCCCTTGATGTCCTTTTGGTTAGCATATTCAATATTGAAATTTCTTAGAATCATAATCCATTTAGCCATACAGACCTTTAAATCTATTTTTTAAAGTAGATACTTGAGTGGGTCTACTTTGGCAATGATAATGGTCTTATTATTTAGCATGTAGTGGTGCCACTTTTATGCTACAAAGACCATAGCTAAACAAGATTTTTTGATTAGCATATCATTACGCTCATATGCAACCAATGTGTGGCTAAGTTAATATATGAAATGTTTTTTCCCTTGTTCATCATGTTGGACAAAAAGTCATGGCCCCCAGGGCATTTTTAGTTGTAAAGAGGTAGAGTAGGAATAGCTTATTTAACATAGGTGGTAATAGAACATGTAAATTGGCCAAGTATTCTTTCAAATGTTCAAAGGCCTTCTAGAAATCATCATTCCATGAAAAATTAGTGCCCTTATTTAGTAAATGGTTAAATAGATGGCACTTATTGACTAGTTTAGAAATGAATCTCCTAATGGATTGTATCTTTCCCTACAAACTACAAAACTGCTTCAAAGTAGAAGGTGGGAGAATCTCATTAATGGCCTTAAATTTGGCTAGATCAACTTCAATGCCCTTGAAAAAGATAATGAATCTATAAATTTACCAAAAGTTATGCCAAAAACACACTTTTTAGGATTGATGTTGACCTTGTACTCCTAGAGTCATTCAAAAATATTTTGTAGCATAGTCGAATGTTCAGCACGGATCTTGGATTTACCCAAGATGTCATCAACATAGTCCTCAACTATATCATGAATCATATCATTTAAAATTACCATCATGACCCATTGGTATGTTTCCCTAACATTATTGAGGCTGAAAGGCATGACTTGATAACAAAATGTTCCCCAAGGAGTAGTGAACGTTGTCTTCTGTTGGTCCTCTGGTGTAATTATGATTTGATTGTATCCTTAGAAACCATCCATGAGAGAAAAAATTTCATACCCAACTATGGATTCAATAATCATGTCAATATTTGGTAGATGAAAGTCATCCTTTGGGCAAGTTTTATTAATATCATGAAAATCAGTGTACAATCTGATACCTTCTAAATTTTTACTAACTAGCACAATATTAGGGATCCACTCTAAATAATCAATAGGATGAATGCATCCCACATATAAAAGTTTCTCCAATTATTTCTTGACTAAGATGATAATACAAGGATGCATTTTCTTCAGATTATGCTTGATTGGCTTGACATCAATATGTACAACCAAGGCAAGGTCCAAACTTGGTATATCAAATTAAGCCCATGCAAAAATTTCAATGAACTCCCTAAGGAGGGATGTAAGGACTTCACACTCCTCCTTAGTGAGGGACACACCTAGTTTGATCCACTTTGGATCATTGATGTTCCAATGTTAACTGTAGAAGTATCCTCCACAAGGAGTGGAGAACCATATTCCAAGAGATTCAATAAAGAATTGAACTACTTGGTGATATTAAAGTCCTTTGGTCAGACTGGCTCATCAAGTTCCTCTAAATAGGATGAATCAAAATCACCTAATGGTTGTAAGGGCCATGTAACAAATAGTTCAAGACATTCTTAGATAGTCTATTCAAAGTCTCGTTATTTTTATTCATTGATTTTAGACCCAAATATGATGTGGCACTAGTGGCATCTTGAGCTTCATTCGAGGAAGGGTGAACATCCCCATCAAATGGCACCTAAAATAGGTTTTCACCAAGAGACTAGCCTTTTTCTTTAATGTTACCCTAGTCTAAAAGCACCTTAAAGAGGTTTCATTTCATGACTTCAATGTTTTATTTTGTTTTTATTTTTGGAAAATGAAGTTCACTCACTCTCCAAAATAGGAAGTATGATCCAATATGATATAAAAACTTTGTTTATGATCTCCAAGAGGAATATGGTCTCTTAGACCTACAAAGTCGAAAATAGCCTCATCATTTTTGAACTCAAGTGATACTATGGATTCTTATTGGTCCCAACTAATGAGTTATGGATGATGAAGAAAAAGTGGGGAAGGATGAATGACAGGGGTAATGGTACATATGACATGAGGGTTAAATAGGTTGGTATCAATTAAGTCCTAATATACACTATAATCAAACTCTACATCACTATTGATATCATCATCATTAGTCATTGGTGTAGGAACATGGATACAATATGTAGGGTCCCCCAAGTGGTTTAAATCCAATATCATGAGTTTCCTTATACTTGGTCATGAAAATTGGCTCAAAAGTACCTTGTGATCTACCCCTAGGCCTATGCCTTTGTAAGCTTGATTATCCATGATCTATTTAAGGATGTGATACCTTTTGATGTGGTAACAATCATCCAAGTCATCATTATAAATCTAGGAATCATCTTTGGTAAGTGGGTCTTATTCTTGGCTAGTGGTTGGTGTGAAAATAATAGGATTTTGAGCATTAAACTTGCCTTTTTATCACCATTCCATGAAAACAACCTTGATTTTGGGTATTCCATATGATTTAGGGGCCTATGGAAGGTTAGATACATGGAATGCATTATGTGTGAGGTATTCACTTGGGCCTTTGTTATAAATGGTAAAATTATTAGATACCTCAAGGAGGCACAGAAGAAGTAGAGGCAAGGCTTTCTGAGTCAACATAATTAGAGTCTAGCTTATCTTTATCATTCTTAGGTTTAGGTTCTAAACCAAAATGGTAGTTATAAATTTCATACTCAGACTTTAAGTGTTTACAAAATTGGTATGGTTTTAGGTCTGCAAGAATAGTTAGCCCCACCCCATAATGGGGTAACTTGATACATTGGGGTAATGTGGAAGGTATTGCCTAAAAGTAAGTTTTATGATAAATCAATATCTAGCACATGGCAAAGGGTGTTGTGGGTCAAAGGGCCCAATGAAAACTAGAAAATAGATTATTCTGTGTGATTATAGTTCTTCATTATCATAGGCCTTGATTTTAATGGTATATGGCTACAGGTCAGTTGTCATGTATCCTAGATGCTTGACTAACCATAGAGACACAATATTGAGGCCTAGTTCATTATCTATGAGGACACACTTAGATTTGTGTCATGTTATGACAACTTTTATATATAATGGGTTATTGTGGAGAGGGCCTAGGAATGACATATCACTTTGGTCAAAGGTCAATTATTGTCTAAGAGCTAGGTGTTCGACCAAGTCTTAGAATTTATCCAATGTAATGTTATTTGGTACTTGGGATTGGCTCAAGAGTTATGTAAGGATGTTATTTTGGATAGTAGAGGTACACAAAAAATCTAAAATAAAGATTTGTGCAAGTATCTTTTATAGTTGCTCCATAATATCATATATTTTCTCATTAGCATTGGTAATTGGCTTAATCTTAGCTAGTATGGTGGATTGAATGGGCTCATTGGTAGAAATTGGTTATGGGTCTAGAATGGTGACTTTAGTCCAATAAGTTATGATTTCATAATACAGATTGGGTAAAGAGCCATTATAACTAGAGGAAGAGGGAGAAGATCTTAGGATAGTAATCCTTGGTTGTTTTTGTGTTTGGTTATGATCATAGGTCAAAAGAGGATTATCAGCATAAGGAGTATGATAGGCATTGTTAGGCAATGGTCATGGTCGATAGGTAGTTGGTCTAGGTTTGATGAATATGGTGGATATATGACCACTTAAAATACAACCTACAACTTTATTGTAGTCATATGTGATGGTGTGATAGGCCCGTTGGTTAGATGGGTTATTTTGACCTTGGTTCTGACCATGTTATTATTGTTTTTAACATTGTTATTGTTGTCTTTGTTGTTGTTGTTGTTGTTGTTGTTTTTGTTGTTATTCTTGTTGTTATTCTTGTTGTTATTCTTTTTGTTTTTATTTTTGTTGTTATTGTTTTTTTTGTTGTTCTTTCTATTATTTTTGTTGTGGAGGTGTCCTTTATTGTTATTGATGCTGATTATTAGCATTATGTTGTGGAAAAGGATTTTAGTAAATACATGGCTTATAATTGGAAGTAGAATCTTAGTTATCCAACTAGATCTCTCCATTTTCAAATATATTTTTAATGAGGTGCATTAATTTCACACATCATATTATGGAATTCCCTTTGAATTTGTGATAGTCACAAAATTCATGTTCTTTATACCAATTAGGGAAAGGAACACCTTCAGGAAATGACTTTAGAATGGGCCAATTAATCATATTGATGGTTGCTAATTTTTGGAATACCGACTCAATTAGTTCTCCAATATCACTAAATATTATATAATTAGGTATTCTTCTTATAGGAGGTGTATGCAAAGGAGGATGAGGGAATGCTTGCATATGTGTAATTGGCTGAATTTGTGGAGTTGGTTGTGCTTGTGGAATTGGCTAGGTATATGGAGTTGGTTGAGAAAATTGTGTTTACATCATTTGTACATGGTGTGATTTAGTAACTCTATTATCAAAAACATTCTTGTTATGGTTATAGGCTTTGGGTTTTTCAAAATTATTGGCCTAAGGCAGCATAGAAGCCTACATCTAAATTGGGCTTTGGTTTTGGTTTTGGTTTTGGCCTTGATTCTAGTTTTGGTTTTGGATTTGATTTTGGTTTTGATTAGGAGAAGATAATTTTATTATCCCCTTATTAATAAGGGCCTTATAAATTTGTATACCCTTTTCAATGATATCCTCAAATGTGTGAGCATAATGAAGCTCAAGGTGATAATATATTTCTATGTGCAAGTTCTTGGTAAACATAACTACCAACTATTTATCAAGTAAATTATGTGTGAAATAACTAGCAAGTGCTCTCCACCACTGCAAGTAGTTTTCAAAACTCTCACCAATATTTTGTTAGGCTTGACCCAAATCAAACATAGTAATCTCATGTTTGAGATTAGGTAAGTGCACAGAGTTGGGGGACAATTCCATGCATATTTTAGGTAATGTGATCATGTTAATAAATAATGTAATTATGTTATTTAATTAATATTATCACATTATTTAATTAACACGTTGATGTTATTTAAATTATGGCTTGGTAATTACTGAGCCATAATGCAATTGTGTTATTATATAACATGATTGCGTTATTTTAAATAATAAAATGATCACATTATTAACATGATCACATTGTTATTATTTTCAATAAAGTGATTACATTAATAACATGATCACATTATATGTTTCATAAAATAAATTAAAAATTGAAACCCGAATGTAAAATCATCATTTTGCATTCGAGTTTCCTTGTTCTCCTCTAGCTTTTGTGATCGTATTTTGAGTGAGATAGACAAAATAGTGAGAAGAAGTCACCAAATTCATCCTAAGAAGCTACTAATCAATGATATCACCATATAGAAGAGGTACGTGATAGAAATCTACACTTGTTAACCCTAATTTTTTATTATTTTCATTATTTAACCCTAATTTTTAGTTGTAATTTGTTTGTTTTGAGCAACCCATCTTGATAACCCTCCATAGAACCCTGTTGTTCCTCTTCCTCCTAACCCTCTACCTAACCCTCCACAAAACCCTCTTGTTCCTCCTCCTATCCCTCCACGTAACCCTCTTACAGTTCCACAAAACCCCTTGGCAGTCAGGAGATTCTAATTGACAACAATGTGGGAAATAAAATTGAAATTAAAAAATTAATTGGGAGAATGAGGGGTCCCACTTCTACCAACCCCCACCGCACCTAGCTAAACAACTCCCTAGAGACCTTATTAAATCAAATTGACTCTATAATGAGTTAAATTGATAGATGGACTTCATATAGGGATAGTTGTAGGGCTTATTATGTTGACAATTTGTCAACACTTCAAGTCAAGAACAAATAAATACCAAAAGCCTCCATTTTCACCATATTCACTGACCCAACCACCAATGCCCCATTTCCTATAACCGTTAAACATTTTCTAATCCATCATTATGTACATAACTTAATCACAACCAATTTTTGGGATAGATGGTGGATGGTGTTTGACTATCTACTATGCAATAACCATGAGGTCCCATTGTATGTTTTGAGGAAAATCTACTATGAGTTTGTCCTCAATGAGATTCTAAATTATTTTAATGTTAGTGAGTTTTAGGGCTGAGGGAAAGGCTCTACATGGGATCGACCAAGTGTGTGTCATGCACCTAATTCGCTTGAGTGGATCCATACCTAAAAGCCACTTAAGCTTGAGATCCCCTATGTAGTTTATCAAGTCATGGAGATCAACACTCTACATGCTCTTAGTTCACTCACAGATACAGTCATTCAGCATATGAGTAGGCTCTCATAAAGTGATGCTAGAGATATGCCACCTAGTGTGCATACCTGACCCCACCCTTATAGTCCTTGTGGAGATATTTGCATGGACCTTCTAATGGTGATGGTTCTAGTGGTTCAGAGGTTTTGTATAATATTCTTATGATTGATGAATTTTTTGGAATTTACATTTGATGTGCAAACATCAACCACTACATAGATGCAGGTGTATTTTATATAAATTTCATGTTAAATTTAAGTTATATTTGCAAATTTAATTTAGCTAAAAATTAATTTACATAGAAATTAAATAATATATATGTCATTTTTTATGTTGCAGGAGGTGATGGTGCCTTCATCATCATAATCAAAATTTATAGCATTTGATTTATCACAGCCATTGTTTACATATTTGGATCCAGTTGTTGGCCCATCCACTATTGCATCTATCTTTGTTAGAATAACACCATTCACTTATACAGATGTAAAATTTTGAGTTAATCTTATTCTCTATGCATTTAGTCTATGTATATTTGCCTTGTAAGTTTAAGTTAAATTTATCTATCATGTATCTTGATGCATAGGTTCTAAGAAGCTTCTTTGACATGGATGGAAACATTCACTTACCTCTACCAAATACCCAGCTCTGATCTTTTCTTATCCTTCTCTATCTTTTATCTTCAACCTCTTTATCTCTTTAATCACTTTGCATTTACTAGGTCTTTCTTGTTCACTCTTACCTACTCAATGGCTCTTAAGCTTCCTTGTATTCACTTAATCCTCCTTCTCTACTTGAAGTCATTTTACTAATCAACTAGTTTGCTACAATATTTCCTTTTAACATCAACCTCCTCGGTTCATACTATGTTTTCATGTTCTCTCTCTTTATCCTTGCTCTATTTTTTATAGTATTCTTATTTGTTTTCATAGGTCTACATGATACTTTGATTTTTTCCTTCCATAATACTCATAATATCATATACCTACTCAATTACATTTCATTTCATGCATCCAACCATTCCAAACAACCCCCAAGCTTCAACTCTTCACTTAACTCTTCTTTCCTATTTGATACCTTCCTTCTACTAGTCCTTTTTTGAGGCAAACCTCCTTATTCAAAGTAAACTACAAATCTTCCAGCCAAACCAAACCCACATTCAGATACCCCTTTACATCACATAGCTCATGTAGGAACTTTCATAATTTAACTCTCTTTGGAAAACACCTAACTTAACACCCCTCAGGACTAATTAGGTATCCTAGGCCTAATTAAAGGCTACTGATTGTGAAACAATACTATACAAACTCAAATCAACTTTAAACCTTCAAAATCCTCTTTAAACCTTCAAAATACTCTTCTTCTTATATAAATACACATGCACATAAATTTTGGAGATGAGTTGATCATCTTGGGGGTAACGTGAACCTTTAGAATTTGTTATGAGGTATCATAAACCATTAAAGAGGAATCACAATAGTTTCAAGATATGAATATGGGATCAATGTTATTTATATAATTGCTTTTGGTAAATCTCATAAAGATCCCATGAACAATCTCATTCAAGATTAGATAAGGGTAGTTCACATGCCATGAGTATATTTATAAAATTAAGAACACATGTTTAGGGGTCCTTCTAGGTAACACTATATTGAAAATGAAGTTGTTAAGCTCAATATAGTCACATTCTCATTTTGATTTATGTCATCATTACCATTATCCATAAATCCACATGTTACCCTTGAAAATGAGTGATAATTGCAAGGGAATTAAAAGTAAAAGATAAGAAATGTGCATGAAGGGTAAAAATACAAGGAATTAGATTTATCATGATTAAGACCCATCATGGTGGACAAATGTAAATATGACTCATAAATTTGACCCCTTTTGCCATTACTTCCATATCAATTTATACAATGTGATTTTAGTTCGTTGGTTAATGTAGCCACTAGTTATATTATATCGAATCCACCCAAATCAACTAACTTTCAACCTAATTGAATAATTTTGACTATTAACCTACCTACAACTAACTCATAAATAGGTTGCAAATTTAATTATTTGAACTTTAATTTTTTTTGGACTAAAGGCATACTCATAGCCACAATTAAAATAGCTGTCTAAATTAATTATAATTACTTTAAAATAATATCAATACAGACCCAATCAGAACCTTAAAATTTCTCACTAATTATTAAACCATCAACAATCATACTTAATATTTAAGAGGTGTGGTTTGTAAGAAGGGGTGGTGTTAGGGAAAGGGGGACTGAAAATTTTGGTGTCAACCTTGCCTTCTCATGTTTGATCCACAAACTTATAATACACATGATAATTCAATTGTAATATCTCATTACACCTTTTTCTTTAGCCATGATAAAGGTCTAAATTTCAATTGTAATACCTCATTACACCTCTTGCTTTGGCTATGGCAAAGGTATAAAGGGTAGACAACCTCTCTACTCAACATTCCTTATGCCAGAAAACATTGCATTGGGTCTCAACAGCTTGTAGTCTCATTGACAATTTTTGAGGGAGAGCCACTATTTATGTTGGTACTAAAATATGTCCCAACCTTAACAATTACACCTTGCAGTTTTTTCCAATTAAACATCCAAACTATTTTCCAATATTGTTCTCTTAAGCCAGAACAAGAAAATATATTTAGATGGCTAAAACTTGATATATTAGGGAAGGACCTATCTTCCTTGACCTATTGGTAGAATGTTATTTACACACACCTTTGTCAAGAGGTGGATTTATCATGGCTCACTCATTTCTATTGGTTGGGTGCTTTTCCAAAAATCACTTGTCATCCATCTATTATAAATGAATGTGATATTAATCCATGTATTATATATAGAGATATAGATGATTGATATCATGCATATAATATAAGGATGATGGCCATATATTTGTAGCTTAACCATTCCCCAGTAAATATATAATGGTATTTTACTCTATACAAAGAAGCTTTACAAGTCAGGATAAAGTTCTTGATATGTCTCTTATTTATTTTCTCTCCCTAACTTTGCCTTTTCAAAGTTCTACTATTCTTTCCACCTCCTACTCTTCCACTCACACTTCCTACATGTATTAAAATTTTTATATTACCTCCAATATGTAAACTACTTGTTATTATTGGCCATTTCATGTTGTATGGTAGTTACACTTCCATGATTCTTGGTTTACATTATCTTTTCATGATATACATGGTTTCCATATGTAATATTTTGATACTTTATATAAAAATAAGGGAGACCTTGTTTACATGAATAGTTGATGGCTCAAGTAGACACTCCTCCCTCTCTACGAGCCAAGACAGACATAGGCATTATTTTTGTAATGTCATCTACATAGGTGCTGATAGAGGTATATATTAACTTGTAATTTTGAATTGTAAAAATAGACTTGTTTTAAAAAATTCACTATATACTTGGGGAAAATATAACTTATGTAAATGTATCGTGTATGCAGGTTTGTCCTATGACATCTGGTAGTCCCAGTCAAATGATTAGTATGGAAACTTCTCATGTTTCTCCCATATTTGAGATGCCTATTCAAATAACTAAGCCTACCATTGACTTGTTTGAGCGTGAAAAATAGATTGATCAGGATTGCAAGCTTGCAATAAGTGCATGTTTAAATGATTTTTTATTGTAGTTTAACATTAATTTCTTAACAATTGGCTAAATGTATTTTATGTTAATTTTGTAATAATTCTAGTATTTGAATAGGTTCAACTACAAGCTAGCTATGAGCATAGGACCTGTAGTTAGACCTTGGATCAATCCAAGGCATGAGAGGTGTCTCCATCTACTAGCAGGGCATCCTAGGGAGAGTCTTCTTTGAGGAAGGAAAAGATATGGAGGCTATTTGATGAATAGGATGTCTTACATGAGATGTACTTTTTTCTATGCTTATATGGTAATTTATGCATTTTTGGCATTGTATATGCATATATAACATTCACCCAACATTAGATACTATGTTGGTAGATGTAATTTTGTGTATGCATATCATTCCAATCTATGTATTATTGACATTGCACACATGTGCCTATATTATATTCCTATCATGGTAATCTATCTAATTTATTTTTATTTTTTATTTCATTGTGTGTTATTGTATAGTGTTGTTTTGATCTTCCAAACTATTATCTTTGGGATCTCATATTTAATGTTGTATAAAAATTAGGATTAAAATATTATTCTTTTCAATGCTATAAATCTCAGATATCCAATATTTTTTTTAAATTAAAGTTTTTATTTCATTATGTGTAGTGGAAATGACTAATGACACTCTTATCACTTAGGCTTAATGTCCTTATTCTCTTTGTACCTACTTCTTGTACACTTTGGAGACACTTCTTGGTGCCATTAGACCTCTTACAAACATGTCACATTAATTATCTAACTCATTTCATTCATTCTATTAACAAACTTCCTCTCCCTCTTTCACTATCTTCTTAGGTTTCAAGTACCAAATCTTGATATAGGATTCATTATTATAATATATTATCATGGTTGATATTTTATGATCATATCATACTTTACTTAACCTCCTTCAAACCCTGAATCACACTTCAATACTCATTTTCACATACAAAGCTACTAATGACCCCAATAGGCTTGTAGCCCTTTTTTAACTTTTCACTTTGTTTGAAAAATATATCAAATACCTTAAAGATAAAAAAACATTTTAGACCACCCTCTATCTTGATACAACTCTCCCTAAAGTTCCATTCTTAAATTCTCTCTGTAGGTACCTTTTCTTTTATAAGCCCTTGTCCAATTAGGCCTTTATAACCTTCCATTCATGACATAATCATCAAAACCATACAAATCTATAATTTACAGAGTAAAAACCACTTTAATCCTTCTTGGGGAATCAAAATATGTTAGAATACCAAATTTCAAGAATTTTACACAGTGGGAATGGGAGTTATAGGGTTTTTGGGTTTGAAACCCTAGTTACCTATCTATAGAGGTTGAGAGGCTTTATAATTAACTTGATTTAGATTTAAGTCCTTCCAAAGGAACCTAAGACCTTCTTTAGGTTTGTGTTATCAGTCTCCAAGTTCCCTAATAGGTAAGAGCCTTAGATCAACCTTCACTCACTTCAACCAACTCAAAAAATAAAAATTTGTCACTCTTTAGTGGATTGTCTACACTTTAAAGGTTACTAAACATCCCAATGAAATATTTTAAAATGCATTTTCCTCCTACATGTGCTCATAATTTTATAAATTTCACAACCATACACATCTTTTCATTGGCACACTAACCAAATAAACATAGGGTAACTGAGTAAAATAGGGGTATGTTATGTTAGGTATGTCTATGTTTAATAGTTCCAACCTCCCAAAAGATCTTTCTAGTGATTTATACTCTCCTCCATTACACCAAATTATACAAACTCCATGTAAATTTACCTTCTTTACTCACCCATCAACCTTTCTTGGACTTTGATTTCATAACAAGGCATTCACTATCTACCAAACAAAGTGTTAACTATATAAACAAGGCAACCTTTCAAATAATGAGGTAATGAACATTTTTTACTTATTTTCAATCCAACCTAGAAATCTAACTACTCACCATGAACCCTAGATGAATGCATATGTGAATCTAATTGAATAATACAATGACTTTATTGACATAAAGTTTCAAATACATTAAGATAACACAATTTGGGGACTGTCATAGTCATAACAGAGTTCACATCAAAGAATGTTCTCTTTTAGTTTCTCTCCCTTTTAGAGATCACACAAACTGAACCTTACAGCCTGACATGTCTTTGATCTTACCTATATAGGATTGAGCATTCCTCCTTCTTACACCATACTTCACCAATCTCATCATTTATTCTCTTCCTTGACTGTAACCTATAATATCTTGTTTAAACCTATCAATACCCACAAAAGTGACTTGATCACGGCCTCTAAGGCCTTTCAAATATAATATACAAATTGATGACAATCCAATACTATTCCATGAAATATAGATACACATAATCATTCCATCTTTATTCACTTTTATCAATCTTGATTACTAAACATAACCCATGAAAAGGATTGGATCATCTTATTTTGAGAGGTATGTTATCTTCTCTTCATTTCCCCATTTTTACTCTAGTCTTGGATCTCTCTCTCACCTCTCTCTCTTCTCTCTATCCTTTCTATGCCACACAAGACCTAAAACTTCAAATCCATCTAAATTCAACATTAATTTAGGTGATTACATAACCTATTCTCTTACATCCAATGTGAGGATAGTGTTAACATGACTAAACATGATTCTTAACATCACCTTTATAACTTTGGCATGACATGTTTTCAACCCCCTTTTATATGACTTATGAGACATTTTAATACAACTTATCTCACCTAACCATTAGAAACTATGTTCCTACATCACTGTCTATCATACCCTAATACCACCTAAAATGTCAACAGGTCAATAGGTTAATTACTCAGTAAGTTTTTAGGTCTCTAGTTTAAGTTTTCAAAGTTGTCAAAGTTTAATTTGTGGTTGCAAAAATCTATTTTCTATGATTCATGACTATATCTTGACATTTCAAACACATCTAGAGGGTGGATAGTGTATATTACTAGGTTCTTGGCCTTCCATCAGGCCTGATTGACAAACCCACCACCCATTCTAGCCTCAAAAATGCCCTTACCAATACAAGAAAAATGCATTTTTTAGCCTAAGTTCAAAAACCCGTGAAACAAAAATTGTAAGTCATTTTCATAAATCATTAGATCATTCCCATTCCTATTTAATCCCTCTAATCTCACCTTATATCACTCAGGTGGAAACTTTGAGAGCAATCCATTGGACAAGTTATAATGAGGGGTCCAAAAATGTAACTTTTTGGTAGTGAACAAGCAACTTCTTGAGGTCTAACTAGCATTTATACCTTCAAGACCTTGACCTAAGAATATATCAATTTTATCACATATAAATAGGCAAATTACATGTTATCACACCACCATGACATTCAAATCCACCCATAAGTCAATTTCACTACCATATTAGAGTGCAAAAACACTAACAATAAATATTGTCAAAGTTTAATTTATAGTTACATAACTCTAGTTTCAATGCTTCCTAAATGAAAATTGACACTGCCAACATGTCTAAGAGGAGGATAAAATCTAGTAACAAGTTTTTGGCCTCTTATCAAGCTTGATTGATAAATCCACCACCCATTCTGGCCTCAAGAACACCCTTCCCAATACAAAAAAAATGCAATTTTTATCCTAAGTTCATACATGCATAAAATGAAAATTATACATCATTTCCATGAACCATTAGATTCCTCTTATGCATCTTTAATCTTTTTAATCACACCTTAGATCACTCAAGTGGAAGCTTTGAGAGAAATATGTTAAAGTTGTAGTTAGGGGTCTAAAAATGTAACTTTTTGGAAATGAATAAGCAACTTCTTGAGTTCCAACTAGAATTTCTACCTCTGAGACCTCCACCTGAGAATATATCACCTTGATCATGTCTATATAGGAAAATTAAATGTTATCACACTACCATGACTGTTTGAAATATTATCATTAATGTCAAAGGTCTAGCATTATTGGTGACAAAGGCCTAATAGAATTTATCTAAAGGTGTTTTTAATATTCATATTTTGGCTAAATGTGTTGATATTTATTTAATATTAATGAATATATTTTTGGTTTCATAAATTCAAAAAGAGGGCCCATGAGGAAGTCAAAGAGTCATGAAGAAAAGATAAAAGAGGGAAAGGATGCATTTTCCCATGAAGGGTCACCTTGAAGAATTCGAAGGGTCACCAAGTAAAGACAAAAGAGGAAGGGCACATTTTTCCATGAAGAGTCACCTTAAGGAATTCAAAAAGGTCACCAAGATAAAGACAAAAGGAAAAAGGATGCATTTGATCATGAAGGGTCAGCATGTGAGTTTTCAGATGAAAGGATTCGAAGGGTCATGCAAGTTTGGCACCATTTTCTATGAGGAGTGAAGGGTCACAAAGGGTGAATGTCAAAGGTCATTTTGGAAAGCTATAAATAAAGGCTTGAGAAGCCATTTGTAATATGAAAGAGAGTGCATGGTTTTTAATTGCTTTATATAAGAAAAGAGGATATAATATAAAGAGATATTATAGAGTTATATCATTTATTAAGAAAGCAACATTGAGAGATAGTTGTGTTTTATACACAAGAGGGGTTGGTGCTCCTATGGGTTAGTGTTCCTATGGGTTGGTGCTCACAAATAGTTTTTATATTGGTGCTTAACAAAGGGGTTGGTGCTCCTGTAAGTTGGTGCTTACAAATTTTGTAATTTGAGTTGGTGCTCATTCATATACTTGAGATTGTTCTCTGTGGTTTTTTCCCACATTAGGTTTCCACAAAAAAAATTGGTCTCTCTCTCTCTCTCTCTCTCTCTCTCTCTCTCTCTCTCTCTCTCTCTCTCTCTCTCTCTCTCTCTCTCTCTCTCTTGTGTGGTGCATGTTATTGTTTCAATTTTATTGCATATCTTGAATGTATGGTTAAGTGGAGTTTGATTAAGTAAAATATTTATAAGATATATGATATACTGATTCACCCCCCTCTTAGTATATCCTATGCTTAAAAATTGGTATTAGAGTAGGTTCTTTCAAAAAGAGTTTAACATCTTGAAGGTAGATCAAGTAAAGAATGATGGTTGGATCACATGAAGGTGTTTCTAAAAATAAGTCACTTTTATTTGATGGGACAAATTATGCCTTTTAGATCATAAGGATGAGGACTTACTTGATGTCCCTTGGATTTGACATTTGGCAACCAGTGATGGAGGAATACGAAGAGCCATAGATACTTGTAACTACTATGGTAGAAAAGAAGGCAAGTGAGAATAATGCTAAATTTTTAAATGCTATTTTATGTGGTTTATGTGAATCAAAATTTATTAAAGTTATGCAATGAAAATCTACTCATGAGACTTGGGTAAAGCTTGAGAATATTTATAAAGGTGATGGAAAGGTTCAGCAAGCTAAGCTCCAGACTTTCAAAAGATAGTTTAAGAGTTTGAATATGGAAAAGAAAGAAAACATAACAAGTTATATTTTGTGGGTTGATCAAATATTTAAACAAATTCAACTATTTAGAGAAAAGTTAGAAGAATCAGCAATGGTACAAAAGGTTTTGAGATCTCTACCAATGAGATATGATGTAGAGGTTTTGGTAATTGAGGAGATGAAGAATCTAACCAAGCTAAAAATGGATGAACTAAATGGTATTATTATGACATATGACCAAACAAGAGAAACCCTCAAAGAGGGAAGCTACTTTAAAGACATCAAAGAAAGACAAGGCTAAAATTCAAGAATCAAGTGATAGCTCTAGCAATGAAGAAGATGACAATGGATCTATATTCATCTGCAAGACAAAAAAAAGACATAGGCAAATATCAAGGAAAATTATCATTTAAATGTTTTAAATATGGTGAGATTAGACATTGTTTAGCTGAGTGCCTAAATAAGAATAAAGTGACAATGAATAAGGAAAGTCTACATATAAGAACTTCAAAGGCCAATTCAAAAAGGGATTCGAGAAGAAGAGTTTATATTCTAAAGATCATAGCTCAATTGAAGATAGTGGATTCAGTGACTCAGATGAAGAAAAAATTCTATTCATGACCGTACATAAAGATACCTGCATAATAAAAATTACAAATGCTCAAGAAGAATAACACGATGAAGCTAAGGTGAATCTAGAAGGAGAACTCATTTGTGCCTTAGAAGAATTAAAAATTCTTGAGAAGAATAATCAAAGATTGAAGCTCTAGATTGAGAAAAATGAAAAGCAGTCAAAGGAAATAATTAAAGATCTACAAGCACACATTGAAGAAGCCAAAAATATTGAAGAAGATCTAACAGCTCAGTTGCAAAAATTAAGTGAAGAATGTGAAAGGTATGTTGTTGAAATTACCTCTTTAAAAGTAGATCTTGAAAAAATAATAAAGAAGTCAATGATAAAGTAGCGTATGATTCAAAATTTGAGAATAACACTAATATATTGAATAAAATATTAGAAAGTCAAAAATCAATATCAGATAAGATAGACATTGGATTTAAAAATAAAAAGAGCTATGCTAAAGCTCTTACAAAAAAAGAAATAAAAAGGGAAGAAGTTAAGAATGCAAAGGATAGATTAAACAAAGAAGGTTGGAAGAAACAAAGCTATAAAAGATAATTAGGTCAAAGATACACAAATTAAAATATGTTCTATTTTCATGGTTATTATTTTTATTGTAATGGTTAAGGTCTTAAGAAAATAGAATGTCAAAAAAGAGCTAACAATTTTATAAATAAGGAGAATAAAACTCATGCAAAGTCAATTAGAAGCCACAACTCTTTTGCTCCTCATTAGGCTTGGATGAAGAGGCCATAATATGTTACAAGTGAAATAATTTTGGACACATAACCTAGTATTATAGAAGCATGTTTGAGTCAGTTAAGAAGGACCAAAGTTTCAAGGATCCATTCATCAATAAGAAACAGGTTCATGGCAGAAAAAACAACTTAAAAATTCTATGTTAGTCCAGATAGCTTTACATGCAAAAAATGATGAAAACCATGGTTCATTAATATCAAATGTTCAAGGCACATGATAGGAGACAAGAGAAATTTTATAAGTCTAAAGAAGATCAATGGTGGCATAGTGAAATTTGAAGACAATACCACTGCTAGAATAGCCAAAAAAGGTACATTAAGTTTGGATAATGGTAGAACTAAGATTGAAAATGTTCTATATGTAGAAGGTCTTAAGCATAATCTATTGAGTGTAATTTAAATGTGTGATTAGGGACACACACTAAATTTTTATGCAAAAGGTTGTGAAATTAGGAGAAAAAATTAGATGTGTTGATTGCAAATGCTTAGAAGATAGGTAATAATTTATATATATTATCAGATATCAAAGGTCAAAAATGTTGTTTGATTCAGGTTGAGTAAAGTTGGCTATGGCACAGGAGAATGGGACACATATATTTTGACAATTTTATCAACATCATCAAGAATCAAGTAGTTAGAGATCTTCCAAATATTACAAACCCCTCCAACATGCTTTGTGAACCATGTCAACATGGGAAGTAGGTCAGAAGATCATTCAAAACAAAAGAATACTCAACCACTCAGATGTTAGAGCTTGTTCACACTGATTTATGTTGATCTATGAGAACTTAAAGTAATCAAGGTGATAAATATTTCATGTTGCTTATTGATGATTTTACACGTATGACTTGGGTGATGTTTTTGAATAAAAAATCAGAAGCTTTTAGCAACTTCAAAGCATTCAAGGATTTTGTTGAGAATGAAACTAATTTGAATATTAAGTGCCTAAGATTAGATCAAGGAGAAGAATTCATTTCAAATGATTTTATTGAGTATTGTGAAGACCATGGGTTAAAGAGATATCATTCAGCAGCTAGAAGTCCACAACAAAATGGAGTAGTTGTATGGAAAAATAGAATAGTTCAAGATATGGTGAGGATAATGCTAAATGAATTTAAGATACCAGATAAATATTAGAGATAAAAAATAGGTACAATAGTGCATATTTAGAATAGAGTATTTTTGAGAGTCAACATTGATAAGACTCCCTATGAGCTATGGAAAGACAAACCAGCTACAGTTGATTACTTCAGATTTTTTGGCAATAAATGCTTCATAAAGAGAATCAATGAGAAATTGGGTAAGTTTGAATATAGAATAGATGAAGGTATATTTCTTGGATATTCTAGAAAATTTAAACATTATAAATGTTATAACAAAAAAACCAAGAAGATTCTTGAAAGTGCAAGTGTCAGGATAGATGAAGATGTAGCACAAAGATCCAGTGATCCAATAAACACTTCTAAATTCATTGAAGAAGAATATTTTAAAGAATTAAATGAGGATGAAAAGGAGAAAAAGGACACCAAGACCCCATCCAAATATGTTCATAGAAATCATAATAAGAGTGACATCATCGATAACATAAATGAAGGAGTTTGCACTAGAAGGATGATGGTAAGTGAATTTGAGAAAGTTAATTTTTCTTTGTTATCCAAAATTCATCTTAAAAACTTTTTTTAGAAGCTAGACATGATGATCATTGGGTTAAGGCAATAGATGAATAATTAAATTAGATAGAAAAGAATGATACTTGGGAATTAGTGCATAGACCAAAAGATCAAAATGTGATAGGAACAAAATGGGTATACATAAATAATTTGAATGAAGATGGTGAAGTTACCAAGAATAAATCAAGGCTAGTATGAAAAGGATATGCTTAGATTGAGGGTATAGATTTTGAATAAACTTTTACATTAGTGGCAAGGCTAGATGTTATTAGAATGTTTCTTGCATATGCAGTGTTTAATAATTTTGAAGTGTTTTAGATGGATGTCAAGTTTGCCTTTCTGAATAGGAATCTAGAAGAGGAGGTCTACATCGAGCATCCTGAGGGATTTATTCTCTCAAATGATAGTAGCCATGTATTCAGATTGAATAAAGCACTGTATAGATTGAAATAAGCTCCCAGAGCTTGGTATGCAAGACTTGATAAGTACCTACAAGATCAAGGTTTCAAAAGAGGTTTTGCTAACAATAATCTTTACATCAAAATAGAAGGTGACATCAGTTGATTATTGTGGTATATGTTGATGACATAATATTTGGAGGAAACATTGAAAAGATGACAAAAGAATTTTATGATAATATGCAAAAACAATTTGAGATGTCTATGCTTGGATAACTCTCATTTTTCTTAGGGTTACAAATATTTTAGTTAGAAAAAGGAATTTTCATATCTCAAAATAATTATGCCAAGGAGATGTTGAAACATTTTGGTTTTGAGGATTGTGCATCAGTTAGAACACCAATAGGTATAAGAAACAAGGTAAGTAAGGATGAAGATTTACCTATTACAGATCAATCTTTGTATAGATCTATGATTGGTAGTCTTTTATATTTGGCAACATCAAGACTAGACATCATGCATGTAGTAGGCATGATTGTGAGATAGCAGTCAGATCTGAAGGAGAGTCATGTTCAGTTGGTGAAAAGAATATTTAGATATGTCAAGGGGATATCAGATTATAGATTGTGGTATCCCACAAGTAGATATTTCACTTTAGTTGCTTATACATATTCATATTGGGCAAGTTGTTTGGATGATAGAAAGAGTATAAGTGGAAGAGCTTTTTTTCTTAGTGATAGCTTAATATCTTGGCTAAGCAAGAAGAAAAACTCAGTATCACTTGCTATAGCTAAATCAATATATATTGTAGAGTTGTTGTGTTGTACTCAAGTGCTTTAGATGAAGCAAACTTTAGAAGACTTTAATGTAAAAAATGATGAACCTATCTCTATTTTTTATGGCAACACAAGTGCTATTAATATTTCTAAGAATGCAGTGATGCATTCAAGAACAACACATATTCCTATCAGATATCACTTTTTGAGAGAGCAAGTGGAAAATCAATTGGTTAAAATAGAATATATCAGTACTATAAAATAGATTATATATATTTTCATAAAGGAACTACCAAAAGACACATTCAAGTATCTACAGGAGAAGTTGGGAGTAATTTATTTTACTTCCTGCCATTGAGGATCAGCATCAGTTGAGGGGTAGTTAAGTGTTTGCTCTAGGATAGACCCTTTGCCATTGATGTCAAAGGGGGAGAAGAATAGGAATAGGTACATAAATAGGTATAGAAATAGGTATAGGATGCTACAATAAGGGGGAGTTACTGTATGTTTTTTAGATAGCAATATGTGCAGGTTGGCATGTGTAGTATACGTTTCAGGATGTGGCAGTTTCAGTTTGAGGTTGCCATCAATGACAAAGGGAGAGATTGTTAGAAATATTGGTATTGATGTCAAAGGTTTAGCATTGTTGGTGACAAAGGTCCCATAGAATTTATTGTCTAAAGGTGTTTTTAATGTTTATATTTTGGCTAAATGTGTTGATATTTATTTAATATTAATGAATATATTTTTGGTTGCATAAATTCAAAAAGAGGGCCCATGAGGAAGTCAAAGAGTCATGAGGAAAAGACAAAAGAGGGAAAGGATTCATTTTCCCATGAAGGGTCACCTTGAGGAATTCAAAGGGTCACCAAGTAAAGACAAAAGAGGAAGGGCACATTTTTCCATGAAGAATCACCTTTAAGAATTTTGAAAGGTCAGCAAGATAAAGACAAAAGGGGAAAGGATGCATTTGTTGATGAAGGGTCACCATGTGACTTTTCAAATGAAAGGATTTGAAGGGTCATGCAAGTTTGGTTCCATTTTCCATGATTAAATGTTCACAAAGGTTGAATTCCAAAGGTCATTTTGGAAAGCTATAAATAGAGGCTTGAGAAGCCATTTGTAATATGTAAGAGAGTGCATAGTTTATAATTAGTTTATATGAGAAAAGAGGAGAGAATAGAAAGGGATATTGTAGATTTATATCATTTTTTGAGAAAAAAATATTGAGAGATGGTTGTATTTTATACACAAAAGGGGTTGGTACTCAAAAATAGTTACTATGTTGGTTGTCGGTAAAGGGGTTGGTGCTCCTACAAGTTGGTGATTAAAAAATTTGTAATTTTAATTGGTTCTCATTCATATACTTGAGATTTTTCTCCATAGTTTTTTTCCATATTGAGTTTTCACATAAAAATCTACTCTCTCTCTCTCTCTCTCTCTCTCTCTCTCTCTCTCTCTCTCTCTCTCTCTCTCTCTCTCTCTCTCTCTCTCTCTCTCTCTCTCTCTCTCTCTCTCTCTCTCTCTCTCTCTCTCTCGTGTGGTGTATGTTATTATTTCAGTTTTATTATATATCTTAAATGTAAGGTTAAGTGGATTTTGATTAAGTAAAAGACTTATAGGATATATGATATACTGATTCACCCCCTACTCTTAGTATATCCCATGCTTAACAATGACATTCAAATCCACCCACTATTCTAAAGTGCAGAAACACTAACCACAAATGTTGTCAAAGTTTAAGTTGTGGTTGCAAAAATATAGTTGTGATGCTTCTTGAATGAAAAATGAAATTTCCAACACATTTGGGTGGGTGTTAACATATATTACCAAGTTATTTGCCTCCCATCAGGGCTGATCAACAAACCTGCCACCCATTTTGGCCTCAAGAACACCCTTCCCAATACAAGAAAAATGCAAATTTTTAACCTAAGTTAAAACACACATAAAATGAAAATTGTAAGTCTTTTTTGTGAACCATAAAATCATTCCCATACCTATTTAATCCCTATAATTACACCTCAAATCACTCAGGTGGAAGCTTTGATTTAAATCCATTGGATAACTTACAGTGAGGGGTCTAATAATGCAACTTTTTGGCATTGAACAAGTAACTTCTTGAGCTCCAACTAGTATTTCTACCTATAAGACCTTCACCTCAGAATATATCACTTTGATCACATATAGATAGGAAAATTACATTTTATCACACTGTCATGATGTTTAAATCCACCCAAAAGTGTATTTTCACTACCATTCTAAAGTGCAGAAACACTGGCAACAAATATTGTCAAAGTTTAAGTTGTGGTTGCAAAACTTTAGTTTCAATGCTTCCTAACTAAAAAATTAATTACTAACATGTTCAAGGGGTGGATAACATCTAGTAATAGGCTCTTGGCCTCTCATCAGGCCTAATCAACAAACCCACCACCTATTTCAACCTCAAGAGCACCCTTCTCAATACAAGAAAAATGCAATTTTTTAGCCTAAGTTCAAACGTGCCTAAAATGAAAAATATAAGTAATTTATATGAACCATTAGATCCTTCCCCTACCTTTTTAATCCTTTTAATTGTATCCTATATCACTCAGGTGGAAGCTTTGATAGCAATCCATTGGCCAAGAGACTCCATGGAAAGTATTTGAGTGACATTTATTGAGCTGAGAGATTTCTTCTCCTCTCTCTTCCCTTGCCTTGTTAAATGAGAGTATATCTTACAAATGGAGAAGAAAAGGGATATAAATGACTTATATTTTTCATTTTAGGCATAACTTTTTCGTATTGAACAAGTAACTTCTTGAGCTCCAACTAGAATTTCTACCTCCAAGACCTCCACCTCAGAATCTATCACTACAATCACATCAAAATAATCAAATTACATGTTTTCACACCACCATGACGTTCAAATCCACCTATAAGTGCATTTTCACTACCATTTTGGAGCGCAAAAACACTAACAACAAATATTGTCAAAGTTTAATTTTTAGTTGTATAACTCTAATTTTGATGCTTCCTAACTAAAAATTGAGACTACAAACATGTTTGGGTGGGTGGATAACATCTAAGACCAGGTTCTTGGCCTCCCATCAGGCCTTATCGATAAACCCACCACCCATTTTGGCTTCAAGAACATACTTCCCAATACAATAAAAATTCAATTTTTTAGCCTAAGTTCATGATGACCAATTTTGGCCTACATATGGAAATTTGCCTAGATGGATTAGTTTCTATAGGTCTTGGTATGGATTGATCATCTGAGCAGAGTTATTGATTGATTAAGTGATCAAATTTATTGGAAGAAGGTCTAGCTTTATAAGGTGAAAAGGATCAATAGGTTCTCATGGTGATCATAATTGTCATAGACATAAATCAGGATTCACAAGTCTAAGAAACTCATTTTGAGCATTGAAAGTTCAAGCTCAAGCCTAAAATAGCTAGACTGTATCAACACATTATGTAGAGATGAACATATCAGTCTGGTTACACATTTGATAGATGTTCTTGAAAATTCAACTAGGGTTAAAGAGTTACATGGAAATGGTGTTTTTCATGCCTTGAACATTCTCCATAAATTTCATGTCTTGATGAGTTATCTATCTCAAGATCTAATTCCTCAAAGTTGAATAAGAAGAATGAAATGTGTAAGAGGATGTCAAGTTAAAGCTACAATAATTAACCATTTGGATTCAAAAATCCTTAACAAGTAAGATGTGCATAGGGATGTTAAGTTTAAACTTCATGAAATAACTATTTGGATTCATTGGAGTAAACATGGAGCTGACAAGTGTCTAAATCATGGAAGCTCAGAGAAGATATAATGGTAAGAGATAATCTAATGATGTTAGTAGGTCTCAAAGATCCAATGGAGCATGTTATATTATGTAGATTCAAGATCAATAGAGAGTGAAAGGTCAAAAGGTCATTGTATCCTAAGATTGAACACATCAATGACAAGTGTCTTGATCATAGTAACTTACCAGATCAATGGTGCATGTTTGATTATTTAGACCAAAGATCAATGATGTATATTCATTGAGCTTAACAAATCAACAATGCGAGTGAGGTTAAAAAGTCAAGGAGCTTAGATTAAATGTAAGGCTGCCATGTGGTACAAGTATAGAGTTAGATGAAATTGACAATAAGATCTTGAGGTTAAATGAAGAGCTAACAAGTGTCATGATTGAGAAGCCTAGATCAATATCAATGATCAATATTAAAATTTAAAAACTAGGAAACTTCAATAAAGAATAAAAGTGACTTAGGATGAACCAGAAGCAAGTCCTATAGGTTTACCCATTTCCATTAGAGATCAATCAAATATAAGGTGTAAAGTAGACCTATGCTCAAGATTTGAAGTAAGGGAAGACGTGTGATTATGGAAAAGTGTTTTTGTCCTTCAACATGGTCATAGATTTAACATCATCGAAACTTATAGCCATTAAAAGTAGACTTAAGCATGGCTCTATCAAGTCTATGGATATAAGGACCTTGCCCTCATAATGAAGCAAGTGGAGATGGCATGGAGGATCAAAACAAAGAGAGATAGTGGTTGGAGAAGTAGTTGGAGAATTGATTCTATTTTAGATACTTTGAATTTTTTTCTCCAATAGAAAGCCCATGACTCATCATTTAAAATATATTCCTGTCTTCTAGTGGATCTCTTAGCCAATGATAAATCTTGAAGATTATTGAATCCAAATGCAGGTTAACTTGTTGATGAGGGATAGTCTAGATTAGATGAAAATATGGTGGAGATCCCAAGAAAGGTGATAATAACTCATTTATGGGTTCTCTATTCATGCTCCCCTTCTTCTCTCTTCTCCCTTTCTCTATATTACCCATTTTCTTTTCCCATTTTGTAAGCTCTCAAAATTTTGACAAGTTTTTCTCTCTCATTTTTGGAAGAGTAGAGACTCTCATTTGATAAGATTAGACCCTATCAAAATTTATATGAAATACCTCTTGAATAAATAAATACATTCTTTACCTATATCTCCCCTCTAATTGTATGTAACAAAGCTTGTGCATGATGGCATTGCGAAGGAAAATCTCTCATGCCTATTGTCCTTCTTTCTTGATTATTTCTAGGTGTCTTCAAGTTAGTTGTAGTTATAAGTTAATGTTCTTTCTATCATTGATGCAAGCTCTCAGTGAGTCTTGTAACTTCTCTTTACCTTCATTCATTGCTTCCTAAACCTATTTTATAAAACACTTATGTAACTAGCTAGTTTTGTGATATTGTGTGAGCTAACATTATCTTATACTTCTTCAATGTTTACTTCATGCTTATGTGAGTTTTCATTTTTATTTGGTGCATCACCTTTTTATAATTATTAGGACCCCTTTTCCCATTTTCTAACCATTTTCCCTATAGTAGAATCATTAGTTTAGGCGATCCATCAAAAAGAAGCCAACTTTCTCCAGAGGTTCAAACCTATTATAGAATATCCATAGCCTAAGGTTATTCCCATCTTGTGACTAAGAGTGGAGGAGAGTGAAAAACTCTTCCACAAGGGTGTAATCTAACATCACAACAATTTCTAGCATGCCCAATGGAACACACTTCAAAGAAGATCAATTTGCAGCAGTTATAGCTTCCAAGCAATAGCATCTGGTGACTCCAAAAGAAGATCCAACATTTTGGTAGTAGAGCAGTGAGTACATCTCATGCCAAAGGTGACTAAAAGGTCAACTTATATAGGTATTCCCTTTAAATTCATTGAATTACCTTTAAACTCAATAAAGAGATTAAGATTTTCTAACACACACCCTTATAAAGGCAACTTTGTTCCTTAGTCAATTTAAAGGCCTACCCCTACAAGAAGATATTTGTTAAACCCTTTCATAGCCATGGAAATCCCTATATCTTTTATGGATTTTAATGTCCAAAGTCCTCTAGACCTCCCTCAATATGATCCTATTCCAATAGTAGCTCTTAAAAATGTCCCTTATTTTACTGGAAACCAAACTACAACCCCTTTTAAACACCTCATGGATATAGCCAACTTTTGAAACATTCATGATATCAATGAGGAAAATGTGGCAATTAGGTTATTAGCCATCTCTTTCAAAGGTAAAGCCTTAGACAAGTATAGAATCCTTTTTTTTTAATTCTATTGCCATACAGGATCAGTTAGGAGATGCATTTTGTAAGAGATTTAAATATAAAAGTGACCATTTGTCACTTGTAGAATAATTAACCTTAATTTAATGATCCCCTCATGAAGGTATGCAAGGCTTCAACACAAGGTTCCAAAAGACTTGGGATAGAATCCTAGTCTCTATTATATCTACCCTTAACTTTGCCTTTATTTACATTTTGAAGGCCCTAAACAGTAGCATTGTAGTAATTATCTAGTCCATGGGAAGAAACACATTGCCAAATGCATATGAGGTGGTAATTAGAGAAAAAAATATCTGGTACAAGCTGGCAAGCTTACACCTAGACCACCAATGCCTTTGTTCCCTAAGATCAGACCACCCCTATTTCTATTCCTCCCCTTTTTATCATTCCTCCTATGACTAAAATTTATGTTATACCCTCACCTAAGTAAGAAAAGGCTTCCACTAGTTAGTCTAGTGACTCCAAAGAAAAAAAGAACTTTCAAGAGTTTAAGAGTGTGTTCCAATCCTTGGGAAATGAACTAGTCAATGTTAAGAGGTAACAAGCTTTCAATAGGTCTTATTAAGCCTCATATCAACCTCAATATCAATCTTATCAGGCAAATAGATGACCCTACAAAGGAAGCTTCCAAGGCCAAGGCCAAGGTCATTACCAAGGACAAGGATAACATAACTATGTTAGGCAAAACAACTATAATCCAAATGTTACAATCAATTCCAACACTTTGGTTCCCATCTAAGATAATGTTGCTCAAGAAGCTAAGGGTACCATGCCTTGAAATCAATCTTTTGGGCAATCCATTATTCTAACCACTGATTTCACTCAATATTTCAATGATCAATGGTAGCAATGTACTAATTATGGGTACAATCAAGCTCTTATGGCTTCGAATGCAAAGGTACCCTTGATGACAAAACTAGAATATCCCCAAGAAAGCCAAGGGTATAATGAGAAACCAAGCCAGTCAGATGCTACAATGATAAATTATGAGAAAGAAGAGTGGTATGCATCCAATCAGTAGGCTAGTTCAAGCTAGGCATACATTCTAGTGGGAACAAACACAAGGTTTAAAATAAAGAACATGGATAGTAACCAAGAAGTGGTCAAGGATATTCCTACCATTACTCCTTCAATATAAAATCCAAATGGACCTGCTATTGTTCCAAAGGTTCTAATAGCTCCAAAGAATCAAAATCAGGGAAATGTCTTTGTCCTTCAAAACTCACAAACTCAAAGTATAGTTGTGGCTCCCAAAGCACAACCAAAGGTTGGTGTGTACCCATCAACATTATGTAACAAATGAAAAAGTCCAGTGTCAACATGTCAATGTGGGGCATGCTCTCCATGCCTAAATAGATACATATCCTTCAAGAAGGATTATCAAATATCAATGTTCTTGAGAAGGAAATAAATAAAGAAAATGTGGTTCTTACCAATGTAGCCAAGAGATCCAATGAAGGGAAATCATGTAAGGTGGTCAAGCCTCCTCCTTTCTACATTTAAGTGATCATTGGTGACTCTTTAGTACATAATTTCTTTGTATATAATGGGGATAGTACCTCAGTAATGCCAAATTCCATAGCTAATCAACTTGGTCTAAAATATGAGCCCTAATCTAAAAGAGTTCTACAACTTGATGGTTCTTCCACCAAGCCATCTGGTATCATCAGAGACCTCAAATTGACCCTACATGCTTATCTTAGTGTCTCAATGGTTCAAGATGTGTTGATCCTAGATGTACCTCCTTGTTTTTACCTATGCCTATCTATAGAATTCACTACAAAGATTAGAGGTTATCTTGCAACAAATTGGTCATGCATGGCATTTAGAACAAGATATGGAACCAAAGTATCTATTAAGGTTGAGCCCACTGTACAATTCCACATAGATCCCTATGGCCCAGACAACATAAACCTTAATTTCACCAATCTTGATGAGGATGAAAATATGGTTGGTCAAGAATTAAACAATCACCCTGAGGAGATACTAGACATGTTTTTGGATGAATTATGAAATGACAATCATTTGGTTGATCCCTTAAAATGAGTTGAAGAGAGGTACATGGGTGTCTATTGCTTACAGAATAGAATTAGTCCATGTTATCCCTCATTGGAGTGGGATAACATGGAAATTATTCTATAATGGTTTAAGAAGCAAACATAGAGTGGGTGCAGGTGCAATACTAGTATCCCACTCCAATGACAAGTATTTATCTTCTTACAGGTTCTAATTTAGTTGATTTTGCAATGCAACAAAGTATATAAGATAATAATCAAATAATTACAAGTTTATGGGGATAGTGAGTTGATAGTGCATTGGGTTAGAGGCCAAAATATCACCAATAATCCCTTGATGAAATATTAAAAACATAGAATGTCAAACCTAATTGAGGATTTTGAGGCCTTTAACATCCAATCAGTACCAAGGAACCAAAATAGACATGATGATAGGTTTGTAGCTATGGGAGATAAATTTCATATCCTAGATAGTTACTAGTTTAAAAAAAAATTCCCTTTTGGATGGGTATTCAAGTTACAACCAAGTGTTGGTAAGAGAAGAAGATAAGTATAAGACTACCTTCACCACAAAATGGGGCACATATGCTTACCAAAAGATGCCTTTTAGATTGTCAAATACTGGAGCCACTTTCCAAAGAGCCATAGACATGGATTTATAAGGGTTGTTGAATCAGATGATACTAGTTTACTTGGATGACATCATAATTTTATACAAGAAGGCTAGTGAGCACATGCACCATCTAAGGTTTATCTTCCAAAGATGTAGAGAGTATGGGATAACTTTAAATCCTAAGAAATGTGTGTTTTTTATTCATGAAGGCAAACTCTTAGGTCACATTATTTTAAATGAAGGACTATCCATTGACCTTGATAGAATATTAGTGTTATCTCTACCCAAGTGCAAGAAAGGAATCCAAAGCTTCCTTGGGAAGATAAACTTTATGGGAAAGTTTATACCTAGTTTTACAAACCTGATCAAACACATCATTACCATGTTGAAGAAGAGCCAAGTGTTTGCCTAGTAAAATGAAGGTAAGGTAGCATTTGAAGCCATCAAACAAGCCATTT
Source organism: Torreya grandis (assembly GCA_037957365.1). Taxonomy (NCBI): domain Eukaryota; kingdom Viridiplantae; phylum Streptophyta; class Pinopsida; order Cupressales; family Taxaceae; genus Torreya; species Torreya grandis. The sequence goes on along the minus strand of JARHVA010000482.1, from coordinate 3,419,965 downwards.
CCCAAACACCCTTACTCATAAATCTTGATTTCTCAAAGGATTTTACATTGTACATCTTTGCCAATATTGACAACATATCATCTATGTTGATGTAGAAGAATGGTGAAGGACTTGAGTAGATAATTGCTTTTTTTACTCAAGGGCTAGAAGGATATGAGGTAAATTATAATTTTATTGAAAATTAGGTTCTTGTAGCTTTGAGAAGCCTCAAAAATTTCATTTCAATGCTTTCCAATAGCAAGGTTTATCTTATGGTGTCTCATCCTGGAGTTAGGGACTTTCTCCTTAACAAAGACTTGAATGAGAAAAGAGAAAGCTAGATTACCAAGGTCATGGGGTATGATGTGGAGATCAAAGTCACAAAGATGGTAAGAGGAAAAGGCTTGTGTGAGCATATGGTATATGATCTTCAAGAAGATAAAGAAGTTGTTTTGGGAACACAAGATGACTCATTGGTAGATGCACTTCCATTCATAAAAGTTGGCTCAAGACATGACACATTTATTGATGATAGGATAATGCCCTCAAGGTTTGGATAGAGAAAAAACAAGGTATTTTAGGCTTCAGTCCATACCTTATACATTATTTTATGGCATTATTTTTAGAAGGGACCTCAATGGGTTACTTCTTAGGTGTATTGATGACAATCAAGTGACAAAGTTCTTGGAGAAATTTTAGGATGGACCTACAGGAGGCCATTTTTATCCAAGAACAATAACAACAAAGGTAATGAGAGCTAGTTATTGTTGGTCCTAACTCTTCAAGGATGCCTATGCATGGGTCAAGAAATGTTAGAAATGTGCTCTATTTGTAGGCAAACAAATATTATCAACTCTTCCACTCAACCCAATTCAAGTGTAGTAACCCTTCATTCAATGGGGGTTGGACTTCATAGAAATGATATATCCACCTTCAAGTATAGGTAATAAATGGGTGCTCACTATAAGTAACTACTTCACCATGTGGGTGGAAGTAATTTCCTTGAAAGAAGCCAATGAGACAGTAGTATTAGACTTTTATGACAACATAGTAACTAGGTTTGGTGTCTCAGCTACTATAATTTTAGATAATGTATTAGCATTTGTTGGTATGAATATAAATGAATGGGAATTCAAGATGGGCATCTACCTTAACACATCCTCCAATAACTACCCCTAAGGCAATAGACTAGCAAGGTCCACAAATAAGAACTTGTTAAGGATTATCAAGATAACTATGGAGTAAATTCAGAGAACATGGCATACAAAACAAAGGACAACCTTATGGGCTAATAGAGTGACTCTCAAAACTACCATTAGCAATTTTCCATATGTCCTTGTATATGGAAGGGAAGCCAAATTGCCCATTTCTATATAACTACCTACCTTGGAATTAGCCCAGCAAATTGAGTTGATGGAGAATGAGCCTATGAACATGAGGATGGCAGAGCTCATGGAGCTTGAAGAAACTAGGGACCTTGAAATGAAGACATTAAATTCACATCAATCTCAAGTCAAGAAATCCTTTGACAAGAGAACTACAATAAGGGACTTTAAGGAAGGGGGCCTAGTCCTCAAATGGGACTCAAATAAGGCCAATCTAGGTAACCACACCAAGTTTGATAGCTTGTAGATTGGTCCTTATTTAATCCATGGATGAAAATAGCACAATGCTTTTTATCCTACCTAAATAGATAGAGAGGTATTACCTATCCTAGTCAATGGCATTCATTTAAAAAAAAATTATTAGAAGAGTTTGAAACCATTATATAAATATTGCAGATATTAGAGTAGTTTTATATGCTTTCCTCTAAGTACTTTGAGCACATTTATTTTAGTTGAGTGTTTCCCTTTCAATAAGTTCTTTGGGTACATTTGTTTTGTTTTTGTTTCCTTTTTATCCTTATTGGTTCAAGAAGAGGTTTTCTAGAAAAGTGTCAGCATTGAGTCAGTTTCATGACAGTTGAGAGAAAAGACTATGACTCTAGATGTTGAATGGATTAGTTTAAGGCCACTAGTCTTTGCATAGAAGGCATGTAACCCTAATATATTACCAAAAATGTTGGTCAATTTTGGGCTACATATGGAAATTTTCCTAGATGGATCAGTTTCTAGAGGTATTGGTATGGAGTGATCAGCTGAGCAGAGTTCCTAATTGAGTAAGTGATCAAATGGCTTGGAAGTAGGTCTAGGATTATAAGGTGAAAAGGATCAAAAATTTATCATGGTGATCATGACCTTCATGGACATAAATTAGGTTTTATAGGTCTCAAAAACTCATTTTGAGCCTTAAAAGTTTAATCTCAAGCCTAGAATAGCCAAACTATCTCAACACATCATGTAGAGATGAATAGATTAGTTCGGTTACACATTTGATAGATGCACTTGAAAATTCAACCAAGGTCAAAGAGTTTCATGGACATGGTGTTTTTCATATCTTGAACATTCTCTACAAATTTTATTTTTTGGTGAGTTGTCTATCTCAAGATCTAAGTCCTCAAAGTTGAACAAGTAGAATGAAATATGTGTGGGGATGTCAAGTTAAAGCTATAGAAATTAACCATTTGGATTAAAAAATCCTTAACAAGTAAGATGTGTGTGGTGATGTCAAGTTTAGGCCTCATGAAATATCCATTTGGATTCAAAAGAGTGAACATAGAGCTGACAAGTGTCTAAATTGTGGAAGCGCAAAGAATATCTAACGATGAGTAGCAATCTAATGATGTCAATGGGTCCCAAAGATCCAATAGAATGTATTAGAACATGCAAATTCAATATCAATGGAAATTTAAAGTTTAAAAGTTTAGTGTATACTAAGATTGAACACATCGATGATAAGTGTCTTGATCACAGTAACTTACCAAATCAATGGTTCACATTTTATCATTTAAACCAAAGATCAATGACACATGTTCATCAAACTTAACAGATAAATGGTGCAAGTGAGGTAAAAAAGTTAAGGAGATAATTTTAAATACAAGGCCACCATGTGGCGTAAGCACAGAGCTAGACGAAATTGATAGTAAGATCTTGAAGTTAAATAAATAGCTAACAAGTGTCATGATCGAGAAGCCTGAATCAAGATCGATGATCAATATTAAAAGTTTAGAACTAGGAGACTTCAATAAAGAACAAAAGTGATTTTGGTTGAACCAAAATCAAGTCCTATAGGTTTACCCATCACCATTAAATCTTGATCAAATATGAGCTATAAAGTAGACCTATACTCAAGATTTTAAGTAGGGGTAGACATGTGATTATGGAAAAGTGTTTTTATCTTTTGACATGGTCATAGCTTTGATGTACAAGTAATTGTAGTTAAATAAATCATACTTAAGCATGGATCTATCAAGTCCGTGGATATAATAACCTTTCCCTCATTATGAAGTGAGTGGAGATGGCATGAAGGATCAAAACAAAGAGAGTTAGTTGTTGGAGAAGTGGTTGGAATGTTGATTCTATTTTAGAGCCTTTGAAGATTTTTTTCTCCAACAGTAAACCCATGACTCATCATTCCAAATATATTCTTGTCTTCTAGTGGATCTCTCAGCGAATGAGAAAGATTGAAGATTATTGGATCCAAATGCAGGTTAATTTGTTGATGAGGACTAGTCCAAATTGGATGAAAATATGGTGGAGATCTAAAAAAAGGTGATAACAACTCATTGATGGATTTTGTACACATGCACCCCTTCTCTCTTCTCCCTTTATCTATATTACCCATTTTTTTCCATCTTGTAAGCTCTTGAACTTTTGACAAGTTTTTCTCTCTCATTTATGGAAGAGCAGAGACTCTCATTTGATAAAGTTAGACCCTATCAAAAAATTTATGAAAGACCTCTTGAAGAAATAAATACTTTCTTTACCTATTTCTCCCCTCTAAATTGTGTGTATCAAAGCTTGTGCATGATGGCATTGTGAAGGAAAATCTTCTATGCAAATTGTCCTTCATTCTTGATCATTTCTAGGTGTCTTCAAGTTAGTTGTAGGTCTAAGTTAGTGTTCATTTTATCATTGATGAAATCTCTTAGTGAGTCTTAGAACTCCTCTTTACCTTCATTCATTGCTTCCTGAACCTAGTTTATGAAACACTTATACAACTAGTTAGTTTTGTGAGATTGTGTGAGCTAGCATTGTCTTATGCTTCTTCAGTGTTTATTTCATGCTTATGTGAGTTCTTATTTTTATTTGGTGCATCACCATGTTAGCTTTTTTAGGACCCCTTTCCCCTTTTCTAACCCTTTTCTCTATATTATAATCATTAGTTTAGGTGATCCATCAAAAATAAGTCAACCTTCTCTGGAGGTTCAACCCTACTATAGGATATCCACAACCTAAGGTTATTTTCATATTATGACTAAGAGTAAAGGATCTTGAAGAACTCTTTTACAAGGGTGTAATCTCATGTCACAATAGTTTAAACACTTATAAAAAAATTGTAAGTCATTTTTTATACTTCAATCACGTCCAACCTGAGCTTCGATCACATCTAACCTGAGCTTCTCTTAAATTTAATAATATAGAATTCTTTACTGATGTTGCAACCATGTGAAGGTGGAATCTTATCTGGCACCACTAACCTACAAAAAATTGTTAGTAATTAATTAAAAATGAAATTTATATGTACTACTTAGAAAATTAAAAACATTTGGTAAAATTGATTACATCTACATTTGAAAAGTCAACATACCTACATATTTCAATCCAATGAACCACTAGGATGTGCTCTAACCTTGATAGTATTGAGAATAGATTCATAGTCTGACTCCCAAACTTTCTATAGTTTCTTGTTTAATGGCCTCCCATGATATTTTTGTAATTGAATATTCATTACAAGAATCAAACTTAAATAGTGCATTATATTCCTATGCATTTCAAACTCTTTAAATAACCATTGATCTAAATATTTTATAGGATATCATCAAAACCAAGTTCTAGTGACTACAACTGACCCAATGGGATAGTTAATGTTTTTTCCATCTATAACTGGGGAAGTCTATTTTTTATTTCTCTCTACACATTAACACAAGTAGAAATCAATGCCCTCTTCATTATCCTCATCTGCAATAACTTTAAAAACATGCCCTGTATCAAAAAAACCATTTTTAGTGACAATATAAAGATATATAATTAGAATAAATTGTACATAATGAAAAATATTTTACCTGGTTTCACTAGATTAGATATATGGTCAAATTCATTTGATGATGTCATATTTATAAGTTGCAATGTTGTTGGAACCTAATGTGTTGATTGCAATTAGATGTTTGAAACTCCAATCATCCACCCACTCTTGTGACTCACACTCATTCCAAATAAAGTCCATGTATGTAGAACATAAACATGCCAAGTGTCTCGTATGAATAGTCTAAGAACTTGTATTTAAGCTAAAAAATGAGTAGATGTAACTTGAACCCATTTGAGTCATACAATCCTCATACTTTGCTAAGTGTTCTTCCTCCATTAACTATAAATGTCTATGAACATTAGAATTTGGTTGATCAGCATGACACATGTTCTCATTACACCATTAAACCATAGTTTTCGCATTTGTTAAATGAACACCCTCTTTAAATTTCAACTCCTCCCTTGCAATAACTCTTTTTACACATGCTCCAGCACCATCATGCTCCCCTTTTCTATAGACAACCTTGATGAAACTCTAAATGTGTTGTACACCAGTGGTAATGTGCATCATGTTCAACCAATAAATATCTATGAATTTTTTAATTGTGATGTGTAATTATCTAACCAAATGTAATTTTGATTGAAATTAATGTTCCTCTAACTCAACTATTTATAAAACTTCTAAAAATAGCCTTGCACATACTTCGAATACTATGGTCGGTCATCATTGATATAGAAATGGTACTCCCTTAAAAAATTTCATTGTTTCTCTATACTATCAAGTGCATGCATGAATTTTATATGCACGAATATGGCAACTTGTGATGAGTTGTAATACTGTGATTGAACTTCTATTTGGGGTTTAAATGTGTAATTTTTAGAAAAATCAACTATTGAAACAATTGAACCAAGTTGAAATCTATATTTTCTTATCTTGAAATTTTCATCCAATCATCTATCCCTATGTGTGTGCCTTACATACTCATAAACAATTTTCTATCTAAATTTGATTGAAAATTTAGAAACAGGTATTTTTTTGTAACAAGCTCACACCTTTTATATTCTTTGCCATCCTTTACTTGATAATTCACTAATTTATATTTTCTTAAACCAACTAATTCATATTAAATTTCACTTATAAACTCCTCATGGATACATTTTTTTAATTTTGGCAATCCACCACAAATGTTATAATTTCCATTTAAACATGATTTGTTGTAAAATAATTGTCCATCTAGTCTTTTAAAAAAGATAGTTGGAATAAATTTCTTGACTGATTTTGGTGGTAATTCAATGCCACACTCCTGTAAAATGTTGTTATTATGTAAATTACAATGAATATGGTAAAAAACATCATAGTGCATTGAAGATTCAACATGTTGCCGACAACAACAAGTGGTGCGTGTGTGATTTATTTTTACATAAAAAGGTTTGGCCATCTCAAAATATCTTTGACAAATAAAAATTTATGGATGTTTTTCTAAAAATTTAGAGTATAATTGTGTTTTATTCATATCCAATAAATGTTTTGGATGTGGTTCATGGTTACGAGAACCAACTCTTCTTTTCACAACATCTCGTGCATTAGGCAAAACTGTTGTATTATCTTTCCAAAATTGAGCAAGTAATTATTTGAGAGTATTGGCTATAGCCTTGTCCTTTCATGGAAGTATACCATATAATGCCTAAATCTCATTGATATTAGGTTCATTAAATCTTTCATGTCTTTCAATTGCTTTCATTATTATTTTTCTATTTATATTAAGTGTTCAACTTGTTTTTGAAACCATTCATTTTTTTTTTGTTTTATCATTTACTGCACAAGTTGTACGTATATGTTAGTTATCATTACAATCTTATGTGCATGATTTTGGGCCTATAGTATGATATGCATCATGTATATTTTTAACAATTTCATTATTTTCATCATCCATATTAGATGTTCTTAGTCCTAATGTGTACATTATAGGTCTTATCTTAATCAATTTTATCAATGAAATAAATAATTGACATCTTTGACTATCATAATCTAAATTATGAAAGAAAGTATCCCAAATTTGTTGAGAAAGTCTTCTTGAATGATGATCATACATTTTTTTATGCATTGGTTCTAAAATATTTTCATCGACTTCAATTAAGTACTTGTCTTAGAAGTGTTTCTAATGGTAGAATTTATTGAGAGGATGTTTCAAAATCGTTATTACTTTCATTTTTTAGAGGTGGGATGACATTTTATTAATTATGTATTTATTCATTATATGTTTCCATGAAATTTTTTTGATGGTTAATTTCATCATTATTTGTTTCCATCAAATTTTCTTCATTCATGGGGGGTGAAGCATCATACATAGACTCATCATCAACAAAACCAAAAACTTGTAACTTTGAATGTTTCATTATTGTTAGTTTCATTATTATTCATTTAATTATGATCAATTTCATCATTATTCAATTCATTATGGTCAATTTAATTATTATTTAATTCATTATTATCAATTGGCTCATTATCTATGGCATTTGGTTCATCAGGATTAGGGTGTGTACCTTGTCTACCATGAAGTTTTAGCATTTGTATCTTGTATTTCTCTCTCAAATATTCTAATTCCTTTGGTGTTTTTTATTCAACATATTCCTCTTCCTTGAACATGATCCATCACCCATAAAAGGACAAATAATCAATTTTCAAAGGTGGGGTCAAGTACACAAGTATCGTAGATATCACAGAAGGATGCAGAGAATGTTTGTGGGGATAAAATTCTTGATTTGGGTTTAAAATAGGCATTGAAAACTAAGCTTAGTATATATTAATAATAACATAGTCATGTTATATAATGTGATCACATTATATAATGTGATCGCATTATTATATATTGTGATTGTGTTATTTGTTACACTAGGTTTTCTTTTATCCAACATATTGAGAAACACGTATTAAGAATAATGCGATCATGTTATTCTTAATACTCAATTTGGGTTAGAAATTAACATTGAGAATCGAGTGTTGTCTATATTAATAATAACATGATCATGTTATTAAATAATGTGATCGCATTCTAATTAATATAGATAAGGGATTAGGGATTAGGGATTAAGGCATTAGTGCATAGGGTTTAGGGATTACAATTTATTTTTTAGGGTTTAGGGATTAGGGATTAGTACATGTAGGTTTAGTTTTAAGGGTGTATATAAGGTCTAATTACTCTATGTCATGTGTGAACCTAATTTTTACTACAAAGGATGTTAATTGGGACTAAATTGATTAGTAAATAGGGAAAGTTTTTGGTTTATAATTTTATAGTGTTTAGGGCTTAGGTTTAGGGTACACAAGGTCAATCAAAAAGATAATTATTAGTATAAATGATGTTAATTTGTGCTAAAATGGTTGGTTTATGGTTTAAAGAGTTTATATTTATGGTTTAAAGTTTAGGGATTAGGAACTATAAGCATTATGGCTTGGCGTATAGGCTTTAAGGTATAAATTTACAATCATGATGATGATTGAGGTAAATTGGAGCTGATCAACCCCTAAATCACATTTTATAGTCATGCAATTAGGTTGAAGGGGCTCAAAATAGCCCCAATTTACTCCAGATGCACAACTAGATTGGTACTCCAAAGGTTAAGTTTTGGCCATAGGTTTAAAAAATGTATTTTATGAAATATTATGATAAAGTAAATTATATCATAAGGCATGTATGTTTGCAACATGTAATGGGCATTAGGGCATAGGGATTATAATTTATGTTTTAGGGATTAGGGATTAGGGTATAGGGTTAAGGTTTAAGGACCTGATATAATGTCTAATTACTCTATGCCATGTGAACCTAATTATTAAAAAAACCTAATGTTAATTAGGACTAAATAAATTGGTAAATAGGGAAAGCTTATGGTTTATGATTTAGGGTATAGTGTTTAGGGTTTATGGTTTATGGCTTAGGTTTTAATGTATATATGGTTTAAGGTACACAAGGTCAATTACAAAGATAATTTAGGATAATTTGAATCACTTGGACCCATTTATGACTATATAATGTGTTTTTGGGTTGTCATTATACCCTAGATGTCATCATGCAAATTGAGTGAATTAGTTAAATGGGGAAATTGGTCATGTGATTTAGGCCAAAATGAGCCCTATGAACTTAATTTTTAGTCTAAATGATGTTAATTTGGGATAAAACAATTGGTGAAAGGTTTAAAGAGCTTATATTTATGGTTTTTAGTTTATGGGTTATGAAATTTAAGGATTAAGGCTTAGGGTATAGGTTTTAGGGTATATAAGGTATAATCATGAAGGTAATTGGGGAATTTTTTAGCTCCTTGAACCTATATATGTGAGTAAAGAATGTGATTTTGAGATCAATTAGCCCCCACATCATCACAGAATGAGCCAATTAAGTCAATTATGGTTTAATGAGTGATGCAATTTTGACAAATTTCATCCCTGTGAACCTAATTCTTAATATATATATATAAAGGATGTTAAATAGGGTTAAATTTATTAGTTTAGGGTTTAGGGTCTATAATTTAAATGGTTTGGTGTTTAGGGCTTATGACTTAGGGTTTAATGTAAATGGTATAGGGTTTAGGTTTAAATTTAAAGGGTATAGGGTTTAGGGTTTAAGATATCGAATATAGGGTCCAATCACCAAGGTATTTGAAGAATATTTGAGCTACTTATTTACCTATTTATGACAATTACCTTCATGTTTACATTTCTAATAAAATTAGGGTCAATTATGTCATGTACATGTTGCATACATGTTATACAATTGATTGAGCCATAAATTTGGTTTAGGGGCTCAATTTTGTCTAGATTGTGCCCCTAATTGCACAAATTGACTAATTAGATCAATTCATGATAGAATCAATCTTTTGATTTTGCACTAAATCATATATTTCTCTTGAAGGAGTTTAAATTGGCTTAAAATTCATCCTCAATTAAAATAATCAACTAGCCTTCTCTTTGGTTAATTAGGTTAAATATCAACTTGAAATAGCCCCAATTTACTTCAAATGCATAGCTAGATTGGTACTTCAAAGGCTAAGTTTTGTCCATATGTTTAAAAAGTGCATTTTATGACATCTCATGATAAAATAAGTTATGTATTTTTGTGGCATGTAGTAGGCATTAGGGAATATGGCTTAAAATTTATGTTTGAGGGATTAGGGATTAGGGTTTAGGTTTAAGGACCTATATATAATGTCTAATCGCTTTATACCATGTTCAAACCTAATTCTTAATACAAAGGATGTTAATTAGGACTAAATCAATTGGTAAATAGGGAAAGTTTATGGTTTACAACTTAGGGTATAGTGTTTAGGGTTTATGGTTTAGGGCTTAGGTTTTAATGTATATATGGTTTAGGGTACATAGGGTCAATCACAAAGATAATTGAGGATAAATTGAATCACTTGAACCCATTTATGACTATAGAATATGTTTTTGGGTTGTCATTATATCCCATGTCATCATGTAAATTGAGTAAATTAGTCAAATGGGGTAATCAGTTGTGTGATTTAGGCCAAATTAAGCCTTATGAACTTAATTTTTAGTCTAAATGATGTTAATTTGGGATAAAATGATTGGTTTAAGGTTTAAAGAGTTTATACTTATGGTTTAGAGTTTAGATATTAGTAAATTTAGGGATTAGGGCTTAGGGTATAGGTTTTAGGGTATATAAGGTACAATCATGATGGTGATTGGGAAAATTTGAGCTCTTTGAACCTAGATCTATAAGTAAAGAATGTGAATTTGGGATCAATTATCCCACACATCATCACAGATTGAGCCTACAAAGTCAATTGTGGTAATGATTGATGTAATTTTGACCAAGTTCATCCCTATGAACCTAATTCTTATTATATATAAAGGATGTTAGTTGGGGCTAAATTTATTAGTTTAAGGCCTACAATTTAAAGGGTTTGGGGTTTAGGGCTTATGGATTAGGGTTTGAGGTAAATGGTATAGGGTTTAGGGTTTAAGTTAAATGGTACAGGGTTTAGGTTTTCATATATTGGATATAGGGTCCAATCACTAAGGTAATTAAAGAAAATGTGAGCTACTTGTTCACCTATTTGTGATAATTACCTGAACATGGTTGCATTTATGATAAAAGTAGGGTCAATTAAGCTATACATGTTGCATACATGAACTATATAATTGATTGAGCCATAAATTTGGTTTAGGGGATCAATTTTGCCCAAATCACACACCTAATTGCATGATTTGACTAATTGGATTAATTCATGATAGAATTGAAATTTTAATTTTGCCTTAAATCATATCTTTCTCTTTAAGGGGTTCAAATTGGCCTCAAATGCCTCCTAGATTAAATTAATCAACTCTTTGGTTAATTATATATGACATGCCAATAGGGTTAATTTCACTCCAAATCATATTGAATATATAATTTAAAATACATTCACGTGGCTCATCTTGACCCTAATTACCTCCACAATTAAACTAATTGACATTTACATTCATTAGCTAATGAATTCAAGTTTATTGAGCTCAAAACCACATTTTATACATGTAGAACTTGCATATAAATAAATTACATTTATTTGCTTCAACTGAGCTAATGAAATTGGAGTTGATCAACCCCCAAATCACATTTTATATTCATACAATTAGGTTGAAGGGGCTCAAAATAAACCCAATTTACTTCAAATGCATAGCTAGATTGGTACTCCAAAGGCTAAGTTTTGGCCATAGGTTTAAAAAATGCATTTTATGACATCTCATGATAAAATCAATTATATTGTAAGGCATGTATGTTTGTGACATGTCTGAACTTGACAAAAGACAACTTCTTATATGCAAAATAGGGTACTAATGCATTGATATACCTTAAAAATAGATCCTTATATAACTTCACTTAATGAATCCAATAATCTTATCAGAGACTCAGATAATACTACAAAGTTTACAAAAGTTTTTTACAAGTTCCAAACATCACCAATTATCCACAAAAATTAACACAATCATGTTTAATTAGATTCAACCTCTTTTAGGACTGTATACACTCTTGACACAAATAATGACCCTTGATTTATTTTTTGTTGTTCCAAAACACCATTTGAAACTTGTTAAGACTATAAATTCATTTTCAAATACTAAGTTTCAATTAACTAATCCTTAAACATTTATAATATCAATGAACTCTCTTTCAAACCTAATACTATAGGTCTATTAGTACTTAGTTAGAGGATCCTTGTACTCCAATTTATTTTTGGATAATATAATTTATTTAATCATGTAAAAAATAAAATCTAAATCAAATCTACCAAAATATGAGTGATTTGTATTAGTGGATCACCAAAAACCAACTTTTGATTTCTTGACCCTGTCTAGGATGAACTAGGACTGTCTACATTTTAAGTTAAATTAAGTCATGTCAAATGAATAATAAATTGATTCATAGGTTAATACATCTCCAAATATCATTCAATGATATCAAATATTTACAAGAACATTGATCTTGAACAATAATCTTAATCAACCAAACTTTAATCTTAATACTATTAGGCCTAATAGCTCCGTTAGTTGGTCAAAATGCAAACTCAGGTTTTAGGGTGTTGAGAATATATAACGCAATCACATTATTAATGTGATCATATTATTAAGTAATGTGATTTCATTATTAATGTAGTTAATAATGTGATCATCTTAGTACTTTGATCACATTATTAATGTGATTACGCTATTTGAATTTAAATTCAATTCTTGTGCCTTTTTTATTGAAAAGTGCACTTTATTAAATAAAAAGACTTTACAAAATAAAATAAAACTAGTCATACAAAAAAGATGAGTGAAAAAGTCACACCCTAAAAACCACACCGGGCTAAAAAACACTAGGAAAGTAACAGAAGTAACTAGATGACCATACCGATCAATAGATCTAACACATGCACTAATAACCAAAAAAAGGATAAATCAAAAAATAACAAATAAATCCTTAATCAGTAATAATGAACATAATATTAGGTGGAAAAGGTGATGGAGGGTCCTGAGGCTTCCCTCCCCACCCCCCATCAGTAGGGGGTCCTCATACAAGGTAATAGGCTTCCACCCATCATTCTATTACTCTTGAGTTTGTTATGGCTACTCAAAATTCTATCAAGGTAGAGAAATGGCAAGCACCAAGTGTGAGAACTTGTCCTATTGGGGAGCTACCCAACCTCCTCTAATGCCACTATCATGATGAGATGATCCATGCCGAGGAGATGGAGAGTGAGAGCAAGGTGAGGAGCTCCTCCAACTCTAGGACCTATGGCTTGGAAATTGAGAATGTCTGACTCCTCCACCACATCCTCGAGGAGGAGGGTGATCAAGAAGCTCCTGACTGATAGCAGAAGGGGCATTCCCCCAATGATCTAGTAGCTCCTGTAAATGGTGAAGTTCTAGTTGCACTTTATCTATTTGACTTTGGATCTGAAGGGTAACATTGGATATCACATTAATTTTGTTAGAAATTGGAAACCCAATTTCCATAGCTTCATGATCAAAATAAGCTTTATTTCTAGACTTCCAGATCTGAAATAAAATATTAATGCAAAAAAACTACCAAAATTTGTTGTATCTTATAGGAAGCAAGGCTGAGTCCCCCAAGAGAGCCATTTTCTAGGTGAACATTTTGGGTCTAAAGGGTTTAAAAAGAGAATGAATTCATCTCCAAGTAGACTGAGCATGGGGATAAAACCAAAAAAGGTGCTTAATAGTTTCTAGGTGGTGGCAATCTTAACATGTTGGATTAGGGACCCCATATGCTTGATCTGGTATCCAGTAAGGAGCCCTTGATACATAATACACTAAAGAAAATGGGATTTTTTAGGTTCCAAGATAACCCACCAAATATTATTAAATATCCTCAACCAAACATGGTGAAGAGAAGTAAGACTCCAACATCTGTTGAGCACTTCAGTATTGATATGTTGGGGAGAAATAAAATTATATCCCAACCTAGGGGCATAATGACAAAAAGGAGTGGTTATAGGCTTGTTCCAATCCTTATACCATGGGGTGAGAGAGGACACTCTAATTTTGTGCAGATACTCACCAGGTATGACATTCTAAATTTCAAAAATAGAATCTTTATCTTCTTTATTAAGATTAAACCTAGCTTTCACAATATTTCAAGGCAAACAGTCCTAAGAGATATTACATAAAAGATCTCCAATGTGTTTAATACCATTTTTAAAAATCCTAAGACTTTTTATCCAAGAAATCATGGCAAAGGGAATACTGTGGAAATTGATAATAGGGGACCAAAAGAGAGATTGAGAATTAATAGAGATAACATTCCTAAATCCATCTCCAACCCAGACTAGGTGAGACTTGAGCTTCTCCCAGGCCTTCCATATGCTTTATATAACAAAAGAGCTAGATGTTTTGATAGACACGGGAGTGAGGAGAAGGGTGTGCAAGTTAAGACCCTACCACACCTTCCTACCTAGAGGAGATCCTTGAGCTATGCAATTTTGGATAAGGGTCCTCTAGGCTTCATCTCCTTCCAAGCCTCTGATAATCCACTTGACACTGAGAGCAAAGCCTTAAGTTTAATGTCAATAAGGCAAATATCACTTGCTTCCTTAGGACTACATAAAATGGCCCAAGACACTCTATAAAACCCTTGATGGCCTTCAAAATTAGCCTAGAGGAAGTCACGAAGAAGCTTTTTCAACTTGGCATAGGAAGAATTAGAAGGGGCCCAATACGAAGAGTAATAAACATGAGTAGCAACCAAGACCTTAAAATAGATCTAAAATTTCCTATCCTGAGTAAGAGGCTTAGTAATCCAATAGTCAATTTTATTTTCAACCCTCTGTATGACATAAGACCAAAGATCAGTAGGGGAGGCCTAAAATTCAAAAGGAATTATAAAGAATTTAAATTTAACACCTGAGATGACCCATTTCCATTGGTAACCCTCAATCCAAGGGGGTTTAGGAAATAGATACTATCTGTAGCATTGGGTCTTCTTCCATTGAATGGAAGATCTTGAAGCCAAATAAAAAATATCAAGGTATTACATGGCATTCTTGACTGATTCTTCATCTTCTTGAAGAGTAAGAAAGTAGTCATCCACAAAGTGACCATTAACTAATTGATGATCCGAGGTAGGAAGAGAGATACCTTTAACCAACCCCCTAGAAGTATAGTCAACCAAACGGTAATTAAAACCTCATGTAGCAAGCATATAAAGGGTAGGGGCAAGTGGGCATCCTTGTCTGATTGATCTGTGTAGCTCAAATCTATGAGACTATACACCATTTATGGTGATACAAGCCCCAACATCTTGAAAGAGCATGTTAACAGTGTGCATAAATTTTGGTCCAAATCCAAGAGCCTACAACATGGCGATGATAAAGGGCCATTCTATGTGGTCATAGGATTTCTCAAAGTCAATCTTGACAAAAAGAGCTTTCTAATTAGAATTTTTAGCCCACTCCATGCCTTCATATATAGTTATCACATTATCCAAGATGTAATGATTCTGATTGAAACTCATTTGTTCACTTCTCAGAATTAGAGGAAGGATATGTTTGATCCTAAGGTATAAAGCTTTGACAATGATCTTATAGGATACATTAAATGAAATAATATGCCTCCAATTGGTTAGCACTTATGGGTCTCTAGCTTTGGTTATGAACTTAATATTACCTTGATTTATGAGATTCCCCAAAGAATTGGTATGCAAAGCTTCAAGATAAACCTTATGAAGGTTAGGGTCCATAGTGTCCCATAAATAATGATAAAACTCACAAAGGAACCCATCAATTTTAGAAGCCTTGTCAATGGCCATCTATGAAACAACTTTTGTAAGATCATTAAGACCAAGAGGTTGATCACACGTGACTCTTTAGGCCTATAAAATCTTACAAGGAACAACACCCAAATAATGGGTGAGAGCATCTTATCTAGCATAAGTATCTAGTTGAGAGGTGAACACCTCTTGGTAGTGAGTAACAAATTCCTGAAGCACCTCAGGTAATTTGGTTAGGTGCCCAACTACACCTTTAATGGCCTTGATCCTATCGGTTGCTTGTCTAGACCAAAGTAGAGTAAAAAATTCCTTGGTCACTTTGTCACCCACTTTGAGCCAATGCATTTTGGTGCATAGCTGAGCTCATGTAGCATTGTGAGCTTCAGCAACTTGGATTTTGTGTCTCTAGCTAGCAATACAAGCCTGTAATTACACATTTAAAGGTGAGGCTTCAAGCTCTTGGGAGGCTTTGATAAATTCTTGATTGGTGGCATGATGAATAAGTCATCTAAAAGAGGCAGTCTATTTTCCATATATTCTAAGGAAAGTGGTAGTACATTTTATAGCATCAGACCACCACATAATCCATTCAATGGACCAAGTGGGTCTTGGAACAAGGTTCCAAATATGGCCAATGTGATTCAAGGTACATTCATGCTTGAGATGGGTAGTGTTGAGGTAAAATTGGGTGATATGTACCTAAACTTGAGGAGTAGTCCACTCAACATTGAAGCAAATGGGGTGATGGTTAGACAAAAAGGTGTCTAGTATAGCCAAGATAGGGCAGCCTTGTATAGGTGCAAAATAAAAAAGATCTTATTCAGTTATTAGAGCCTGATCAAGCATTTTGATCACCCTATCCTCACCTTGGAAAAAATTAGACCAAGTGAACTAGGGTGAATGAGAATCTTTTCATCAGTGGTGATTGGGGTCAAACACCTTGAGTTTGTTCTATAAATAGAACCAAGCCTCACATTCTCCTACAAACCACCTCATAAGAATCCACATTTCTTTGTATTTTGGTGATTTTACCATATTGAAATCACCATAAATAATCCATTGAGCATTGAGAAGTGAATCAACAAGCTATCTCCACAATAAGGCACACTCAACAACATCATTAGAAGCATAAAGGTTCACTAACCTAATTATTTGATTGTTAAAATCAAAAATCATACAAACCACATGATTTGAGGGGTTGAACCCTCATGAAATGATGTGTTGGGATAACTCTAGTGTAAATAAAATCACAACTCCTCCTCTACTAGACTCATGATGAGTGGCCTAATAGATGGCCCCAGGCCAAATAATGTGTGTCACAAAATGAAGCATGAAGTCAAAAATCTTGAGTTCTTGAAGGCATAATATCTTCATGTTTTAAAAGGTTTGACAACTATTCTTAACCATATAATTATGCATTGAATCAATAAGCCCTTTAACATTCCATGAATAGACTAGTATGGATAACTATCAAGATTCATATCTCCCTCTTCTATGAGTTCTGAGAGGTGGTTAGGATTTTGAAATCTCCTAGAGTAAAGGGTTGTCATATATGCAACCCATATTCATCTTCACCAGAAGGTGAAGGGCTATGAGATCAGTGTAGTATAAATTTACGATTAAAAGTAACAAGATCCATGGAATCTGAGTCAATCACCCCCAAAGGGGGTTATGAAAAAAGGCTAGGGGTAACAAAGACCAGTGGAGGGGAGATATTAATGGTCACTTTTCACAAGAACGAAATGGGTTTAGGTGGCTAAAGTTATGGATATGGAAGGGACTTAGCCAAACCAGAGGAAATGATGGAGGCTTGCAAAGGGCATGAAGCATTGTTCCTATTTGGCGCTCTAACAGGAGCATTTTTGTGGTTGGTGACCATGGTCCACCCATCAAAAGTGCTAGCTAAGGGATTTGGGTCAGACCCATTATATTCTTAGGGCATGGAAGACATGGGGACCATGAGGGGACATTCCTTAATCATGTGGGAAGACTATTGGTATTGAAAGTAGGTATTTGAAAAATTTATATACAACACTCATTGCATGAAATGGTTATCATCGATTTGAATATCAATTAAATATTTGAGATCCTTAGCAAGGTTGATCTCAAAATAGACCCTTCATTAAGGGTTAGCAACATATAATTCAGACTGCTCATGGAAAATGAAGCACCTAAATGGCATGATAATCTAGTCTATAAAATTCCACAAGGCCAAGGGCAACCCAGGGAACTCAATCTAAACTACGATTTTGAGTTTGGCCTACTCTGAGACCTAAAAATCCTTGTTCTAGTGGGATAAAAAAACCAAAGTATTGCATATAAACTAGGAACCATAATTAATAATGGCCTTGCAATGATCAAGGTTATTGAAATGGAATAGAAAAAAACCCTTGATGAGGTTTTGAACACCTTCCAATTCAACCCCATGGTTCTGCTAGTGTTTATGAACCCACTATTTGAGGAGGCTCTCTAGGGGGACTCAAACCACAAAATATGTAACAAGAGTAAAGTTTTCAAAATAGCTTCAAGATTTATCAAACTCAGGTAATTCTAAATCTACATCATGCATAGCCATATCTAGTTCAAGAGAATTACCTCATGATAAACCTTCAAAATGAATTTTTGTGCTTTCTTTGGTTATATTGTTGCTATTGCTCCCACTAATAAATCCTATATCAAATGATACAAAATGAGTGGCGATGGTCATTTATAATGAGGAAAGTGAAAAAATCTTCCCAAAGGGTGGAGGGGATAGCTAACTCAACATAGTAAATACGTGTTTAAACTAAAAATCTTGCCTTGATCTGAAAAGATCAGTAGTGTGATAGATGGGGGAGAGAGATTATGTAGTCACAGTCATTAGATGTATGACTAAGGATGCATGATACCAAAACCAAACCCTAGTAGAGCTTCCAAAATCAATTTTTGATTTTTTACACATTGGTAAGTCATTCATATCATTCATGTGCCTTTTAGCTTAGGAATGGATTTGATTCCTGAGCCAAAGGTTTGGACTGTCAATGTATAGTTGAGTTTTGAGAGTTATGATAAAAAATTTAAAAAAATCAACTTTGATTGACAAATACACTAAGAATTTCAATGTGAAAATTCAAAAACTTAATACCATTTCAATGAGCACGTTCTCCTCTTTAAAAATATGATTATTCTAATTTTTTGACTAATTTAAGGTTTAAAACTATGTTAATTTCTAACTATACCTTTTTTAGGCCACTACATGCCACAAACATATATGCATATATATGTTCATGTAATTTGTCTTTAGTTGATCCAAGTTAAAAATAAGTTATATGGTCAGAACCTAGGCCTAATTCTACACACATTCAAAAAAAATTGATTTTTTATTTTTTTTAGGTAGTTAAGCACACCACATGGATGACTATCCATTTTTTTCAATTTTTAGGATCTATTTACTTGAAAAATTCATAAAAAAAAGTATTCATTGAAAAATATAAAAATATATAGGTCACAAACTAGAAGATCTTATCTAAATTTTACCCAAAGGGTTTCAAATAATATTAAATGCTACTCAAAAATGGTGTACCATCTATCTACTATGTTTTTTGAAAAAAATAGGAGTTCTTAAAAATTTAGATGTTTGACCTAGTTATACTTAACCATTTTTTTTTAAATAGTGTTTTGGAAACTAGACTCAAAATGCTACATATCATGTTCTTACACCATCTTCAAATTTGGAGTGTAGATATCTCAAATTATCTATAGAAGTTCATATTTCTAAAATTTTAGTAAAATCATATCCATGGGTAGGCCACTTTTTGTCCCCCAACTTTGTGCACTTATCTGATTATAAGAAAAATATTGTAAAAATTTGTCTGAAATGTCATCAAATTCATATAAATAATGCTTTGGTAGTTTGAGAAGCCACTCCAAGGCCCATCTAGCTAAATTTTTGAGGAAAAGGAGAAGCAAGTAGATATCATTATAGGCCATTAGCTGGAAAGCAATAAATAACTCCTTCAAATGCTCATTAGGGTCGCCTTTACTCTTGTATTTATCAAAATTTGGTGGTTCATAACCTAGATGAAATGGTATTTAAAGGCATTCCATATTGAATAGATATAAATATGCCCCATTCAATTTAAACTTATTTCTCTACTTCCTAATTTGAATAGTTGTAATTGCATCCTTCATTTTTTATAGTTCTTGGGCTAAAAATCTAGATGGTACAACTTGTTGCAATTCTATTTGTGTGATCAAATGTGGATTGCCTTTACCAAGGTATAATGGAGGAATGTGGTATTGTAGAATATTGGCTTGGTTCATCAACCGACCAAGAATATGTATCCTTTGGTTAGGATTATATTGCTGATATAGTACACATTGTTAGTAAATATTTTGGGTAGAATTAGCAATACAACCCTGGTTTGGAGGGAACTATAGCCAGGATGAAGGTATTTGGATTTGTGGAATTACTATATATGATGGTTTTGAATAGAAACATGTTGTTGACTAGTCAAACTTAGCTATATAAAAAGTATTTATTATTGGTTGAAGATTTGTTATTGAAGGTTTTGCTTATTAAGCCCTTATTAAATGTGAGGTATTTGTCAACTAAGAGGCAATGATTTCCAAGCAGAGTTAATCCCCTATTATTGGGTTAATACTTTTTGCCTATTTAATACTTGTTGAATGTTTGACACTTGTTGTTGACTAACCACCAGTTGTTGTTGACTAATAAGGATATGTTGTTGATTAGATAACATTTGTAATAGATATACCACTTATTTTGGTGGCACATTGGTGTGAATCTATTGTCATGGAACATTGGTTTCCACCTATTGGGGTGGAATATGTTAAGTTGTGGAGCTAAAAGCTTCACTGTTATGCAAATGTGGAGGTTGCTGGGTTACACAGTAATCGACGTCGGTTAGAACCTGCAAACATCGGTCAGGAAGGAACCAGAATCTGCCAACATCGGTTATGTATCAGCTAACATCGGTCATCTCCAGACAAACAGAGACTAGCATCGGTCATCTGTGCATTCCAGAACTATTTTAATTTTAGATGAACAGTTAGTTTGCATGTAAAGACTAACTTTAGTCTTGAGTCTGTGTTTCTAATTATTGTTTGGTTTGGGATCTATTTAAGAGACCCATGGGGCTGTATTATAATGTAAGCAAGATCAATTAGATCTGCAGGGTGCAAGATCAAGAAGATCTGCGGTCAAGGGTTAGAGGCAACAACAATTGGGTTGATTGTCACAAGGACTTGGTAGTAGGCAACAACAACCATTGGGTTGATTGTCACTGGAGGGAACAACTCAGTGTTGAGTTGGTTGTAATTGAGAGAGAGAGAACTCTTGAGGGAGAATTATTGTACACCCAAGAGGTGTGGGAAGAGTGAGATTTCTTCATTGTATTTCCTTCTGGGAGAGTGTTAATATAGATTGTATTGTTTCTCATATCTCCTATTCTTTGTTGTTTCTAATTTCTAGCTACTTATTACTTCTGCTCTAATTCCGTGTTTAGTTGCTTATACAAAGGTAATCAAGTGTACTCTTAAGGAGTGGATCCTAACAATTGGTATCAGAGCTTGGTTCACTAACAAGTGGTATCAGAGCATGTTAGTGTTTGTTGATTACAAATCACTCACAGGGGTTTCTATTTGAGTGGGAGTAAAGCAATGGTAGAAGAAAGTAAACTAAGAATGGAGAAATTCAATGGCAATAATTATCAATTATGGAGGATGTAGATAGAAGATTATCTGTATCAAAAAGATCTGTACTTACCATTGGGTGGGGTTTCAAGTAAGCCCACATATATGCAAGATGAAGAATGAAATTTTCTTGATAGAAAGGCTCTAGGATCTATAAGGTTGAGCCTGACATCGTCTATGATTTTCAACTTATCACAGGCAAAGACAATGGTAGAGTTAATAGAATCTTTGGCAAATTTATATAAAAAACCCTCAGCTTTGAATAAGGTATATCTTATGAAGCAATCATTTAATTTGCAAATGTAGGAAGGTGGATCTCTATATAGTCATCTTAGTGATTTCCATGGTTTAGTAAACCAGTTAAATTCAGTCAAAATAGTTTTTGATGATGAAATTAAGGCTCTCTTAATCTTATGCTCTTTACCTGAAAGTTGGGATAGCTTGGTAATGGCAGTAAGTAATATTGCGTCTGCTTCAAATATCTTGAAAGTTGATGATGTCGTTAGTGTAATCTTGAATGAAAAAATTTGTAGGAAAAGCACAGGGAAAACATCAGGTAATGCTTTAAGTGTTAAAAGCAGGGGATGGTAAAGAGAGAAGAGCAAGCAAGGGAAATCAAGGTCAAAGATAAGCAGTAGATCCAAATCTAGAAATGGAAGTATCACCTACTAGAATTGTAGAAAGAAAGGACATGCAAAGAAAGATTGTTGATTGAAAGAAGATTAGCATGAAGAAGTAGATGTTGCAGGTATTGTTGCATAGGATGATCTTATATTTTCTTTGGATAGTCAGGTAGAATCATGGGTTTTAGATTTTGGTGCTTCTTTCCATGCAACCCCAAATAGAGAATTTTTTCATGATTATGTCCATGGAGACTTTGGAAAAATTTATTTAGGGGATGGTGAGCCTTGTCAAATTTTTTCATGATTATGACATATGGGTGTTGAAGGATGTCATGCATGTACCCATCCTGAAGAGGAATCTAATTTTTGCAAGAAAGTTGGCAGATGAGGGTTGCACAGTAACTCTCACAGTGGAATCTTGGAAAGTATCCAAGGGTGCACTTGTATTAGCAAGAGGTAAGAAAGTAGGTACACTTTATCTATCTACTTGTATTACTGATTCTCCTTCTATTTTATCTACTTCAGATGTAGATGCAAAGATGTGGCTCTATAGGCTTGGTCACATGAGTGAGAAGGGAATGCATGTTCTTAAGTCAAAATGTAAGCTTTCAGATTTGATAGACTGAGATTTTTGTGAGCATTGTATGTTTGGGAAACAGGAGAAAGTGAGGTTTTTGAAAACTGGGTCAACAATGAAGAAGCACAGGTTGGAGCTTGTTCACACAGACGTGTGGGGACTAGCTCAGGGAGCTTCTATTGGAGGATCATAGTATTATGTTTATTTCATTAATTATTCTACAAGAAAGGTATGGGTTTATTGCATAAAGTGGAAATCTGATGTTTTTGACACATTTAAGAAATGGAAAGCCTTGGTTTTCAAGGAGAAGATGATGGACAGTGATCAACTCAAGAGGTTGAATACTTTTGAGTAGGGCAATGTTGATTTGGACAAGGTTATGATCCAAAATGAGCTCATGGGTAAAAATCATCACTGACAAGAAAACACAGATACCGATGTCGGTCAGGTGAGAATTGACATCGATCAAGTAGGAATTGACGTCGGTCCAGTGGAGACCAAAGTCGATGATGTCAGGTAGGTGAAAACCAACATCGATCAAGTAAGAACCAATGTTGATTAGGTCGGTCACATGGAATCGACATCGGTCGGGTGTAGACTGAGAGATGACCGGGATCGGTCACTGTTAGAATGAAATTTGGGTGGACAGCAAGCTATCAATGAGTCTCAAATGCCCATGAGGAGGTCCAAAAGGGTAAGTAAGCCTCAAATTCATTATTCCCCTTCTTTATACTACTTGTTGCTCACTGATGGTCAAGAACCAGGAAGTTTTGAAGAGGTAATGCAGGTAGAATCTAGGAAACAGTGGGAGCATGGCATGAATGAAGAAATTAATTCCTTGAAAAAGAACTAAATGTGGGATTTGGTTGAGTTGCCAGTCAGAAAGAAAGCATTGAAAGATGAATGGATTTATAGGTTAAATAAAGGAGGTTATATGGTCTTAAGCAAGCTACAAGAATGGATTTATTTGAGGTCAAAGAGCAAATTCATTGACTGGCAATAATATTAGACTTATCAGCCTTTCATACAAGGTAACCAGAACATGATTTACAGGCTTAGAGTACCACTTCATTAGACAAGTATTGGAGGATGGTTAGTTGAAGCTGGAAAAGATCCAATCCAGGAAAGGAGCACTGGAAAGCAGTTTAGTGGATTCTCAGGTATCTGAGAGGGACCAACAATAGGTATTTATGTTATGCAGGGTCAAGCAAAGCCAGGAACAAAGGAGAATTTGAATCTTCATTCAACTTTTGTTGGTCTTCAAGATTGAACTTGAAGATGGAGAAACAAGCCAGAAACAAATTAAAGGATGTTGTTGATTGACAAGTACAGGTACAGGTGCAGCTATTTATCTCCAAGTGGGAGATTGTTAAGTTGTGGAGCTAAAAGCTTCACTATTATGCAAATGTGGAGGTTGCTGGGTTACACAGTAACCAATGTCAGTCAGAACCTGCTAACATCGATCAGGCAGGAACCAGAATCTACCGACATCAGTTATGTATCAGCTGACATCGGTCATCTCAGACAGATAGAGACCGGCATCGATCATCTATGCATTCCAGAACTGTTCTAATTTTAGATGAACAGTTAGTTTGCATGTAAAGACTAATTTTAGTCTTGAGTCTGCATTTCTAATTATTGTTTGGTTTGGGATCTATTTAAGAGACCCATGGGGCTGTGTTATAATGTAAGCAAGATCAATTAGATCTGTAGAGTGCAAGATCAAGATATCTGTAGGGTGCAAGATCAAGAAGATCTGTGGTCAAGGGTTGGAGGCAACAATAATTGGGTTGATTGTCACAAGGACTTGGTAGTAGGCAACAACAACCATTGGGTTGATTGTCACTGGAGGGAACAACTCGGTGTTGAGTTGGTTGTAATTGAGAGAGAGAGAGAACTCTTGAGGGAGAATTATTGTACACCCAAGAGGTGTGGGAAGAGTGAGATTTATTCATTGTATTTCTTTCTGGAAGAGTGTTAATACAAATTGTATTATTTCTCGTATCTCCTATTCTTTGTTGTTTCTGATTTCTAATTACTTATTACTTCTAGTTTAATTCTGTGTTTAGTTGCTTATACAAAGGTAATCAAGTGTACTCTTAAGGAGCGGATCCTAATAGAATAGTGTTCACCACTTGGTGTGGAGGATTGGTCACCCTCTATTGGGGTGGAATGTTAGTCTATGTTTGATTACTTTCTACCTATGATGTAGTTGAGGAAGTGGACAATTATGTGGGATTAGTCATTTGTTATGTTTGTGAACTAGACATTCTTACCCCTACTATTATGAAACAATTAAGGTTTTTGTAGGGGAAACTTGTTATGAGTTGATATTTTGTACATGTGACCCAAATTGGTTTGGATTGGGGTAGACTTTCATGTTATCTACCATGTTTTGCAAAGGGTCTTATGTAGGAGTCACAGTTTATTCCTCAATGACCAGGGCATTAAACATTTCCCCAGCTTGGGTATTTTGCATTAATTAGTCTGTGTCTCTATTAGTATACCCTGATGAGTAA
This sequence comes from Torreya grandis, assembly GCA_037957365.1. Classification (NCBI taxonomy): domain Eukaryota; kingdom Viridiplantae; phylum Streptophyta; class Pinopsida; order Cupressales; family Taxaceae; genus Torreya; species Torreya grandis. Next base: position 3,394,681 of record JARHVA010000482.1, on the reverse strand, counting down.
ATTTGTACCATAGTTTATGGATTTAACTCTATGACTAGTGTATTAGAAATGGTCATGGCATTTACATTCCTAGCCAAGTTAAGGTATGTTTGGTACACTTGTTGCATTTGTGCTATTTGGTCAACAATTTGACCCTTTTTTTTACAAGCACAACAAACTCTTGGTTATCATTAGTACAAGGGTCTAGTTATAGCTAGATGATGTCTACTCGAATGGTCTAATAGGAGGCATGCTACTAGAAAGCTAGGTAAACTTTCATGTGGAAATTCAACCAGGAATTTAGCACCTACTTTTACCATTCTAACCAGAATTTCAAATCTATTCTCTACGAGATGGAAATCAAATAAGTATCTTAATTGGTATGAGTTATTGAGGTCAAATAGTAAGGTTGTTATTGTTAGACCTATTTCATTTTAGGTGGTATGATAACAAGGTATTGAGTAGTTTGGTCTTGGTCTTACCCTAAATAAAGTGTGTTGGCAAGATCATGTGTTAATGGGTCTTGGCCCTATTATGTATAGTGGATATCATATGTGGGATATAGATCTATCTCATATGCTATGTCATCTACATAAGGATCTTGATCAAAAGGGTCATCTATGATCATATTTTCATACTCTATATTATACATGATTCTACTACATGTATAGTGAGGCATGCGTGAAGCAATGGTAAGTGTCTTAAAAAATATTTGTCTATCATTGTAAATGTTTGAAATTTGGCCTAAAAAGGAAACTTGAAAAACTTGGTTGTGGTTTAAAACTATCACCAAAAACACACTTAGCTCTTAGAAATAGGTCTAAAATTTAAACTTGGGCATGGTCATGGAAAAGGTCTACACTAAATCTAAGGAAAATTTATAATGAAAACATGAAACTAGTATTTGACAAAGGTCTTGAAAAACTTAAAGGTAAAACAAACTTGGTATGTGTCTAAGAATGAAATTGTGCTAGGTCCTTGGAAAAAGTCATAAAGCTAGTCTTGGAAATGAACTTAATCTAGGCACAAAACTTGAAATGAACTTAAATCTAAGGCAATTGGTTTGAAACAAAAAGTGTACTTGGTCGAGGTAAACTTGGACACTAGGTCAAAAGTGAACTTGGTTTAAAATAAACATGCAATTGAAAAATGAAGGTCTAAAGTTGTTCTAGGAAAATGTCTTAAACTAATTGGAAATCCAACTCAAGTATCAAAAAATATGTGAAAAAAGTAAAACATTCAAGCCCAAGTGGTATGCAAGACTCAAATGTAAACTAGTTGTACTTAGATTTATAGTTGGAAGTAGGTTTTGGATTTGGTTTGAGAATGCAACTTAACTCTTGGAAAAAGGGTCGTAAGTTTATGTGAATGGCATAACCATGCTAGATTTGAAATCTGCTCCACACTTTTAGGATGTTTGAAACTCAGTGGAGAATGAATCCAACTTATCTGGGAAAAAATGACTATCATAATAATGTAACTTAGAAACAAGGGCACAAATGGTTTTGATCTCATTTTGGACAAGGTAAATAGTTTGGAACAATTTTGGTAGCGTAACACTTTTTTTTTGAAATTTGTATGTGTAACATGTTTTTGTTTTATGTTCTAATTAATTTAATTTATAAAAGTGATTTTATATTCCATCAATACAATTAAAATAAAAAATAGCACCTAAGTGCACTTTCCTACGCTAAAACTAACACAAGGTGTGCATAGTATCTGCCAAAATTGCCATTGATATACTAATCTTGAAAGGAATTAATTGTTAATCCAAAAATAAAGATCTCATATAGGTAGAGTTGTTTAATCTCCCCTTTGTCTCTCAAGAACTAATATGTGACAATAAACTTAGAGTATCGAATCAACTCGATATTTGGTAGGATAATCTATGGTAAGTGGGGTCAATTAATCTAAATTTTTGAATCAACTTATCTAGATGGTCCATAATTGCCTAAAAACACTTAGACACAATAAATATCCATCAATGGATTCAACTTGCCTATATTTTTAAGCAAGGGTCTTACCCCTTGCATAATGACTCCAGTCATGTACTGCTTAATGAAGTCTAATGCTTATATTGGCACTTGACCCGAGTCCTCTTCTATATAGTCAGGTTAATTGCTCAACCACTATCCCATCCATTTAGCATGCTCAAGTTATATACCCCACAAGATATTTGGGGTTGGAATAATGCTAGGAGATGAAACCCCAAGTCAAATTCCACCTAAATAACTCATGAGGAGGTAATGAACTCTCATTCACAAACCAAAAATAAATAAAAATAAAAGAAGAACTAGGTTGTTTCTAAGTCAGCCAAGTCCTTAAGAATAAGGTGAGAACATACACAACATTTTTTCAAGTTTAACTCAAAAAAACAAGTAAAAATTTGCATTTCTAGTCACCCAAGTTTCCTAAAGGGGACAACAGGCAAGCATACATGAAAAGCTTTACTAAAATAAAACTATTTTAAGAAATAAAACTAAGTGATTTACAAAATAAGAACAAAAAGCAAAGTGCTCTTAGGAGCTTCAACTCTAAATGTGATTATACTTTTTAAACACATATTTGAACTGTGATTGAAGTTTAGCCTTTGTTGAGACTTTGAAATGAGAAAATGTTGTTTATAAAAGTCTTTTAAACACCAAAAGATAAGTGAAATGAATTTTTTGGCATGTAAAACCTCTTTTCTTTTATTTAGTTCCCTACACAAAATGTTAAAGGGTTGATTTAAGCTTGTTTAGATTGCCTTAACCAAGAAAAATTTTAAACTTTTAAGGTCTCAGTTTTTGGTCTCAGGTAGAAGTCATCATTTAATAGACAAGGCAAAGTCATCATTTTCCCTGTAAACACAAAACTTAGAAAACTTGGAAAAGTCACTGATTAGCATGTGAAAAGTAACCAATTAGAAAGTGAAAAGTCACCAATTATAAATATCAAATTATTTTTTTTCGTTAAAAAAGTGGTGAAGTCATTGAATGCATAACAAGGTATTACCTAGAAAAGTCACCAATTTTGAGTAGCAAAGTCACCAATTTTGAGTAGCGAAGTCATTGTTTCCATAGAAGAAAAAAGTTGCAATTCACTAATTTCTCAGGTCGAAGTCATTGTTTCCATAGAAGAAAAAAGTTGCAATTCACTAATTTCTCAGGTCGAAGTCAAAGTCATCAATTTTAGGTGAAGTCATCATTTTCATTAAAAGTCCTTGATACATAGTATGTAAGTTGTTGATTTCCTAAAAATCCATAAAACCACAGAATGCAAAAAACTAGTGAAGTTGTCAATTTCTTGAGTTAAAGTCATCGATTAGCAGTCTATAAAAACACAAAATTTTGGATGAAATTTACTAAAACTAAGGTCTAAAATGTGTTTTTATTGGCTCCTATGAGGTCAAAAAAATCTCTTATGATGAGTGTGGGGTGTGTGGTCCCACCAGGCATGCCATTATGTATGCAATAGGAATCCAAGAGAAAAAATGCATTTATCACTTATTAGTAGGATAAACATCAAAAACAAGCTTAAGACAAAGCATTCCCGAGCCTAGATACTTGGGGAAGAAATATAAAAAACAATATAAAAGGGAATCAAGAATACAAAATGATTTTTTCACCTTCTTTACCAATCTATAATGCTTGTTGGCATGAAATTTGGCTTGTGCTCAGCTTGTGTCCAATGAAGTATTTGTCAATGCTCTTGATTTATGGGAAGCACCTCCCCTTTGTTCACTTTTTTTTTGGCTTTGGAATGTATTTTAAATTAATATCTCTCTTCAATAATTTGGCATTATAAGTTTAGCTTTTAGAGCTTATTGGAAGTAGTGTGAAACCTTGTATTTATAGTTTTCAAACTAACTCTAACCTAGGTATGATTGGTTTAGGGTAACTTTGGGTTAGGCTTGGGAGTTCATATGCAATAAATTATGTCTTTAATAATGTATTTATGGATGCATGGCTCAACATTTTTTATTTTTATGGCATTTATGTTGATATTTTACAATTCTTGACTTTGAGGATGATGACATTAGCATGACCTCATTTCTCTTGATATTTATTAAATTTTGATTTTTGGAAATTATATATTCACTAATTCAACATGGATTATTTAACTAATTATTTAATTTTATTTATTTTGTTAATTAATTATGCTTATGCTTTTGTTCATTTCAAGAATTAGATTAAATGTCTGATTTAATTAGTTGTAAATGTCAATTTGCTAGGTCACAACATGAATGGGGATGAATTCATGAGAGGTTACCATTACATATAGGGAAATAGCCCAAATAGGGATGCTTTGACATAATTGTATGCACTTACATCTAATGTGTGGATGAATTTGGGATGTTTAGTAATTTTTATGCTTAATTTGCATAGTTTGGTAGAAACCAATCTAAAGTCTTCTTAGACATGAATGAGGCTGAAAAGGAGTGTCTACACATAATTACTATTCTACGCATTAAAATGATCATGAGACTAGGGGATTAAAATTCTCTCTGGGCATGGTTGATGATTTAATAAAGATGGAAGAAAATATACAAAGGTCATAATGGATATAAGAAGTTAACAAGCTAAGTCAGAAAGTGTGGCATGATCATAACCTATGATCTAAATAATTATTTATAGAGGAGGTAGTCTTATGATATTGTAGCAAATTTATAACATTTAAGATCAAGAGAGACATTATATAGAATGGGACTTACATCATTCATGATGTCTCGTAGCAAGGAATAATAGTTTTAAAATATCTTTAGGGAACCATATTACTAGGATGTGTAAATGATTATAGGATTAAGCCTTATCATCAATAATATCTATCAATTCTCACATAAAATTGAGAGAGGGTACTTAGTATAACCATATAGTTTAGAATTTTTTATTAATGTATTATTTTCCTATTTTATTTTTAGGTTTGCATGTGTTTGTACAGTGTGATCTTTATATTGTAGGACATTAGAACAAAGTTTGATAAATCAAAGTCGTAACATGTAATAGGTGAACAAAACCAACATGAATGAAAGAAATATATCAAAAATTACATGAGGATAATAAATTAATTCTAAGAACAATTTTCCAATAACTAAGGTAAGGATAAAGGACAATCAATGATCACTCAAAACTGTTAATGATGATACACTTGAAAGATTGCATCTTTTCCAAAGTAGATCAAGTGTCAGAATAAAAGGATGTACAATAAAGTATAATGGATAGGTGATATTATGGCTCATCATATCAAAAAATTCTATTAGGTAAATAAAGGGTTCGAGACAAATAATTTAAAACATCCAAACACTAACAACCAGTTAACATTAAATTTTTAGATGAAATCATGCACACCTAGCTTAGCACATTAAAAGCATTATATTATATGTATTTTATTGGAATAAGTCATATAACTAGGTGTTTAAATAACATAGATACATTATGCACTATTGAACAAGATATCTCTACAATATACATCTAATTCAACCAATTGTGCACATATTTTTCATCAGTATTGATACGGTATAAGAAATTATTTAATCCCATATAAAACAATAAATATGGATCATGCAAAACTATTATTTCTACTCATATATGTCTAGAAGGAATAAATGGGGATTGGATTAGTGTTTTTATCTACTTTCTTTTTCTTTTTCTTAGTTTTGAAAAGAAAGAAATTAGTTAACGAGTTCATAAAATAATACCTGGTTTTCATGCGCTCATTGAAGTATAGGCTTTGTGAGAACTATTATTTGGCTATGGAATAATACCTAAAAACAATAAAAAACTTAAAAACACTTGTTTTTTTATACAAGTAGATGGGTATATTTTACAGCATGATCTAGATCCTAGAAGCAAAAGCAATCTAGGAGGCTGTAAATCTGCCTACTTTAAACATTTAAGTTGAAAAATAAAAAGAAGGATACTTGAATCTAAAATATAAAAATTAAATTAAATACAACAAATAACATCAAATTAATTAATAAAATTAAATTATTTACTAATATGACTAAAATAAATCAACTAGTTTGATTAACACTAATGCTAAAAATTAACCAAGTTAAGGGTTGTGGTTTTGACTTGGTAATTTGACAAGAGTCAAAAGGATAGTTTGGTTGGGGTTGGTAAATGTACAAGTTGGTAAATTGATAAAGTTTAAAATTATGGAAATAAGGAAAATGGAATATGGTGATAATCCAAAGAGATAAATGGTTAAGAGGGTAACAAGGTGAAGGGGATAAATGGTTAAGAGGATAACAAGGCAAAGGGAAGAAAAAAGGATTGAGATGGAAAAGATGGTAAAGTAAATAAATGGATTAAGATGGGTAGAGGAGGTAAGGACAAAATTAATGAAATTAAATAATAAGGATATAATTTAAATACAATAATAAAACAAATATTACCTTGAAAACTTTTTGGAGATAGTTGATGTTGCTTTGTGATGATGGAATTCTACAGCAGTTTCAGTAGAGCTTCGATGCTTTGAACTTTTTTTCTCCAAGGTGTGGATGACTAAATTTAAAAGTGCCCATAAATCTAAAATAATAAATTCCTCTACCAAATAATAACCAACTTAACCCATGGGTGAAAAGGAAGGGTCATATTTATAGCATTTTATGTTGAGAAACATGACAAAGGACAAGAATAGTGAAATATGGCACCATTTTCCAAGTGGGCTCATAAGTGGGCATTAGATACAAGGGTGGTGGGATTCACACTTAAAAATTGTGTCTCCCACTTTTAAATTATATCCAAAATATGTGGGGATCATTTCCATGTGCTCATATGGGTCCAAAATACTTTCTAGCACTCACTTCTGTCTTTTCCCAAGTACTTGACAAGGAGCCCCATATACTTTAGCTCCATTTTCCAAGTGGATGGGTAAGTGGTCATGAATAAAAAATATGGTTGTATTATCACTTCATAAGTGTGTCTCCCACTTGTAAATTATTTCCAAAATAGGTTGGGATCATTCCCATGTGCTCATATGGGTCCAAAATACTTTTCACCACTCACTCATCTTTTCCCAAGTACTTGACAAGGAACCCCACATACTTTGGTCTAAATTTAATGCATGGACACAAAGGATGATGTTTAATGGTGGCCCCTTATGGATAAATTCACCACATTTTTTGGGGGGGTCCTATGGTGCTTAATGAGTTCATTAAGTACCTTGAAGAAGTGTCCCTAGTGGGGTATAGTGTCCCACTTCAAGCCACCTCACTTCTAATCCATGTCACTTACCATATCATTGTTGAGTCACTTACCATGTCACCTACCATGTCACCATGAATAGTGATATGTCATGTCATCATGAATAGTTCCAATGAATATTACTAGTGAATAGTGATTTGGAATAGTGACTTTGTTAGGTTAAGAGGGGTTGGGTTAAGGGTAAAGAAGGTTTAGGTGGTCTCTAAGGGGTATTGAGGAATTTAGACATGTAGAAATGTATGTATGAAATTTTATAGTGTCTACACTTATCATCATACAAATAAAATATCATTATCCAAACCCTTTTGACTTCATTTACATTGCAAAAACCAATCTCTTCATCTCATACCAACCACAAGCGGCATAAGCGAGAGCCCTAGTGCTTCAACACTCTCTGTAAGGCTCTGATACAGAGAAACTCATCAATTTGCCTACCTTTAGATAGTTGTATGAGGTGATACCCACACTACTTATCTAATATAATGAGGGTGTGATTCATATTTCATAGGATGTTACCATCTTCATCAAAGTTGCAACCATGGTGAGAGCAATAGGACATCTAGCATGTGTTAAATATCTTATGCCTTATAAAACTAAGTCTCCGCCCATTTATTCAAACACAAAATAAAAGTATACTAAAGAATCTAGAGGGATTCCTATCAATAATATAGATGACATAACGATGTGTATTCTTCCTGAGTTCATCATCAAGTGGTTCTGGTAAAACCACCAAGATCATAAGTAGGCAATATAAAGGGGTTATAGACATTGCCTAGTATATGATTTGGATGCATGAGAACTTGAATTGGCCTAATGTTTTGGCCTCTGATCTCAAGAATAAAATTTATAATTTCCTCACTAGAATATCACAAGTGTTCTAGTATTAGTTCTCGGTCCCCCTACTCTGCTTTACCCAATGAAAGTCATCAAAGGGCTCAATGAATCTAGATGAATACTTTTAGCCTGAGAAAGCATTTTCCAATCTCACTTGGACCAGTACAAGGTAGTAATATGATCCATTTGGGAAATTTAATTCATGGTGGATTGAGATCGAAGCCTTGAACATCTCACACCCTAGAGAACCTAAGGATTTTCTATAGTATCTAGGGAAACATGCATTTGTCATAAAGTAGCATGATGACACCCACATCAAGTTCTATGAGTTGCCTAAGGAAATAATCACTCCACTACCATTATTCATCACCATGTTAGATATTAAGTCAAACATTTCATGACATAAATCCCTAGTTGTCAGGTTAGTACAACTTCTAGGATATATACCTCCATATGTACAACAACCTTTGCCTACACATGCACAAGCTCAATCATAGGCATCATTGTATACAATAGCAACTACATTGTTTGATAAAAAGGGCAAGTGTAAATCACCAACATAGTGTGCTTCACCACCACCACCAAATATGGGGATTCATAATACCAAATCTTGATTGGATAATGAACATATCCTAAAAATCATTGTAGATTGCAACCTTATAGAGTTAGGCATAGATGAATAGTAATTATTGTAGTCAACATTCACAAACATAGGAAACATGGTGTATGATCAATAAGAAGGGAAATATTCTTCTTTTAGAAGGTATTACACACCTATTATGTGTAACCAAACTTATGGATTGATATTACCCAACCTGGACTCTTTCAATCATAATAGACTCTATTGTGTAGAAAATAACATGTCAACTCTTTCAAGCTTAGCTTTTCATATGGATCCAATAGTAGGATCTTCCACTATGCAATAAAAATACTCTAGATAGTAAGAAAGTCCACCACTATCCCTAGTGCATAGGCCAAGGACCCTTTTTGTATCCAAGGTGTCTCCATCAATCCATGAATGGATGGTTGCTTTTACCAATATATTAGTGGAGGAATAACCTTAGTAGGCCCAAGGACTCAAGAATAACCTCAAGATATGGTCTAAGATTACAAGAGAGTGAATAAGCACCACATGTTTCCACCCTCTTCTAAATAGAAGACTCTAGCATGAAGATGTACTATGGTCAAATTGACATCATTATCTAATATGTAGTCACTACATAATTCACTAACTCTTATGCAAGAGCTAGATGAGATAACTCCAACACAACCTCAAAAAACTCATCAAACAAATAGAAATCATAACACTAGAATAAGCTAACGTGGTGTAGAAAAAATAAGAAAAGGTGCAGTAGGTGGTTGTGAAGAAGATTAAAAGGTAGAAAGGAAGAACAAGAAGTAAGAGGAAAAGTACAATGCTACCAAGGAAGAAGAACAATATAAGTATCAAGTGGAAGATGAAGAATGTAAGAAAAAGGTTGAGGAAGTTGAGGCCAAAAATAAAAGGGCCAAAGAAGCAAAGGTGAAGAAGAAAGATTAAAAAGAAGCAGTAATGCAATAGAAATAAAAAAGAATCAATAACTACAAACATCACAACCAAAGAAAGATGAAGTAGAAGCACTGACAAAGGCTCAAGAAGAGTAAACACTAAATAATAACTGTGTGCCCAGGATGATCAAGCTAAGAGGTAGGTTGAGGGGCAGGATGCCAAATCTAGGGTTGGGGTATATGCTAAGGGTAAGGATGATACATAATTAAAATCCAATGTAGAATCAAATCACACAAAATATCTATAAGTTTTAACAAATTAATCAGTAGAAACTCCTAAGATGATGGGAATAACCAAGACCCAACAACCATTTTTCACATCTCAAGGCTCAAAATCTACTCAGGGAGGTACAAAAGATGAGGCACCTCAACACAATCTCCAAATCTCTATCCAATGGCTATGGGATGTCCCTAAATCATCTATTTATTTCATAAAATTTTCTCTTCCCATGGTGAAAATAAAGAAGGTGCCTATGATGGATATGACTTTCACTTTGGCTCTACTTACAATAGTGCATGAATCATCTCTTTGTGTTTCCCAGCTTCTGCTTGATAAACAAATTAAAGGTGTAAATGCCTTCCAAGATTTAATTACATAAATGGATTTAACCTTAGATTAATAAGTCTCATAGATTCAATAGGATAACACATATCTACACCTTTAGTTTTCCAATTCATGCTAGCTCATTGATAACACTTGCCCTATATTGGTCACCCAAGTCCTGGGTGATCAAGTGATGTCAACAGAGAAGTAGTTCTCAGCCATCTTGTCATAACTAATAAAGGATTGGATTTTTATTCATAAGTTGCAACCTCTTCACACTCAAGGGAATAACATCAAAGTGGAGATGAAGGTAGTTTTTGATCTTTTGGAAGAATATGAATGAGTCTTGGATGTGGGTGTGGTTCAATCCAAAAATATCGCACAAGGCATGTTTGATTAGAAGTAACAAATCACCAGTTCATTATTTGAGGCTAAACTAGAGTTCAATAAGGTGGATAAATCAAAAAAAGTTATGGAAGATCATTTAGTTACCTCTACACTAATAGAAATCATAATCAAGTAGTTGTTAAAATTATGTGACAATGTCTTGAGAAGTTGTAGACATGGCAAAATGAGATACTAAGAAGTGCATTTATTATCATTCAAATGCAAAAGCATGTGGATCATGTATACACATAATATTTCAAACTTTATCAATTATTTATTATTTTTCTCTTACAAGAACCTGTCGAGTCTCAATCTCTCTAAGTACACACCTTAAAGGGTACACCAAAAAAGGGGTGGGTACACCATTAGTGCTTCATAGGATTATTATCCCCTGTACTACCACTTACTATCAATCCAACCATCTCCTATACACTTCCCTAAGCCTTATCTCCTCTCTTACACACTCCTTCAAGATTTTAATACCTTCATTAGCCCCTTCCTAATCCTAATACCCTTTTTTATGGTTTATATTATATTGGCAGTCCTATCGACCCTGTATTCAAATAGTTAAAATCATGTTATGGGTCTAGGTTGGCTTTGGCCAACCTAGACTAAGACCTAACTTGTCTTTATTAATTAAAAATACAAAGTAGATTAGGTTGACCCTATCATCTAAACTTTTGGAAAGTTTTATGGTTAGATTTATATATATATATACACATTCATTTGGCCATTTCTTAAGAGACAAGGAGTTAATTATTCATTTGCACTTATTTACAATCTGCTCTTCCACCGTTCTACTTGAGGAGTTATAACTTAGGGTTTATGCTTGGAAAATAATCTTGTATTATGGAAAAGTCTTGGATTCTTTAGCCTTTATTAGTGATCTTTACAAACCACAAAAACCTATTTCAAAGAACCTTTGGTCAAAGGAGATATTGAGTTTTGACAGGTTCATCTTCAAGGTAAGTATCTCTAACTTTACTCCTCTATTTTAGTAGATAGAAATAGTGTAAATAATGGATTTTAAATATATTACTCTCTCCATGCATCAGGGTTTTACCTATACATAACTTAATCAAGATTCTCCTATGCATGTTTACTTTTTATTTTTATTACCCCCACTTTGTGCCACAAGCTTTGGTGAGCACTAGATTTAGATTTACTTGTCATTTACTTGATTAGATTGGAAAACATAGGACCTAGCTAGGGTTATTACATAGTGTTGTTTGACTAGAGACTTTGGAACCCTCTCTATTGATGTTATTATGATAAGATATCCATTGGTTAAGTATAGAGGATCCAGCTTGGTCATGACCTCAAATATATAATGTATCAACAATTCGAAGTGTAAGTAGGATTTATCTTCTTTAAGCTAGGATTGGTTAATAAATCAGTTACATTTCCCTTTGTATACATTATGATGAACCGAACGTGAAACTAACCCTTGCAAGTTTTATTTCATGCATTCATTTTTGTCATCATATTACATATTTATATTTTTACATTACTATATCAAACATATTGGTATAATTATAATAGTCTATGCAAAGGTTTAACACAATCACTCTAAAATGATTATGTTTAGTTGATGTTGGGCTTCTCCAAATTTAAGTGACATGGATCAATTAGTTTGGCACATTCTTCTTTTTCACTTCTAAATTTGCATACATAGTTGAACCAGTCAACTTTGTTCATAATTATCCTCTTTCAGAATACATGTTTGCCAAAATATTCAAAATAGTCAACTCTATTCACAACTTCTTTTTCAGCACATAGGTTTTGCAAACTCTATCGAGCCAGTCAACTATGTTAGAAAAAATTTTGAATCGGCTTCTGAGCATCACAACATGAAATTTTTCAATCTAAACATATTCCAACCCACCAAGGTTCATTCTTAATCTCTTTGTCACTTCAGTTCTTGTCTTTTAGTACTATTTTTCATAAGTATGTAATCTATAGAAAAATAGTCTTACATCCAAATGGGTTGACTAGCTTGACATAGTTTTGTAGTGTGTCTTCTATCTCAAAGGCACGATTGACCTATTTGATTGTGTTTTTCTAGATCTTAGCTTTGCATAATAGTAGCGACCCAGTTGATTTTCTTCTACATTATTTACATGCAGTATCATCTGATTGATTTTATACTCTTCATAATTAAGGAATTAATCTCTTTTTGCTAGTAATTAATTTACCTTTCCTTTCAATTTTTTGCATGCGTAGAGTAACAAACATATTTTAATTATATGGTTTTTCATATTATCAATTAAGTCACACTTTTTTTATCTTTTGTACACACTTAAAATCACTTGAATACAAAAAACATTAAACATTTCTATTCCAAAGATCTATCTACTTTGATTTCATCACCAAGAGGGAAGCTAACTTGGTTTTTTGGCCAAGTATAAACACATAGTTGATGGTATATATTGGTAAATTACCTGACACCCTTATCACTAAAATATTGTGAAGTGAGGGGGTAAAACCCAATACCAAGCCATTACCATCACCAATATAGATTTGTTTCAGCTTAAACTTCCAAATCAACCTTCAATTGCTTTTTAGTTCCTCATTATAGCCAACTTTCCAATCACATTAAAGTTAAAATTTATTATATCTTAATAACACTTAGGATGACCAATTAGTTAGAATTTACTTTCAATTTATTTCTTACTCTTTGATAATTGTATTTTGTATTTCAAAACTTACACTAATCAGTGTTGATGCAAGGTTTGTGTTGTGTGTACCAATGGGATTAGTCACATTAATCTAATTACTTGTGTGCTTAATTTCATTTTCTTAGATATTATCTTTCAAAACCTTTCTCTATTTGAAATATTGTCATTTCTATAAACACAATCTCTTATAGGTTATTCAGTACATCTACCTGCAATACACAGTTGACCTGTCTAACTGTGTCTCTTTATCTTCTTATTCAGTCCCTTGTCAAGTAGTACACAGTCAATTTTTTGATCTATGTCTTCTTATTTCTTGGCATGTTCCATGTTTATTGATACACTATTGACCCATATGATTATGTATCTCTTTATCAAGTTTCAATTTTATTCCTTATAATACATAATTGACATGCTTGACTATGTCCTTTTATTTTCTTATTTTGTGATTTTTTCTTCAAATACTCGATCAAACTGATTGACTCTGCACCTATTGGTCAACATTGTTCTCTACTTGGCTACTTTTGTCTCTATTTTTCATTCTTATTTCTTGGTCTTAGATTATTTCTTAAAGCATCATGAAATCCCCTATTAAAATATTTTTTGATAACCTGAATCCATTTAGACACTATATTATTACAACATGTTTCAAATCACTTAAATAGATGAGATTGGTGGATCAGATCCTTTTCATACTTGTAAATATAATTCCAATCTTCAAACATTTGACCATAATATTGGGGTGATTGACATAAGTCTATCCAATAACCCCATAGGGAATATACCACTTAGCAACCCTCCGTCTAATATCTATTTGGGGAATCTTCCTACAAACACTAGCTGACCAATTGTCATAACTTAGATTTTTGCACAAATAGTGCAACAAATGAACATAATGTAAACATCTAACACCTCCTAAATGATGCACCTACAACATCATTTGACCAACATGGCTAATCAACCTCCTGTTCTTCTCCTTAAAATAATCAAAACTTTATTCCTCCACCTCTTAGATATGTCATAGGTAATGTTATCCCCCAACCTATCATGCATAATAAAATGTTTCAACATATCTAAAATGAGCCTTTAGCCCCTTTCATTAATTCTATTAATATTGGTAATATATCTCCAACTATTAAATATGATGGGACTAAAGATCATGCATCTTTTCTTAAGGCATTCGACAATATTTAATAAGAGTGGATCCAAACTAATACTTTTTCCACAACCACAATTTTAGTTAAAACTTTTACTAGTGATGTATTATAATGGTATAACCAACTTCCCCAAAATTCTATATGGTAACTAGAGGATTTATTTAATCCTCTAGTTAAATAATTCTAACACAATGATCTTCCCAAAAATTTCCTTAGCCATTTCATCAATGCTAAGCAGTACCCTACCTAATCAACTCATGATTTTATCAAATGATGGAAATATTTGGCTCACAAGGCCAATCATAACATGACTGATGAAAAATTGTTTAAACTCTTTATAACACCTTCACTCCAATACAAGGTTCAAAGTTTCACTCCCTAAACATTAAATGAAGCTCTTTATTAAGCTAAGCACCAAGACTTATTAATGAAATAATTTGAACCTAATATTAAAATAATTAAGGTATTTTTTCAACATTCAACCAATGTGATAACTGGAAATCATCCTCAACCCAAACTAGGAGTATCCAAAGCTAATAATCCCCAACCTTCTCATACACCATTAACCATGTAATAATTGAAATATTTTTTATCTCCCTCTAAACCATTCACATACCATAATAATCACCCTATATGGTATGATCCTAATAAATTTTGTTGGTTCCATGCTGATATATGTAATTCCCTTGAAACATGTAGATGGCTTACAAAAAAAAATCCTTTATGCTTGGAAATTCATTCCATCACGATGCCATGTTTCAAATTCTTCGTCAAGATTACATTAACACTTTTCAAAATAAACAAGATCCCAAAGCTTCTTCTTCTAACAAGCCAAAATATTTCTCTACATATAACCCTCAATAAGCAAACAAGGATATTTTTGTGATTGACACTGATTATGATCAATATTATACCAATTCCCAATATGTAAACATAGTTAAGATCAATTATCAATGCAAACCAACCCACAAAGATCCCATCACCAAACCTAAGAAACCATATTTGGAAGAGTAACTTCTCAAATATACTATTACTACTCACTTATCTTCATTAACAAATGAGGAGCTACCTCCTCCATTTAAACCTCCAATCACTTCTCTTCATCCTAAACCTATTTTACTTTTTAAGCCTCATGTTCGTTCTTCTTATTCCAAAACCCATTGGAACTTCCTATAAGAACTCAACCCTATGCCTTGAAAATTTTCTCTCATGGAGTTAGTTTATACATATCCTTATCATCATAAGTTTCTCATGCAACAGCTTCAAGAAATTGAAGAGTCATTTCATTTAGAAGAGGAACTACCTTCTCACGAGCCTCAACCAATAAAAGTGTATACCATTAAATCCATTTGTCCTTCTGTTAGGTTGTGGAGCTAAAAGCTTCAACCTTTGCAAACTGAGGAATAGATGGTTGCTGAGTTCTACAGGAACCGGCGTTGGCAGCAGGACCGACGTCGGCAGAGACCAGTGCAGAAGGCCACCGGCAACGGCAGGAAGTCGGCCGACGTCGGCAGAACCAGACTAGCAGGGACCAGCGTCAGTCGCCTGTGTGTTCCCGAAGTGTTCGTTTCACGGACAGTTAGTTAAGTGAACGATGAGTTTGCATGTTAAGACCACCCAGAGTCTTGGGCTGCGAGGATAATTGTCTAAATTAAGAGTCTAAGTTATTGTTTGAGTTAGGGATCTATTTATAGACCCATTGGCATGTATTGTTTAAGGCATGAGATAGAAAGGAAGAGTTCCTTCTAGTTGTAAGATCTGTGAGTTACAGGTTGTTGCAAGCTCATTGGGGATCTACATGTAAGTTTGGTCTTTGAATTGCAGGTTGCAGGTTCATGAGAGATCAGCTTGAAGTGCTATAGAGTGCTTGGTGTACCGGCAGGGTTATTACTGACTGGTTGGTGAGGTGAACACCAATTCTGTGTGTGAGTTGGTTGTTGGGACCATTTTTTGTGTAGGAGAGTGTGTGTGAGAAGAATTACTATACACTTGAGGTGTGGCGAATCTCTGTAAGGTGAAAGAGTGTGGCGGCTCTTTGATGTATTCTTTTCTGTATAGTGTTAATACAAGATAGTGTATTGTCTCTCATATTCTGTGCTATTGGTGAATTCTAGTTACTTGTGTTTCTAGTTATTTCCGCATATTCAATTGCTTATATTTGGTAATCATACTGTGCTCTCTCTGAGGAGCAAGATCCTAACGGGTGGAATTAGAACAGGTGTGTTTGTTCTTGGATTTATCTCCACCCCCCCTTGCCCAACAAGTGGTATCAGAGCTTTTGGTTGGGATACTAACAGATTGGTGTAGATCTGGGTAGTGTGTTTTGATTACAGGTTACTCACAGGGTTTTTGTTTGAGTGGGAGTTGAGCAATGGCAGAAAACAGTCAACTACGAATGAAAAAGTTTAATGGCAAGAACTACCAATTATGGAGGATGCAGATTGAGGACTATCTGTATCAGAAAGATTTGTACTTACCGTTGGGTGGGGTTGCTAGCAAACCCTTGGATATGAAAGATGAAGAATGGGAGGTTCTTGATCGGAAGGCTCTGGGATCTTTAGATTGAGTCTTGATTCATCTATGATTTCCAGCTTATCACAGTGTAAGACAACGGTGGAGTTGATGAAATCTTTGGCAAATTTGTATGAAAAACCCTCGGCTTCTAATAAGGTATTTCTTATGAAGCGTTTATTTAATTTGCAAATGTTGGAAGGTGGATCTGTTCATAGCCATCTTAGTGATTTCCATGGTTTGGTAAACCAGTTAAGTTCAGTTAATATTGTATTTGATGATGAACTTAGAGCTCTCTTAATCTTGTGTTCATTACCTGAAAGTTGGGAAGGTTTGGTAATGGCAGTTTCTAATACTGTGTATCCTTCAAAAGTCTTAAAAGTGGATGATGTTGTGAGTGTGATCTTGAATGAAGAGATACGTAGGAAAAGCACAGGTGAATCATCTGGAGATGATTTGAGTGTTGAAGGAAGAGGAAGGCCAAGAGAGAAGACAGAGCGTGGGAGATCAAGGTCGAAGATGGGCAAAAGATCCAAGTCCAAGTATGGCAGAATAACCTACTAGAAATGTGGAAAGCAAGGGCACTTAAAGAGAGATTGTAGATCGGGTGAAGATCAGCATGAAGGACATGGAGAAGAAGCAGATGTTGCGGGTTACGTTGCACAAGATGCTCTGGTATGTTCTTTGGATAAAGTAGAATCTTGGGTATTAGATTCAGGTGCCTCTTTTCATGCATCCCCACATAGGGAATTTTTCCATGAGTATGTCCAGGGAGACTTTGGAGAAATTTGTGTAGGGGATGGTAAGCCTTGTCAGATTGTTGGCAAAGGCAAAGTGAAGCTGAAATTGCAGACAGGTGACACATGGGTGTTAAAAGAGGTCATGCATGTCCCAGTTCTGAAGTGGAATCTGATTTCTATTAGAAGTTTGGGTGAAGAGGGTTGCACAGTAACTCTCACAGCGGACTCTTGGAAGGTTACCAAGGGTACACTTGTTGTAGCTAGAGGTAAGAAAGTAGGTACGCTTTATCTATCTACTTGTTTTACTGATTCTCTTTCTGGGTTATCTACTTCAGCTGTAGATTCGGAGATGTGGCTTAATAGGCTTGGTCACATAGATAAGAAGGAGATGCTGGTTCTTGAGTCAAATAGTATGCTTTCGGATTTGGAAGGCATGGATCGTGGTTTCTGTATGTAGAAGAAGAAGGTAAGGTTTCTTGAGGAATCCGATGTTAGTGACAAGAACGGGAAAGCCTTGGTTTTCAAGGAGAAAGTGACGGACAGAGTTCAGCACAAGGTGCAGAGGAATTCTGAGCAGAGCAAGGGTGATTTGGACAAGGGTTTGATCCAAAAAGAGCTTGCGGGAAAAAGTCAGGTCTCACAAGAAAAACACAGAGACCGACGTCGGCAGGAAAACCAGCGTCAGTGTCCAGACAGGGACCAACGTCGGCTATGTGCAGCCCGACGTCGGTGACTCAGGGCAGATAAGGACCAGCGTCGGCCAGGGGAAACTGACGTCGACAAGGAGGCAGTCGCAGGGAATCGACATCGGTCGGCTGTAGACTGAGATGTGACCGGCATCGGTTATTGAGATGAATTTTGGGTGGACAGCGAGTTGTCATGGAGTCTCAAGTGCCCATATGGAGGACTGAAGGTGTAAGTAAGTTCTTAAATTCGTCATTTCCCTTCTTTACACTACTTATTGCTCACTTATGGCATAGGACCAGGAAGTTATTGAAGAAGCAGAACAGGTAGATCCAGGAAACAGTGGGAGCTTGGCATGGATGAGGATGTGATTCCTTGGAGGAGAACTAAGCAGGTGTTTTGGGTAGAGTTCCCAGCTGGAAGTAAGCACTGAGAGACGAATGGATGTTGAGGATGAAGAAAAGCAGAAATGGATACGTGAGATGGAAGATCAGGGTATATGATCTTGTATTAGCTGCAGGGCAATGGAGGTTTGATCATTGTGTTTCTCTTTACCAGGTTGGATAATATTAGCTACATTATCTTATTTTTTGTATGATGTGATTGTTGCAGGGTTACATATACAGGTATTGCTGAACTAAAGGTAAAGCTAGTTCAGGTGTTTGTCATGGAGAATCTGGGAGCAGCAAGATTCTTTGGCATGAGTGTGATCTAGAGACATGGAGGTCTTGTTGACTTTGTTTCAGGATGATTGTGTGAAGCCGGTTAGCACACCGATGGTTAGACAGTTCATTGAACAGGTGTCTTGATTCACATAATGAGGTTGAGTGCATGGTATGTACTAAACCTAAGTTTTCCCAAGCAGTGGGAGTTGTCACAAGTTTGGAGTCAATCCGAGAGAGTAATACTGAAGGGCAGTTCAGTGGGACCAGCAGCAGGTGCACATGCTATGCAGGGTCAAGTTCTTTTTCTACATGGTTGTAGATGCGGATGTGGCAGGTAATTTGGATGACATATTTTGCACCACAGATTTTGTGGTGGTTGGTCTTCAAGAGTGATCTTGAGGAGGGATACAAAGCCAAGGGAACAAACTAGACGGTGTATAGGTACAGGTACAGGGTGCAGTTGTTTATCTCCAAGTGGGAGATTGTTAGGTTGTGGAGCTAAAAGCTTCAACCTTTGCAAACTGAGGAACAGATGGTTGCTGAGTTCTATAGGAACCGGCGTTGGCAGCAGGACCGACGTCGGCAGAGACCAGTGCAGAAGGCCACCGGCGACGGCAGGAAGTCGGCCGACATCGGCAGAACCAGACTAGCAGGGACCAGCATCGGTCGCCTGTGTGTTCCCGAAGTGTTCCTTTCACGGACAGTTAGTTAAGTGAACGATGAGTTTGCATGTTAAGACCACCCAGAGTCTTGGGCTGCGAGGATAATTGTCTAAATTAAGAGTCTAAGTCATTGTTTGAGTTAGGGATCTATTTATAGACCCATTGGCATGTATTGTTTAAGGCATGAGATAGAAAGGAAGAGTTCCTTCTAGTTGTAAGATCTATGAGTTGCAGGTTGTTGCAAGCTCATTGGGGATCTACATGTAAGTTTGGTCTTTGAATTGCAGGTTGCAGGTTCATGAGAGATCAGCTTGAAGTGCTATAGAGTGCTTGGTGTATCGGCAGGGTTATTACTGACTAGTTGGTGAGGTGAACACCAATTCTATGTGTGAGTTGGTTGTTGGGACCATTTTTTGTGTAGGAGAGTGTGTGTGAGAAGAATTACTGTACACTTGAGGTGTGGCAAATCTCTGTAAGGTGAAAGAGTGTGGCGGCTCTTTGATGTATTCTTTTCTGTATAGTGTTAATACAAGATAGTGTATTGTCTCTCATATTCTGTGCTATTGGTGAATTCTAGTTACTTGTGTTTCTGGTTATTTCCGCATATTCAATTGCTTATATTTGGTAATCATACTGTGCTCTCTCTGAGGAGCAAGATCCTAACGGGTGGAATTAGAACAGGTGTGTTTGTTCTTGGATTTATCTCCACCCCCCCTTGCCCAACACCTTCTTCAAAACCTTCCATAGAGTTACTCAAAGAAGATATGATCAATGATGAAATCCTCTTTCAATATGATGATCCACCTCTCTTCATTAGAATAGTTATTAATATCACCCTCATTTGTAAAGTATTAGTAGACGAGGGGTTAGGTATTAATGTGATGTCTCTTTGGCTCATTCAACAACTCAACTATAATAAAGATCATCTCATGCAAACTCATTTTACATTACATGGGTTCGACAAGATTAATCAAAATCCACTTAGTTGTATTTGGCTCCCTCTTACTATTGGACCTAAAACTATAAGAACTAAGCTTATGGTCCTTGATTTACCATTATCTTACAATATACTCCTAAGATACCCTTGGACTCATTGCATGAGGGCTATCACCTCTTCTAACATCCAATGTATCAAGTTCCTTAATAATGGCAAAAGGTATAAACATGAGGTTGGTCCTAACCCATAGAGTATTCATCCTCCTAATCCTAAACCTCAATATTGGATTCCCACTATTTTGAAGATTAATAGTGCCCCTTTACCCAAATTTATTAATATGAATCCTAATTTACATGTCACTCTTGTTGATTATAATTATGATAAACCCAATGACCCTCAAATTACATGAAATACTACCAAGTTACACCCTTATATCTCAAAGTGGTTACCTCCCTCCTTATTAACTCATGATCATACCATCCCTCTCATCAATGAGATCACTAATTTCCCTCCTCCATGTAATTCCCATGAAGCATATTATAAATAAGATGATTTTAGTGTAATGATTATGGATTATCCAAATTATTTTAAGATCTTTTAATTACGGCATCGCATAAATTTATCAATTTAGGCATCTCACCTTCTGAATTTCCTTCTAAATAATAACCATGTACAATTTCTCTAACTTATGATGATATCTACATCATGGCCCAAGATCATTCATGAGTTATGGATGTTCAACATTATTAGAAAACTTCAACTCAAATACATGATTTCAATCAAAATGTTCACACCATTTCCATAGATTTTGAGTTAGAACCTAAAGGTCATGTACCTCCAATCAATTATCCACTTCTTGATATTCCTTGAGTGGTTGAAAAAATATTACCTCTTGCATCTTTGGAACTTTTGAAAGCTTATATACCTCTTATCACATTGGTTATTCTACCCAATCCTTTTCCCATCCATGATTCCAACAATAAAACAATTGAATTTGATCAGCCTTTATTTATAGTTTCACCTACTCCTGACATCACCCTTGATGACAAGGCCATAGATGTATACCAGATACATTTTGAATATGACCTCCATGATAACAAAATTAATGATCTTGAAGTAGATGTGGAATATTATGTCCCTCTACCTACATTACCTAGCGATGAATCCATCCTTGAATTGCTTCATGCATAAGAACCTCAACTTCCTTGGTAACATCATAAACTTGGGAATTTAAAGTAAAAATCCCCTCATTTTAAAAAATTAATCACTAATATTAATCCTAAAACCAATCCCATTTCCTCTCTTCCTAACATGCCATATCATTTTCAAGATGGAAATGTTATGCTTATCGAGGAAACTACAAGAATCAAATATGACAACCCCTCATGCCCTCGACGTATAATATTATTTACAGAACTCACACCAGTTGAACATGATAATTTTAGTTTATAGTTAGATAAATATCATGATACTTTTGCTTGGTCATATGAGGATATGCCTAACACTGATCATAACATTTTGGTGTACAACATCATCGCATATCCAAATGCCAAACCCATTTGAAAAAATAATGAAAAATTCCCCCCAAAGTTTCCAACTTATGCCATAAAGAAATTATTAAAATTTTAGATGCCAAATTTATCAAACTAGTGGACTATTCTAAATGGGTCTCCAACATTATGCCCATTCACAAAAAAAACACCATGGTCATTCGCATTTGCATCGATTTTCATAACCTCAATATTACTTGTCCTAAGGATAAATTTTTATTATCTTTGATAGATTCCATCGTTGAATCCACTACTAGATACAAAATGTTATCCCTTATGGATGGTTTTTCAAGCCAAAATGAAATTCACATTGCCCTTAAAGATCAACATAAGACAACTTTCACCATAAAATGGGGCACCTATTGCTACGTTAAAATGCCCTTCAGCCTTAAAAATGCTAGAGATATCTATCAATGGGATATGACCCACATTTTTCATGACCTCATCTATAATATTTTGGAAACCTATATGGATGACCTCATCACCAAATCTAAAATTTGTAAACTCATCTTTTTGATCTTGCCATCATCTTTGACCAACTCATCAATTATAAAGTTAGGCTAAATCCCTACAAATGTGTCTTTGGTGTCACATCTTTGTGGTATCAATGCCGATCCCACTAATATCAATGTTAATATAAACATGCCTATTATTTTTTATATTCCATACATTTTTACTTACCTTATAAATCTTGGGGTAGTATGATGATTTGCCCCCAAGAAGGCTTATCACATTTATTTTGTCAATTCCCTTCTTACAAAAGGTAATTTTCTCAAATGGAATGATCTTTGTTAGAAATATTTTGACAATATGAAATAATAATCACTTCTTCCACCCACCCTTCGTCCACCTTCCAATGACCATCCTTTAATTTTGTTCACTTCTTCCACACCTATATTAGTTGTAGTTGGGGTAATGCTTGCCAAACAAGATGATACTAAAATAGAGTATGCCATCTATTATATTAGCTGAGGTCTCATTGATTATGAAAAATGTTATACCAAAGTATAATATGATTGCCTTGTTATATATTTCATAGCTAAAAATCTTCATCATTACATGTTTTATCAAACAACTTATATCAATGTTCATTCTGACTCACTTCATCACCTTTTCTCTAGTCTTTCTCCTTAGAGACAGAATTGGCAAGTGGATGGTTATTTTAATGGAATTTAATCTCTACATTATCATGTAAAAAGTTATTAAAGGACAAGTCATTGATGACTAACTCATAGAAGAACCCATACCCATTACCACTCCCCTTCAAGATAGCCTCCCTGACAATAACATCCTCTATATTGAAGGTTTTAATAAAGCTATCTCTCTTAAAGATTACTTCCATAACTTCATTGTTGATTTATAATAAAGTAATCAAGAATATTCCTCTACCTTTTTTGATACTACTAAATCTAAATTAGTCATCAAATAACTTCCCAAAATCAACATTGATTGACATGAAGACACTTGGACCCTTCATTTTGATGGATCCAAATGTCTCCATGGAGCTGGGGTGGGTTATATGCACACTAGTCCTCATGGTAAAATTATCCCTTTGGCATGTCAAATTACTTTTAATGTCACTAAAAATATGGCAAAATATGAAGGATTGATCCTAGGCATGAGAGTGGCACTTGACTTAGACATTGCATATCTGCATGCTTTGGGTGACTCCCAACTCATCTGCCAATAGGTTAATGTTGATAATCAATGTAAAAGTGAAAATCTTATTGCTTATCATCAAATATCAAATACCCTTACCAAATAATTTTCTTTTTTTATCTTCAAGCCCATCTCTAGAGATCAAAACTCTATCATTAATTCCCTTACTTCTTTAGCATCCTTATTTCATCTGCACCAAGTTCTCACTTATTATACCTTTTTTATTCAAATAATAAAGTCCCCATATTCCATTCAACCATAAGATTCACTTATATTTCATATTGAGGCTATCACCATTCGATAGAGCCTATGGTATAAAGACATTATCCAATTCTTTGAGCATCAAACCTATCCTACAAACACAGATTCTCATGAAAAGACTCAAATTCACAAATAAGATTTTAAATATGTCTTTTGATAAAACACCCTTTATTATTGAAACAATAAAGGTACCCTAATCCATTATGTAATGAAAGAAGAGGTTCCTCCTCTCCTTGAATAATCATATAGGGTCATTTATGGTGGTCATTATAGTAGACATGCTACAACATATAAATGCCTACGTATGGGATAATTTTGGCCTACACTTGAAAAAGATGCTATCGAGTCCATTAAAAAGTGTAGTCTTTGCCAACTTCCTGATGATCTAATCCATTTTCCACTAGTCGAGCTTTAAACTATAGAACCTCCTTGTCCATTCTCCATGTGTGGATTAGATCTCATATGAAAATTGCCTTGATCATAAGATGGTCATGTCTTTATCATCATAGCCACTGAATATTTTACCATTTGGGTCAAATCCATGTCTCTTATCAATGTCATAAGAACCACTATTTTTAAATTCATCCTCAATCAAATCATTTATCATTTTGGAGTACCCCATACTATCATTTTTTTATAATGGCAGTAATTTTAAAAATAAAGAAGTGAAACAACTCTATGCTAAATTCAAAATCTCTCACAAAGTTTCCACACCCTGTCATCCATAATGTAATGGCCAAGGTGAGGCCACTAACAAAATTCTCAATAAAATCCTCTAGAATATAATCCATGAAAATTGAATAGATTAACATCTTCATTTATATCCCAATCTTTGGGTATATCACACCAGTATATGCACTGCCACTGGGGCAATACCATTCTCTCTAGTCTATGGTTCTGAATCTGTCCTCCCATTAGAAGTTGATCTTCCCTCTTTATGTATATCTTTTCACAATATCATACCCGATGAGGAATTACATGAATCTTGAATTCATGTTCTTGATCTTCTTGATGAACATCATCTTTCTTCTCTACAACATAATTTCCAATACAAGGCTCGTATCACCAAATAACATAACAAAAAGGTTAAAGTTCACACTTTTAATATTGGTGATCCAGTCCTCAAATTAGATTATACTCATGATAAATAAGGCAAATACACCCATAAATGGTGGGGTTCTTATTTATTAAAAGATATACTTGGTCCTAGGACCTATCACCTCCAAACTAATGAAGACCATATTTTCAAAGAGCCCACCAATGCATAATTCTTGAAAAAGTCCTTTGTTTAGATCTATCCCTTTTTATCATGATTTTTATATGCTAACCTACTAACACATTTTGTAGGATATCTACATGAGTATCAACCTTTGTAGTAGTTTATCTTTCCACAAACCTTAGTTCCTTCTCTTGGTCCTTTGGTTTCTCTTTCTCATGAGTTCCATTATAAAATTGTGGATAGGACTTGGTCTTTCTCATGACTTTATCTGTTGTTATTGTTTTGTTACTTTTCAATGATTTTTTCACCCTCTTGATTTTTTATTTTGTGAGTTGCAATGTAATACCATGGATAGGATAAGGCCTTCCTCATAAATACCATCTTTATCATTTTTATTTTTCACATGATTTATTCACCATATTGATTTTCTCTTTTATGAATTACAGTGTAAAACCATAGATAGGACCAGGCCCTCCTCATAAAATCACCATCTTTAATTAAGTCGGTGTTCTTCTAGAATGTCAAGAAATGGTTACAAGTTTATGATCCCTTGTTCTCAACTTTGAATTTTATTTCTTTTGTAGATAAAACTTGTACAAAAAACTATGTTAGCATGTTTTCTCACATTTCCAACATTCTTGTGATAAGGAATCATACTTACCTATCATTATATCTCTTTTCACCTTTGTCACATTTTTTGTGATTTAAAGCAATTCAAATTATTTCATGTTTCATTCCCCTTGACTTCCTTTCCTATCATTCCACTTTGGATAAAATAAGGTCAAAGTCAATATAGCACTTTTATTTTACATGAATTAACAAGAATCTTAAACAACATGCTCTCTAAGTTCTCTTTCTTAGCAACCAAGTCCAAAGTTTTCAAATGATAGTCATTTTTAGCACCCATGTTTGGTTCTCCAAATTTGTATAGAGGAGGAATATAAAAATCCATAAAAATTTAAAAATCAAATGATTTGAAACAAAAGGCAACATACAAAGACAAATGTCAAAATCACACCAAAAGACATGGTTAATAACACATCTCCCACTTCCAATAAAAGCTCAAACTCTATAATTGGCCTCAAGATAGAGTCAAGGTCCATTAGGGTATAACAAGATAGTATATTTGGATAGGAGAATTAAAAAAAATCTATGGTGCTACCTAATATTTCATTTAATTACCCAATCTTTACAATAGACTGACAGCTTTGTAAGGAGTCTTGAAGAACAAGGAACACGTTATGAGAAGGTAGGTCCATTTTAATTTTCATGCATAAGCTTTCATGGTATGATATTCATACTTCATTTAATGAAATAAGATTTATGTGGCTAGGATAAGTTCTTCAAAGTCCTTAATGTTGATAGACCTCTTGTTTTGTCGAATCTAATTTAAGTGTTGACTTTGGTAAAGAGTTTTTGTACCTTGAATTTTTCCTTCATTTACACTCTACCCATTTCATTTCCCCCCTTGACAAGCAATTTTAATTCTAAATATATTTTCCCTCTTTTATGTTCCATTTTCTTCACATCTTAATAATATGCTAGAAGTACTTTGTTTCAATTTTATCTATCTCTAGAATAAAATAGTATGCTTGAGTGACTATGGATTATTTTCTTTACACCATTGATTTACATTTATAGAATTTCCTTGGTTTATTTTACCATTTCCTATTATTTTCCTCCATTTTTTTAGATAAATAAATCCATTTCTACTTTTATACACCTTTTCCATTGTTGAGTTAGGTTGGCTTGTTATTTCTCACTCACCAATGTTGTTTTCCATTTTATGCACTGTTTGCATTGATGATTAAGGATTATTACTGCCCACTCATCAATGTTGTTTTACCATTAATTTTCCATATTTGTTTACATAAGGATTGTTATCGATTTTATATTGATTTTTTATTACCATTTTTGACATGTATCTTTGATTTGACTTGGTTGGTTTTCCTTTCTTACTTAAGGTTTACTTGTTTGAGTTTTTTGACCATTTAG
Source organism: Torreya grandis (assembly GCA_037957365.1). NCBI lineage: Eukaryota > Viridiplantae > Streptophyta > Pinopsida > Cupressales > Taxaceae > Torreya > Torreya grandis. The sequence continues at coordinate 3,367,487 of JARHVA010000482.1, read as the reverse complement.
TAGCCTTGACTTTTCAGTTACCTAATTTACTCTAAATTTGACTTGGTCAATTAGTCCTAACTTAGCTTTTATCACCCCACCTTACCAAATTTCCAAAAACATCTCACCTACACTACATTAGTTATCTTGGCTTTCCTACATTTGTTTGTTTTTGCTCTTTAGTTTTGTATCCTTAGGTCTATCCAAAGTAGTCTTTGTGCCCTCCATGATCAAAACTACAAACATAGTAGATAACCATCCATAAATAAAGGTAAGTCAAGGTACACATACATTACTTTTATTTTATTTATTTCATTTTTATCCATTTACTTTCAATCATTTTTTGCTTTAAAATACTATAATTTATTTAGCTTCAACATTGTGTGTTACTATGTTATTTTATCGAAGCACCATCCCATATTACACCTGAGTGACATGTGATGAGCTTCAAGTGGAGCATATGTATACACATAATATTTTCAAAATTTATCAATTACTAATGCTTTCTCTCTTGTAGGAGCCTATTAAGTCTCAATCTCTATGAGTACATACCTTAAAAGGTGCATTGGGAAAGGGGTGGGCAGACCATTGCTGCTTCATAAGATTGTCCCCTATACTACCTCTTACTATTAATCCAACCATCTCCTATACACTTCCCTAAGCCTTATCACCTCTCTTACACACTCCTCCAAGCTTTCACCGACTTCATTAGCCCCTTCCTAATCCTAAAACCTTGTTTGATGGTTTACATTACACTATCAGCCTCATCAACCCTATATTTAAATAGTTAAAAGCACGTTACAGGTCTAGTTTGGCTCTGACTGACCTAGACTAAGACCTAGCTTATTTTTATCAATTAACAATATAGATTCGATTATGCCAAGCTTATCGACTAAACTTTAGAAAAGGTTTAGGGCTAGATTCATCTATATATACACATTCATTTCACCATTTCTTAGAGAGATAAAGAGTTAATTATTCATTTGCACTTATTTATAGTTTACTCTTCCACCATTCTACTTGAGGAGTTATAGCTTAGGATTTATACTTGGATAATAATCTTATCTTGTGAAAAAGTCTTGGATGCTTTGGCCTTTCTTAGTGATCTTTACATACCATAAAAACCTCTTGTGAATCACCTTTGGCCAAGGGAGAGATTGAGTCTCGATGGGTTCATCTTCAAGGTAAGTATCTCTAAATTTATTCTTCTATTTTAATATATAGAAATAACATAAGTAATGGATTTTGAATATATTTCTCTCTCCATGCATTAGGTTTTTACCTATATGTAGCTTAATTAGGATTATCCTATGCATGTTTACTTTTTATGTTTAGTACCCCCACTTTATGCCACAAAATTTGGTGAGCACTAGATTATATTTACTTTACTTGTCATTGACTTTGTGAATATGAAAACATAAGACCTATATAGGGTTATTACATGGTGTTTCTTCACTAGAGAATTTGGAACCCTCTCTACTAATGTTATGGTAAGAGATCCCTTGGTTAGGTCTAGAAAATCCATCATGGTCATGACCTTGAATAACTAATGTATCAAAAGTTGGAAGTGTGAGTAGGATTTATCTTCTTTAAGCTAAGATTTATTAATAGATTAGTTGTATTTCCCTGTGTATATAGATCAATTAGAGGAACTATCCCAGGATATCCAGCTTAAAATGCCAAACACTAGGGAACTCATCACCATCACATAAGATGAAAATATTAAGAATCTAATGGTGTCCCAAGTACTACTATTCATTATACTCACTATGGTATAGGAAGTTCTCATTGACTAGAAAATGTTTAAATAGGATTTATCACATGTTGATAGCTCCATTACATAACTTGTTGAAGAGCCATAGTTCATTCCTCATAACTAAGTACAATAAGTATTCCATTAGAGGAAGTGACCATGATTTCATAGCCAATAATCTAAGAACAACAACCACCTCTACCACTAGATTCTATAGCCTCAACATCTTATTCCACATTTCAAGTAGAACCAACATCATAACACCCACCAAATAAATCAATGTAGAGAATTCCATCACCTTCTTAGTAAGTACTATGCACACTTATAATTTTGTAATTTTGAATAATTTTTATACATTCTAGTATGGCCTTTAGCACTATAAGTGGGGTTGGGTTGGTTGAAAACCTGTAAAGGGTGGCCACCTGGTTAGGCTAGTCTATTGAAAACTTTCAAGGGAATTAGAATAGTACACTACTAAGTTGAAAAACCCAAAGGGTGGCTAAGTAGTGCACAAGGGGTGAAAATTGGTAAATGACACCTTGAGCAATTATTGTAACTTCTATTTATGGTTTTATTACTAAACGTAATCAAAGTTTTCAAATTTAGCACATAACACATTTTCTATGACTTTATCTCAGGACAAGACAATTTTTTAAGTCCAAAAAAGTGTTGGGAGTAGAATAAGGATACAAAAATTAAATATTTTAATTGGTGGACACATGTGATTCACACTATTTTGTCTTTTTTATCTCTTTTTGTATGTATTCGGTACTTGAAAGCATAACAATATTTTACAAAATGCTAAGAGTTTTTATTTTAGATGTAGTGAAAGTCTGAAATATGAAGCAACATTACCTTGTAAAAATCTATATGTAGCACTCAATTTTATTGTAAAATGATTTTGATGTGATAGAGATTAATATGAAGTTCTGAAAATATTTATCTCAAAGTGTCTTTTATCATTGTTTAGTGCACAGTAAATGTATTATTTCCTAAATTTATTAATCTTGTCAATTATTATGCATGTTATGTAGTTATTAAGTCCATGTTTCATGCATAGATATATCTACTTTAACTTTTGAATAGCTAGGTTTTGTTTGATTTGTTGTATGTTGTATACTTAAGTCACACTTCACAAAATTATCCCTATATTAGCATGTTCTAATGTGTTTTCTAGTAAACTCTGTTATCCCTATATTTAATGGGTTTTACATCAAACATGGTAATTATTGACCATTTTGACCACAATTCAAAATGGGTCAACCCCCTATAGTCAAAAACTTATATGGGGGTCATGGTCTAATTAGTCCTCATGTCATTTTATGTCATCTAGGGGTCATTTTAGAGCATTTAATGTAAATGGTATAATTTTCAAGGTTCACATATGTGTAAAAACTCCTAACATCCAATGTGTTAGTCACTATTAGACATGTCATTTTCCAACTTAAAACTTGCAGGTTATAACTAAAAAATAAGAAAATAAGTGGAAAAGGAGTTTCAAAGGTGTACAGCCTATGAGAGAGAATTTCACATGGGAGAATATTTTGGTATGTATCATAAAATTCTTCAAACTCTTTTCCATGATTTACATGCTTTTGATGTGCCAAATTTAAGCTAAAACCATTCTGCTCATCCATCACTCCATTATGCACATGAAACTAGTCAATAGGTTCTTTGTTAGTACGACTAGTAGGAGATGTTTTAGATCAAATTAATTAGGGTTTGATATTACACATGGTTAGATTAAATTTGATGTTTTTAGTTCAAGTAATGGTGTCTCATACTTTATGATCCATCTCTAAAAACTAGACTATGTTTTTTTGCCTATTATTTCCCACACCCTATAGGTTTTTCTCTTGTTTGAGCTGGTCCATATAAATTAGCTATTGAATTTTATTCTAGAGGATATTTAATCTCTCATCTCATGTTCCCCATGATTTTTTTCATGTTTTTAAAGTATTTCATGATTTAATTAGCTCAAATTTTAGGAAGGTGTCCCCATGTGAGGTATCAATCAAGTTTCACTACTTGCAGAATGTTTTTTTGTATACAATGGTTCCAAGTGAATGTTATATGATTTTATTCATGTATTTAATGTCATGATAACATAATTCCTTATAATCTTACCTTCCAAGATAAACATCTTGAAGAACATAGCCATATGGAGTACACAGTCAACCTTTTACTTATTTCCAACCACAGTCATGGCATGTGAAGGTTTTCATAATAATCATGGAGTGATTTGAAAAGTTCATAAGGTGATATATGTATGATTGAATAGGATAAGTAAAATAATCATCCTCAAAGTGAAACAATAAGGACTATGGTAGTCAATGTTATATGTATACCCAGTCAGTCATGAATGTGCACCTACAAGTGTCATGGGGAGGGTGTCACATTGAAACAAGGATAGTTGATCTTGTTTTCAGAATTTAAATGTTGTGAACTTCATTTAAATATGTTAAGAGAATATAATAATTTTTTTATAATCACACGCCATGTGCATTCCTCATGTTTTCATTCAATGCCTATATACCATAGCTGAATCAACACCTACAAGAGGCTGATGGCATTGTAAGGGTAGTTATGAAACTTATCTTAATATTTCAAAGTTTTAAGGATAAATTGAGAGGATTTAAAAGATTATAAACTTAATTGAATTCTCATTTACCATGCTTACTACCCACAGTCTTGCTTATTTCCTATATACATGTAAATGCACACTTATAGGTGGCTTGCACAGGGGTCTAAGAATGTGATCTGGAGGTATATGATATACCTTGAGATCCCCATGAGGGTTATAAAGATCAAATATAGATATAAATTCATAAATGAATAAATATATTGGTATTCAAGTTTAGGATTTACTTCAAGAGGTGATGAATGTGAACTCAGGGACAAAATCCCTAAAACATAAAAATAGAGCACCCAACACTTTTGGGGTTAATGTATGGTGATGTCATATTGAGTTTTGATTACTCCAAAGATACCCATATTGTAGCCTCCACATAGGAGAAGATATTTTCAAAATGAGGAAGACATATTACTATAGGTAATTAATGTTTAGGGGTTTCCAAATTTCCCATTTGTTTACTATGTTTAGACAATGATATCTATAGGATTTGAGTATCAAATGACCCTCACACCCAAGGTTGTAATGCAAGAACATATATAGTCATGGAAAATGTATATAGGTATTTGAAGATAACATTTATCATCTAGAGATAATTTATAAATGTTTTAATTTTAGGTTTTTAACCCTATCCACACCTACAGGTGTACCTAACCCCAAGACAACTTATCTACAGTTGATTGTAAACTCGTATAGATATATAGTGTGAACCTAAACATGGAGATACAAATACTTGATAGTGAAAACTATCTAAAAGGACCTAATAAGGATAAAATATCATGTGTAATAGTTCTTAAGAGATTAAAATACCATCTACAAGCTTATTTTACCTCAACATAGTTGATAGTAATGAGTAGAGATAAAGAGAATTAGGGTTTTTTTATGTTGGCATAGCCCAAACATGAGATGAATAAGTCCAAATAATGTTTAAATGACCTTGGAAAAATTCATTAAGTCTTAAACATTATTTTCAAGGCCTATTCCATGCAAGGTAACCTACAAGTGCCTCTCTCAAGCAAGGAACACAGCTTGTAGTCTAGACCAATCAAGTAACAAGGCATGTGTGAGGATCTTGGTAAGTTTTGGATGGTAAGTAGCATGGAAACACTTTCACAGTGATGTTGGACACTTTAAAATACTCCCAAAACATGTTTTATAGAGGATTACAAAGCAAGTTATTCAAACATTATTCCTTAAATCCAAGAGAAATGCATAGAGAACTAACTAACTAAACCTATCTATTCAAGGGGAATTTGCAAATGACAATGAAAAAACAAATGAAAGAAAGCATACTAGTTACCTTCCAAAATGTTTTCCATCATCCAAGATCAGCTCAAAAAATTATTCTCCCCTAATCAAGCATTCTTTTCTTTATTAACAATGGTGTCAAAACTCCTCCATGGTCTCAAGAACACTTCTTAAAAACTAGACTCAAGATGTGAAATCACTAAATTAGCCTATTAATGAAGCTTGCAACTAAAATCAATGGTCAAATGAAAAGGATTTTTGAGAAAATTCAACATAATAACTTTTCACAAATAAAGCTTCAAAATGATGTCCATGGCCTCTCTATTTATATATATTCAAGAATGACCAGAATCAACCATGACCATCCATCTCAAGATTGAGATGTGTGGTCATGGATTAATTGAATTATGTAATTAAAATCCATAATTATCTTCATCATGACTTTGGAAGAGGGGACATTAATGAGGCATGGGAGACCCATAATCATGATATTTTATGTACTTATGGCTTGATGGATTCCACCCCATAGATGACATCACCTAATGATGTAGATAATAAAAATCAATTTCCAAAAAGAAATATTCAACAACTCTCATGGAAAATCCACTTAAGCTCTTGATTTGGATCAATTAGCCTTAAAAAAGGTTAATCAAAATTTGTGAAATTTATTTGTAGATTATCCCTCAATTAATCAAAATGGTCAAAAAGTCATAATATTGAGTTATAATTTGACTTGAGAAGAATTGGAAGGTGACATTAGATGTGTTGGAACCATATTCCCATTTAAGATGTTTCCAACACAAAATAACAAAGGTACGTGATGTGTACCAATGAATTATAAGAAAAGAGTGACCTAGAGCACAAAAAGGTGAAATCATCATTTTGACTCAAAATGAATTGATAAAAGTTAGCTGGCCCATAAATTACATTGCCCCATTTAAGGATGCTTTGACCTAAATTGGCACTTGTAAATGACAAGTTCGAACCATTTAACATGTTTTATGGATTTGACCTAAAATGTACATTGGAGTGAAATTCGAGTAAGATTGAAAATTTCAACACAAATGGTGCTAAGAATTAGATGTCTACACATGTGAACAATGTATAACAAGGACTCCAATAATTCAAACTATAGTCATATGTCAAGACCCTAAACATAGTAAGCTTCCCTAGGAGTCTATCTTAGTTTTTAATGCACTTGAAGGGTCTGATGAGATGATCAAGAGATTAAATCTTGTACATGTCACCAATACCACTTAGATAAAATCCTAAAATAATCAATTTTGGTAAGATAGTAGGGGAAGTACCCTCTATTTTATCTCAGATAGAAGGTACTCCCTTAGGATGATAACTTGTAGACTTTGAAGGAAGAGGATAATAGGGTGGACTAGGGAGTAGTGAGACCTTGAAATGAAGTTTTTAAATCTTTAATAGGTATGGATAAACATTGAAAATCATAAAAAGGTGGCTAATACCAGTCAAGGTGCTCAAAACTCACATGAGAGTAAGAAGACCTATTAGGTCTCAACTAGGCCTAAAGTCTAATGAGGGGGTCAATTCCATATCTAGTATTAGATAGACATTATAAAGCCTTATAATATGTTCTTATGGGGTTATAATAAATTTTCAAGCTATAAGGATGCAAAAGAAGCCAATTGAAATCCACTTTTTGGCTTAAGACCACATTAGGCTTATGCAAAATAAATAACAAAGATTGATAAGGTAAATTTGAATGCTTGCACATACAAGGATACTTTTCATGGGATCTCATGGAGATAGTAAAAGTTATAGAGGGTCCTATTTAATAATTTTGTGGATTTGGTTCCTGAGTTCAATGTCACAACTTTATGAATAAAGGTTAAGAGTGAAAAGAGCCTAAAACCTTACAAAACCTTGGTTCATGACCCAATGGAGAAAATGAAGCAAAATAGCTATCCATATGGCATATAATGGTTTTATAATTGGTTGGAGGTTATATATGACTCTTTAGGGCTCCTCCTCATTAAATTGAGGTGTTCCCTACTTGTACGAATAGGGAATAAATGAGGTTTTCTTGATTGTTTTTGGTGTTGTGTAGGTATGGTAGGGTTTCAAGAGATAAAATAAAATTTTGGATAAGTATTTAGAATTTATATAACCCATAATGTCCATTTATTTTATCATAAAAACTCCTAAGTGATTCTACAAGTACCTCCATCTCAGCTAGTCAAAACTGGCAAAGTGAGCAAGATAGTGAGAAGGGTGAGAACTTCAAGTGGGAGGCCTTTTAAGGTCTTCATAATAAATATGAGGTTATGGTATGTCTTTAAATGTTTCAATCACTCCATTTTATTTATTTTCATGGAAAACTAAAACCAACTTTGAGGCCAAGTGTGAGAGGTAAGTGAAACAAGAGTTATTTGGATTACAAGTAATGATAGCTCATCTCCAGATGAATCCTGATGATTAGGGATGAAAAAAATGCATTTTATATAATTTATAAAACCCCTCACCCTTATTTCAATCATAAATTATTTTTTATTCAGTTGTGGGATGTTCCAAAAGGGCCAAATGATGAAGGCAATTTTTTTAGCAAAAAATGAGGATCTTTATGCCACATTTTATGAGTTTCATGCATTTGAAGACCATTTGTCCTATAAAACCTTGAATTTTTTGTCTCACACATAATTATCATGCATTTTTAAATCATTTTATTATCATGACACCTATCCTAGTAACTCCTGGACTTCATTCTTTTCTCCTCTCTCTCAAATTCTATAAGTAGTAGCCATTTTGGCTCTTGTAAGCTAATACCACACTAGGTATGACAAATCCCTGATGGAATGACATTTTATTTTACATTTGAAAATTAATTAAAGTTTATTTTTGAATTCATTAACATTTTATTAAGTGTTTAAGTGATGTATAATGTAGTTAGTGATAACTCTTTATCCTTGATTGCCTTATCCTTTCATGTTTATCTAAGAGTTCCTATTCTAACAGGTCATATAGAGTGTATTCAAGTGTGTTATGATCCTTTAAAGTAATTATTCTAAGAGTGTCAAATATTCCCTCTAGTTTATTTACCTTGTGTTATTTCATGCATCTTACCTTTATACTGAAGTATTGATGTTATAATCCTTTATGATTTTGAATCTAGTTTGTATGCTTTGTTTCATTGGGATAAGAATATGATGGTCATGTGGAAATAATCTTGGTGTACCACCCCTTTATATTAATTTCATTTCATGTAAACTCCTAACTCTTTTCCCACAAGAAATCACTAGTTTAGATGATAAGCATTTCAAAACATATTCAAGGAGCTAGCCCTTAAACCTAGAGATCTACTTCCACTATAGGTACACCCATATACTTGGAAGTATTCCCATGTTTCCCAAATTTAGAAGAGGATTGAACACCCTCTTATAGGTTTAAATATTTTATGATAATAGTTCTATAATTCCGAATGGAACTCATTGTCTTTGAGACAACTTATCAAGGTGAATGTTGGTTTTGACAACATCAGCTACAAATTGGTGTGATATGAAACATTTGGCAACTCCATCAAGGTAAAATCTGGTTCAAAGCCATTGTTTTGTCATAAATTTGCTCTCATGCTCCATGGTTATTAATATTTCATCATCTATTAGAGTGTTCAACCCCATTAGTACACCTATTTAGCCTAAACTCCCTCTTGAATTTCAATACCCTCATCCTAATCTACCCTTTGAAGACAAAGAAGATTTTTCTATCCAAGGAAGTGAAGAGGTGGAATAAATTGAATATTTTGAATAAAACATGGAGAGGCATCCCTATATTTAATACTAAAAATCAAATTCATCTTCAAGTATATGATGTCATTCCCCCTAATGCCACAAAAGGTGCACCCACATTAAATGGTAAGAATCATGTCACACCTAGTGAACACATCAAGGATATCTCAAACTTTTATAATTTCCACACTGGCACTCAAGAGAAAAATATCATTAGATTCCTTTCCATGTCCCTTAGATGGAAATATATTTATTTTTAGAGGACTTTAGAAGGTGGGTGCATCACATCATGGAATGACTTTGGAGTGTTGCTAACTTCAAGGTTTGAAAATGAAAGTGGCCATACCTCTCTCATACATTAGCTCAATGTGATCAAAATATGATCCAAAGAAATAATGCATAGATTCAATGAGAGGTTTTAAAATACTTGGTATATATTGCCTCATACCATGAGGCCACCTATTAGTATTGTGTTTCCTACCTACTTGAGAGCCATTGGTTCTAAAATTGATATCATGTTTCAAACCATGGGTGGTTCCACTCTTCTCGAAGCATATGAACTTGTCAACAAAGCTAAAAATGATCTCCTTCAAGCTGGAAGGTTACCTCTTAAGGTTTTTATTCCTCCATTTTCTCATACTGATTCTAATACTCCAAATGTGGCCCAAGTTCCTAATGCTAACACCAAGCCTAGAGCTGTTCCTAAGAAGGAATACAATGTCATGGATAAAGATACATAAATTCAAATGCTAAGAGCTCAGCTTAGGAAATATAACATGAAAAAAGGTGCATATAAAAATCCTTATCCTTATAAAAAACATTTTGGTCAACAATATGTAAGAGAAATAAGTCAAGGGTAGCCTAACTTCAACATGCCTCCCAATGTGTACAATCTTAATTCCACCACTAATGCAAGGGAGATGGTATCAGTGCATAGTAACTTGGTGTAAGGAGAAGATTGGAAACAAGGCCAATTCATGGATGAAAATTATAATGGATATCAATCTCCTATTTTTCAATGAGGAGTAACTTCTCTCTTATCAATTGAAGATGAGGTCATGATGCAAGCAAATGAGAATTGACAGCCTCATGGTGAGAGCTTCACCAATTTTTTGGTGGAAGACACATTTTTACTTAATCAAGGAGCCTCTATTACAGAAAATACAAGATCCAATAGTAAGGCTCTATGAGGTGAAAATATAATCCCTAAAATATTATCTAATCCTCCTCTAAGGCAGCAAAGCATGGCTACAAGCATGGCAGCTACAAAAGCTCCTGCACCTCCTTCATGTCAAAACATTAGAAAGTCTGCTCAATGTGTCTTTATTCCTCAAGTTACAATAAATCCTTTGCCTCCAAGGAATAAATATAAGGTGATTAATACTGACCTAAACATAGTGGATTCTTTGAAAAGCTACAAAGCATTTATCTCCTTGTGGGATGTCCTCATGCCTGGCCAAAAGGAGCTATTACAAAAGTAGTTGTCCACTATCCCTACTAGTCCTTCACCTTAAAGTCAAATTAATAGCCATGTTTTCCTTTAAAATTTCCCTAATACCATTTTTTAAACATATACTAAAGTTTAGAAACCTCTACCATTCTACCTCACTCTCATAATGGGTGACAAATTGGTCCATAATTACATAGTTAACAGTGGAGCTCTACATCAGTCATGCCCAAAGTTGTAGCTGATAAGTTGGGCATAAAATATGAGCCTCATAGCAAAGGAGTTATCCAAATAGATGGTACACTTACTAAGATAATAGTTCTGATCAAAAATGTTAAGGTTTTCTTGCATGATTATCCTAGTTTTCTTATCCTTCAAGACATAGTTATTATTTACCTCCCATCCCACTTTGTAATCTACCTTTCAAGAAACTTTACAATCAAGATAGGTGGATATCTCTCAATTTATTGGTCCTTATTGGACTTTATGACAAGGTATGGGACCAAAGTGACCATTATAACTCAACCTCTTGTGAGGTTTCATATTAAATACTGCATTGAAACAAGTTCTAACTTAAATTATGTTGTTCATGAGGAGGAATCTAATGTGGATGATGGTGATTCTAAACTTGAGGGAATTTTTGATTTGTTCTTGGATGAGTATATTATAGATGCATATGAACATGATCCTTATGCATACTTTAAACAAACTAGCCTTGGTACTTATATCATGCATGAAGAACCATTTGAAGGAGATAAGGTAAGTGTCAAACATTATCATGTTGTTGAAGGTAACTACATGATTCATGAGTATGATGATGATGATATGTTGATGAATCTAATTTAACACCATAATGGGAGGAATGATGTATTTATACCAACCATTGATGAATATGCTCTTTATGATGACATTGATGAAGTAAATGAGAATGACTTATGGCAAAGGTTTGACGTTATATGTCAAGAGTTTGATCAGCTTGGTAATGCTAATTCACCTATTAAAAATTCTACATCTAATTTTGTTAATGCCTATAATTAACATTATGTGGTTTGTCTCACCAATCATGGATAATAGTTTCATGTTGTGAATAAAGAGGAGCTATGGCAAAGGCTCAATGAAATATACAAATAATTTGACAAGTTGGGTAAGTCTCCTTTTTCCCTAAGAGATTGCATATCTAATATTGAGATTGATAAGGAGACTAATGATCATGTTGTCAAGTGTCCTCTAAAACATGAAGGTGAATGTATTTATGCTAATTAAGGACCTGTAGATATGAAAGAACTTGATGAAGTTAGTGCCCAAGGATTTGTAAACATGGAGAATAAGGTCAAGTCAAAAGTTGTTGTACTTCAAGGATAGTCAAGAGCTCCATCTAAGGTTGAATCATTTGTAGAGGTATTAGATCATGAAGAAGAGGATCTTGATGATTCCAAACATTAAGCACATTCTATCCTAGAAAAGGACAAGGTTGAGAGGGCTGTCATACCATCCAATCTGCATTTTTTTGGAGAGCATCCAATGGATATGGTAGAGATTATAATAATTACAACCCAAATCAAGGATCTTAGAGAGATAAAAATATCAGTCATGAAGGTTTCAAAAAATCCACTTTTAAGCATAAGAATTTCCAAAGGTGATAGGCTTCTTGATCACCTACATATGAAAGTGATTGGTGATGAGCATGCCCCTCATGCTAGGCTACACTCATAGACTGACAAAGATCCAAGAGGGACTATTTTTTACCCTGGTTGAGGTATGATCAAAAGTTTCACCTCAATAATGAGGTTGTGTAAATAGTAGAATAGGTGTGTGTGTTTTTCTTTCAGTTTTTTTGTGTTCCATAAGTTTTCTAGTTGAACACATATGTGTTTTTTTGGTGTGTCTTATTTTTGTGTGTCTACCCTTTATGTTTAGTGTGATGTCAAAGGAAATTTATGTTTCAATCTAGTGTTTATGTGACTTCATGTCCCAATAAATAGGATTAGGCTACTGGTCATGGCATAGCAAGCATATCACCCTTGGGAAATTGCCAAGAATGTTTACCATTTTGACCACAAGTCAAAATTAGTCAACCCCATATTATCAAAAAAATATATAGGGGTCTAGTATAATGTCATAAGGTGTGTCCTAGGTAATTTGATGTGATTTAATGTAATTTTAGGTTTGGTTAAGGTCTAATTAGTCCTCATGTCATTTTATGTCATCTAGGGGTAATTTTAGAGAATTTAATGCAAGTGATTCAATTTTTAAGGTACACATGTGTTCCAAAAATCCTTCCAACATCCAATGTGTTAGTTCCTATTAGACATGTTAGTTTATAACTGAAAACTTGTAGGTTATAACTAAAAACCAAGAAAGAAGTGGAAAACAAAGAGTTTCAAAGGTGTACGACCTATGGAAGAGAATGGCAAGTGGGAGAATATTTTGGGATGGCTCTTCAATTTCCTCAGACTCTTTTCCATGCTTGACATGATTTAGAAGTGAAAAATTTGAGCTAAAACTATTTTGCTCATTCATCGCTCCACTATGTACATAAAAATGGTCAACAATTTTTTGGTTAGTATGACTAGTAGGAGATATTTAGGATAAAATTCCTTTGGGGGGTGATAGTATGCTTGGTTAGATTCAATTTAATACTTGGATTTTAAGTAATGGTGGCTCATACTTTATGAACCATCTCTAATAATTTGACTATGTTTTTCTACCTATTATTTCCCACAACCTAAAAGTTATGTTCTTGTTTGAGTTGGTCCGTACAACTCAACTACTAAATTTAATTCCATAGGATGTTGACTCTCTCCTCTCATGTTCACCATTCTTGGTTTCATGTTTAGAAAGGATTTCATGAGATAATTAGTTGAATTTGTAGGAAGGTGTCACCATGTGAGGTTTCAGTCAAGTTTCACTACTTGAAAAATGTTTTCTTCTCTAAAATGGTTCCAAGTGAATGCGATATGTTTTGATTCATTTATTTCATGTAATAATAACCTCCTTCCTTTTAATATTACCCTCCAAGATCAACATCATGAAGAACACAACCATATGGAGTACATAGTCAACCTTCTACTTATTTCCAACCAGAGTCATAGCATGTGAAGGTTTTCATAATGCTCAAGGAGTTATTTGAATATTTGGTAAGTTATATATGTATTATTTCAATATGAGAAATCAACTAAGCCTTTTTCAAGTGAAATAATAATTACTATGGCAGTCAATGTTATATGTATACCCAGTTGGCCATGAATGTACACCTACAGGTGCCATGGGGAGGGTGTCACATTGAAACAAGGATAGTTTATATTATTTTAATCCTTTAAAATAATTTAAATTCATTCAAATATGTCAATAAAATATAATAATTGTTGGATACTCACACACCATGTGCATTCCTCATGTTTTCATTCACTACCTGTATACCATAGTTGAATCAACACCTACTTGAGGTTGAGGGCATTGGAAGGGTAGTTTTGAAACTTGTATAAATATTTAAAAGTTTGAAAGATATTTAGAGGATTTATAATAGTCCAAAATTAATTTAATTATCATCTACCATGCTTAATTCCCATATTATTTCTCACTACCTTTATACATGTAAATGCTCACCTATAGGTGCCTTGCATAGGGGTCTAAGAATGTGATTTGAAGGTGTATGATATGTATTTATATCCCCATGAGGGTTGTAGAGATCAAATATATCTTTAAAATCATTAATTAATCAATATATTTGTAGTAAAGGTTAGGAGTTACTTCAAGAGGTGATGACTGTGAACTCAGGGACAAAATCCCTAAAACACAAAAATAGAGCACCCAATAATTTTGGGGTTAATTTATGGTGATGTCATATTGAGTTTTTATCATGCAAAAGTTACCCATATTTTATCTTTCACATAATATAATATCATTTAAAAATGAGGAAGACATATGACTAGACAGAAGTGATGTTTAGAGGCTGCCAAGTTGCCCATTTGTTCATTGTGTTCAGATAGTGATATCTAGAGGATTTGAGTATCAAATGACCCTCACACCCAAGGTTGCAATACAATAACATGTATAGGTATGTAAAATCATTATATTAAGTTTAAGAGAACATTTATGATCTAGAGGTTATTTATAAAGGTTGGAATTGCAAGGTTTTGACCCTATCCACACCTATAGGTATGTTTAACCTTGAGATAACTTATCTATAGTTGACTGTAGACTATTATAGATCTATACTGTGAACCTAAACATGGAGATAAAAATAATTACTAGTGGATTATATCTCAAAGGACCTCAAAAGGATAACATATAATGTGGCATGATTCCCAAGAGATTGAAAAACCATCTATAGGCTTCTTTTACCTCAACACAATCAACTATATTTGACTGTAATGGGCAAAGATCAATAGAATTAGGGTTATTACTGATGACATATCCAAAAAATGAGATGAATAGGTAAAAATCATTTTAAAATGAACTTTTAAAGATTAAAGAAGGCTTAGACAATTTTTTCAAGGCCTAGGCCATGTAAGGTCACCTACAGGTGCCTTTCTCAAGCAAGGAACATAATTTACAATCCATAACAACTAGGTAACAAGGCATGTGTGAGAATTTTGGTAAGTTTTGGATGGTCAGTAGCATGGAAACACTTTCATAGTGATGTTAGACACTTCAAAATACTCCCACAACATGTAAACAATGTAAAACAAGAACTCCAATAGTGCAACCTATAGTCATATGTCAATACCCTACACACAGTAAGTTTCCCTAGGAGTCTATCTTGGTTTTTTATGCATTTAGAGAGTCTAATGAGGTGATAAAGAGATAAAATATTGTACACATTGTCAGGGAAACCCCCAAAACAATAAACATGCTCCAATCTCTACTGAGTCAGGATCTTGCTCTACCAATTAGAACACATGTGATTACTTCTTGTATTAGCAACTAAACACAGAATTATACCAGAATCAATAAGTAACTAGAAATATGAAACAACACAGGAATTAAGAGACAATACACAATTGTATTATAAACATAGAAGAATATACAATAAGGAAGATGCCACTTCTTCCTCCACCTCAAAGGTTCGCCACACCTCAAGACCTTCTTCCCTCTCTCTCTCGGTCCCAACAATCAACTCCAATACAGAATTGATGTTCACCTCTCCAACCAGTCAGTAACACGCTGCCAGTTCACCAAGTACACAACCGTACTCCAAGTAGATCCCCTGCTCTCTGCTACCTGCAAATCACTAGACCTTACTCACCATGTAGACATCTCTACACCCCTGAAGAACCCTTGTCCTTGCCTCACCAAGTCCTTATGATTCTTCAACCAGTACTCCAGTGGATCAGCTCCTTGACCTTGCAGACCTTGCAACTCTCCCTGATCATACACACTCAGCACCCCTTTGGAACTATGAGGAGCTACACTAGCTCTCTCTAAAAGCTCTATGGCTTTCTAGCACACACATACAATACTACCCATGAGTCCATATATAGATCTCATGCTTACAATAATTAGACTAACCTAATTACAATAATTAGACTCACAACTCAAGACTACGACTAGCCTTCAACATGCAAACTAACAGTCTCAAAATAGACTCTCCTAGATTCGTCATGCAAACTGCCTATTCTCACACAGGCTACCGATGTCGGCACCTCCATGACCGATGTCGGCTGACTAGTAACCGACGCCGGTTGCTTCCTCTTACTATCTAACCGACGTCGGCTGATCATACTGATGCCATTTCTCCTACAACTGATTCTGCAACTCTGCATCCTCTGTGACTTCTCCTGTTTGCATCCTGGTGAAGCTTTTAGCTCCACAACCTAACAATCTCCCACTTGGAGATAAATAGCTGCACCTATACCTGTACCTGTACACCATCTAAATTATTCCCTAGCTTGTATCCCTCTTCAAGATCCATCCTTAAGACCAACCACCACACAGCTGTGATGCTATACCTGTCATTCAAGTACCCTGCCATATCCAAACCTACATATCCATGTAGTGAAGAACTTGACCCTGCAAAACAAGAACCCCTGCTGCTAGTCCCACTGAACTGCCCTCCAGTACTCCTTCCCCGAATTGGCTCCATACTTTCTGACAACCCCCACTGCTTGGGAAAACTCAGGCCTACACTAGACCTCATGTGATTTCAAACCCTGTTTCAAGCTAAGCTTGAACTGTCCAGCCCTTGGTGTGCTTACCGATTCTACATCCTGCGTAATGAACCTCACCAACACCATCTTCACACCAGCTCCCACTGAAGATAAAATCTTCATGTCTCTTATGCCAAATAATTTTGCTACTCCAAATTCTTCATGACACACCTCTGAACTAACCTTACCCTTAGCTCAGCAAATACCTGTATGTACAAACCTACTAGTAAATCACCCACATATAGTAACAAGATGATGTCATGACTCATCATCCACCTGGTAAGATAAACACAATAGTCACACTGACATTGACTGAAGCCATGCTTAGTCATCCACCTGTCAAACCATGTACCACTGTCCTGCAGCTTCCTCAAGACCATATGCCTTGGTCTTTTGTCTCTTGTATCCATCCACTCTCTTCTCTAAAATGGGAATCCATCTCTCAGTGCTTACTTCCAGCTGACAACTCTACCAATAAGTACCTGTTTGGTTTCTCTCCAAGGACTCACTCCTCATCCATGCCAAGCTCCCACTGTATCTGGACTCTACCTGCATTGCTTCTTCACATCCTCCTAGTTCTTGACCATCAGTAAGCAATATAAATAAGGTGAACAATGAATATGAGGTTCACTTACCCTTTCCTGACCTCCACATGAGCGTTTGAGACTTGTTGTCTGCCCAATATCTGTTCTAGTGACCGATCTCGGCCATCTCCCAGTCTGCTCCCGACCGATGTCGGTTCCCTGCACTGACCCTGATTGTCGACGTCGTTTCCCTGGCCGACGCCGATATCCTTTCTGCCGATGTCGGTTCTCTCATGGCCGACGTCGGTCTTCCTGTTGCCGATGTCGGTTACTGTGTGATCGACATTGGTACCTATGTTCGTCTGTAAGTGACAACTTTTTACCTGCGAGCTCTCCAAGGATCAAAATCCTAATCAAATCAACCCTGCTCTGCTCAGAATAATTCAATTCTCTCACCTGATCTCTGTTCGTCATCTCCTCCATGAACACCAAGGCTTTCCAGTTCTTTAGCTTGTCAAAAACATCTATCTTTCGCTTCAGAACCTGCATTCTCCTTCTACATATGTGACTAAGCCTATGAAGCCACATCTCTGCAACAGAAGGTGAATCAGCAATATAAGTAGATAGATAAAGGATACCTACTTTCTTACCACCATCTAATTCAAGTGTATCCATTGTGAGAGTTACAGTGCATATCTCATCACCCAAATTTCTTGAATAAATTAGACTCATCTCCAAGACCGGTACCTGCATGACTTCCTTCAACCACTGTGTGTCGTCCATCTGCAATTTCAGCTTCACTTCCCCTTTGCCAATTCTTTGGCAAGGCTCACCAGCTCCTCTCCCTGGGGCTGCATGGAAAGAGGCAACATAACCTGTTATCCAAGATTCAACTTTATCCAAGAAACCTTCCAAAGCATCCTATGCAACAACACCTGCAACATCTGCATCTTCAGTTCCTTCATGCTGATCTGCAACCAACCAACAATATCTTTTTCTCTGCTCTTTCTTTCCATCAATCAGACCATTCGTGCTATTCAATTTCTCCATTCGTAGCTTACTTCCTTCTACCATTGCTATACTCCCACTCAATCAAAAACCCCTGTGAGCAACCTGTAATCAACAAACACTACCAGATCTGAAACCACCTGTTAGTAACCCAACCAAAAGCTCTGATACCACGTGTCAGGGAAACCCCCAGAACAATAACCATGCTCCAATCTCTACTGAGTCAGGATCTTGCTCTACCAATTAGAACACATGTGATTACTTCTTGTATTAGCAACTAAACATGAAATTATACCAGAATCAATAAGTAACTAGAAATATGAAACAACACAGGAATTAAGAGACAATACACAATTGTATTATAAACATAGAAGAATATACAATAAGGAAGATGCCACTTCTTCCTCCACCTCAAAGGTTTGCCACACCTCAAGACCTTCTTCCCTCTCTCTCTCGGTCCCAACAATCAACTCCAATACAGAATTGATGTTCACCTCTCCAACCAGTCAGTAACACGCTGCCAGTTCACCAAGTACACAACCGTACTCCAAGTAGATCCCCTGCTCTCTGCTACCTGCAAATCACTAGACCTTACTCACCATGTAGACATCTCTACACCCCTGAAGAACCCTTGTCCTTGCCTCACCAAGTCCTTATGATTCTTCAACCAGTACTCCAGTGGATCAGCTCCTTGACCTTGCAGACCTTGCAACTCTCCCTGATCATACACACTCAGCACCCCTTTGGAACTATGAGGAGCTACACTAGCTCTCTCTAAAAGCTCTATGGCTTTCTAGCACACACATACAATACTGCCCATGAGTCCATATATAGATCTCATGCTTACAATAATTAGACTAACCTAATTACAATAATTAGACTCACAACTCAAGACTACGACTAGCCTTCAACATGCAAACTAACAGTCTCAAAATAGACTCTCCTGGATTTGTCATGCAAACTGCCTATTCTCGCACAGGCTGCTGACATCGGCACCTCCATGACCGATGTCAGCCGATTGGTAACCGACGCCGGTTGCTTCCTCTTGCTATCTGACTAACGTCGGCTGATCAAACTGATGCCATTTCTCCTGCAACTGATTCTACAACTCCACATCCTCCGTGACTTCTCCTATTTGCATCCTGGTGAAGCTTTTAGCTCCACAACCTAACACACATCACCACTAAAACTTGGATAAACTCCTTAAATAATTATTTTTGATGAGATAGCAGGGGAATTACCCTGTATTTTGTCTTAGACAGAGGTTACTCCCCTAGGATGCTAACTTGTAGACTTTGAAGGAAGAGGATAACAAGGTGGACTAGGGAGTAGTACCTTAAAATAAAGTTAGGGGTAAATATGTAAAATCATGCATAGGTGGATAAGACTAGTTAGGGTGTTCAAAACTCACATGAGAATAGGCAGACCTATTAGGTCTCAACTAGGCCTAAAATCCAATGTGGGGGTAAATTCCATCTCTAGTGTTATATAGACATTAAAAATCATTTGAATATGTTGGTAGGTATTTATAAGAAATTTTTACGCTATAAGGATGCAAAGGAATCCACATGAAATCTACTTTTTAGCTTAAGACCATATAATGCCTATATAAAATAAAGAACAAAGCTTAATATGGTAACTTTGAATGCTTGCACCCACAAGGATACTTTGCATGGGAGCTCAGGGAGATAATAAAATTTGTATAGGGTCCTTGTTAATCATTTTGTGTAATTGGTTCTTGAGTTCAATGTCAAAACTCTATGAACAAGGGTTAAGAGTGAAAAGAGCCTCAAACCCTATAAAACCCTAGTTCATGACCCGATGGAGGAAATGAAGCAAGAGATATATCCATATGGCATAGAATAGATTTGTAAGTAGTTAGAGGTTGTAGAGGACTCTCTAGGGATCCTCCCCATCAACTTGAGGTGCTCCTTACTTGTACAAACAGGGAGTAAATGAGGTTTTCTTGACTATTTTTGGTGTTGTGTAGTTATGGAAAGGTTTCAAGAGATGTAATCAACTTTGGTAGAAGGATTAGGACTTGTGATAACCCCTCATGTCCATTTATTATAGCATATAAACTCATAAGTTATTCTATAAGTACCTCCATCTCAGCCAATTAAAACTAGCAAAGTGAGTGAGATAATGAGAAGGGTGACAATTTCAAGTGGGAAGACTTTAAGGTCTTTTTTATGAATATAAGGATATGAGAGGTATTTAAATGTGTCATTCACTACCCTATATACATTTTCATGGAAAATTGAAGCTAAATTTAAGGCCAAGTGTGAGGGGTGAGTGAAAGAGGAGTTATTTGGATTATAGGTAATGATAGATAATCTCCAAATGAATCTTGATGATTAGGGATGAAACCAATGCATGGTAGAGCATGTTTAAAACCATTCCCCCTCATTTCAATCATCAATTATATCCCTAGTTATTTGTGGGATGTTATAAAATGGCCAAATGATTAAGGTAATTTTTTGAGCAAATAATAAGGAGCCCTACTCCACATTTCAAGAGTTTGATGCATTTGAGGGCCATGAAATTTTATTTTGACTTTGAAAATTAATTCAATTTTTTTTTGAATTCATGAACTTTTCCTAAGTGTGCAAATGGATGTATGGTGGAGTTAGTGATAACTTTTTATCCTCTTTCCTTATCCTTTCATGTTTATGCAAGATTTCCTATTATAACAGGTCATACATAGTGTTTTCAAGTGTATTAGGATCCTTTAAAGTGTGAAATTATTCTAAGAATGTGAAATCTTACCTCTATACTGAAGCATTGATGTTAGAATCCTTTATAATTTTGAAGTTAGTTTGTATACTTTGTTTCATTGTGATAGGAATATTATGGTCTTGTGGAAATCATCTTGGCATATCACCCATTTGTATTAGGCTCATTTAATGCAAACTCATAACTCCCCTTTTCCCTACATTTTTAACTCCTTTCATTATCATGAAAGATGTCTTATTTAATACCCTCTTATAGAATATTTGGTGAAAAAAATAACCAAGTTGTGTAAAACCACTTCAAGTTGGATGCCTATCATAACAACATAATAAAATGCAAAGGCTTTGGAAAGTTTGGTAAGCAAATTATTATGGTATTATACCTCTTGGAGTGAGAATGAAGAACCTTGTTTGTGAATCCTATGGATTTATTCAATCCATATGTTAATGTCTATGGTGTCCTTAACTAGGGAAGCATTCCCTTCTTTAAATTTCTCTAGAGTAGGAGGAAGATCAGGGTCCTCATTTTCAATGCCAAATAAGTCAAACTCTTCATCAAAGGAGAGATAATATTAAATATTAAAATAAGAATCATAGTAATCAAACCCAATATCAAACATGGGATAACAAGTGAAATTAAATCCCTTTTTGTGGTGTAATGAGTTAAGATCATCATAGGCTTGTAGGAATTCTAAGATAGGCTCGTCATTTTTAGAGAATTAAAAGACTATAAGAACATGTTACTTTACAACATACACAAGGGATTGTCATTTGATGACTCTTGAACAAGGGTTTCAGACTTGATAGAGACTACAAAATATGATTTTGGTATTTTTAGATGGGAGATAAAATGAGAAGAGGAAGTAGCCATAGAATCAAAAAAATGATTAGCCTATATGGAAATAAAATTAAAATCTTTATCAACCTTTGTACCGCATTCTTAAAGATGATTTTCATATTTAATCAAGTATACTTATAAAACTTGGTTAGTTAGTAATTGTGATTCATCTTAGATCTCTAGATTTAGAACACCCAATATTTTTGTAATAAGCATCCCTAACAATAGGGATTCATACTATGCCCCATTTTTTGTGAATTCAAAGTCTAGTTTGAAGATAAAGGGCATGATCCTTACCCTAGGGGATATTAGGATGACTCATGTCCTTATGTCGAGATGAGATTTGTGCCCATCATAATGAAGGGTCCATTGATCATTCATGAATGAAAAATAATCATCCTAATTAGGAAGTAATTCTTGGTCCTCTAAGATCTCAACCAAGCAAATGTAAATTATGCTAGCTAACCTCTCTTGGGTTTTAGGGTCTTAATATTTTTAAATATCATGGTTTACAATCAAATGGAAGTGTGAGGTATCGATCCTTTTCCAAGATATTGATAATTTCAACCATATATTTGGTCAAGATAGTTTTCACTTTGGTATGGGTTTTAGTATGAACCTTTTTCTATAATATTGACCCTTTTATCTTCAAGTTTTTCATTTGATGGAAGATTTGGATTTTAACACCCCTCTTTAAGACAACTACCTTGGGTGTTGCAGTATATGTAACATCAACTAACTATGGGGACCTTGCCACACCATTGGTTGGTAAGTGATAGTCAATGTGCAGCCCTAGTTTTTTGTGAATGGTCACTTCAAGGGCATCAAAGGCTTTAGAGTCCCCTTGAATAATGAATACTTTCCCAAAATTGAGAAACCTCAGTTTTTGTAACATGGTAGAAGGGATCACCTTCATCATGTGAATCCAAGGTCTACCTAGGATCATGTTGTAGTTTTTATCATTATCAATTATATAAAATTATGTTAACATGGTCTTGGGACCCAAAGTGACTAGAAGCATGATGCTTCTTATTGAGGTAGACTTGAGGCTATCCTAACCTCATAAAGTGTTCCTAGTGTTAGATAAATTGGTTTTTCCATAACCAAGTTTTTGAATCAATGAAAAGGGGACTATTTTGGTAGACACCTTATCATCAAAATCACTCTCTTTACATAGTTTTTATAGATCCACACTTGTAGATACAAAGTTGGATCTCTCTTTTTAGCCATTTCAACATTTAGAGGTAGCTCCTAAGGTCATAGAAGCAGCTAACATCTCTAAATTTTTTCCAAGTGGTAACATGCAAGCCTGAGATAGAGGTGTGATAGTGGCTAAGATGGCTAATCCCAAGGCATAAATTAATGTTGAACGATGGGTAGTAAAAAATTTCTATCAAATCCAAGAAAGAGATATGGGAAAACATCTTTATGATGTCATAAATTAAGTCATAATTCCCCATGGGTTTGGGCTTGGTGTCAAGCTCCAAGACATTTATCACGTAAGGGTTTGTGATCTAATATTGTCTTAAGAAATTAATGATGTTCACATCTTCCTTGGTTTATAATCCCACAACTCCTATCATGCAGGTTTTCCCTTATGTTCCTAATTAGATATCCATATTAGGGTTGATTGTGCCAAAGGTAGAGCCCTTAACATCATGAGTACCAATAAATGGAGGTTAGTTGGTCTAATTACACTCTGGTTGGTTTTGGATAATGCACCACTAATGGTATAGAATGGGTTTTTTATAGATGCATAAGTTAACATTTTATGGTGACATGGGATAATTTTTAAGGCTTGAGGGTTTGTGATAGCATTCCATAAGAACATGTCTAAAAATTTTTGTTACTGGTCCTCAAGGATTCTTTGAATGAACTTTTTATATTAACTATAAGCATGAGTATCATGTCTAATGACTTTGTGGAAAATGTAGTAGATAGTGGGATTGTAAATTCTGGACCTCTAATTTTGGTTATGTTGACTAAAACTTTGTGGGTTTTTTCCTTTAATAAATTGTTGATTTTGATATTACAGCTAATGGTCATCATGTTGGAATTATTTTGGAGGATGACTTTTAAATTATGTGTTATATGGTAGAAATGGTTAAAATCAATCACATGAACCATAGGTTGAGGGTTATGGTTCTTCACACCTACATTGTTATTATTGTTATTTTTGTTAGTCATGGGTTGAGAATGATTACTGTTAATAGTGTTTGGCCTCTTATTTTGGTCCATCACTCCATCCATTCTGACATTTTGGTTCTTGTTTATAACCTTAGGACCTTGGTTGTTTGGGTTTATTTAGTTAGAGTTTTGAAAAACCCCATTGTTTTGTGTGGATTTAGAATACATGTGACAGTAGTGTGGAAGAATTTTAGTTGAAGTAGCAAGATGTGGTAATTGAAAAGGAGTGTATGAGGGTGATAGATTAGAGACAACATAACTCAGATAGATGTGAGGTGGTGGTGTGTTGATCACCACATTTTAGGATGGGTGTAGATATAAACACTTCCAACAAGGTTTTCAAGAGGGGGTTGATATGATGGGGGTATGGTGGAAGTTATCAGATTGGGGATGCCATGAGTAAGGATATCCCCATGATGTTGGTTCAAGGTATGATTAGAAAGAGGTGGGTTAGAAGGTGTTGGGTGAATATTTTGTCATCAACTAACTGAAGTAAAAATGGGTATATCATCCATAGCATAATGAGATAAATTTCTCCTCTCAACAAGGGGAGGTTCCTTATAAACTATTAAAAAATTAACCTATACTAAATACTAATTCAAGGGTGAGATCATATCATCTATTTTTCTTTTTTCAAAAATGATGTTCACAAAACAAAAGGAAAAATCTTGGGTATTAACTGAATCCACAAGGAACCCATGAAAGCACAAAGTCTTTCATTGCTTCTCTTACTAATTTAGGACTAATATCATAGTAGAATGAAGTGCAACCCAAAGTCTCCACCAAAAACTAAAACAAAGTATATGATTACAAAATATAAAGGTAGTTCAAAGCCTTTCCAATGTCCTTCATTCTAAGACACTAAAACACAGACTAAAGACTATTATGGTGGCATAAAGTCTCCATGATCATCTTCAAAACATCTCCTAGATTATTTTTACTCACTCTGCTTATTTGATCAAATGGATAAGATTATATTTACGAAAAGGACATAAGAACAATTCCTACATAACACAAGTTATTTCAACACAAAGTCTAAAAGGTCACTTGCTTTCTCATTCACCTTGTTGGGTGAATATTTTGTCATCAACTAACTGACGACAAAATGGGTATATCGACCATAGCACAAGGAGATTTATATAGCAAAAAGTGTAGGTTTACCATAGCATAGTGAGATAAATCTCTCCTCTCATTAAGGGGAGGTTCCCTATAAACTACTTATATATTAATATAAATTGAAAATAGACTCAGGGGTGAGATCACACCATCCATCTCACTTTTTTTAGAGATGATGTTCACAATGCAAAGGAGAAATCATGGGTAATGACTGAAGGGTATGATGTTTAGCAAATAGCAGAAAAACTTCCCTAGTAGTAATTGAATTCACGAAAAACCCATGAAAACACAAAGTCTTTCATTGCTTCCCTTACTGATTTATAGAGTATGTAATAGTAGAATGAAGTGCAACTCAAAGTCTCCACCAAAAACTACAATACAGCACAAGATCACAAAGGATAAAAGCAGTTCAAAGCCTTTCTAATACCCTTCTCACTAAAATATGAAAAATATGAACGAAAGGTAAATTGTAACAGCACAAAGTCTTCATAATTAACTTTAAAATATCTTCAGATAATTTCCACACACTTTGCTTGTTTAATCAAATAAATGAGATATTATCAGGAAAAGGACATAAGAACAATCTTCTAAATAACACAAGTTATTCCAACGCAAAGTCTTAAAGTCACTTGCTTTCTCATTCATTCAAGAAAATATGATTTACAATCTGAGCTCAAAGTCTCAAGAAGCATTTCAATTTGGGCAGATTTTTTGCTCTCAATTATCAAAAATATCCCCCCTTTTTATTACAAAAGAGGTTCTATCTATTTATAAGGAGAAGCCTTGAGGATTTAAAAAAAGATTTAAAAACTTTGACCTAGTCAAAGATAGGAGTCTTTGTTGACTTTGGACTTTTCATATTTTTTACATATAATTACACATGACAAAAGTACATGTGCAAATGTCCAAAGTTAATTACAAAAGTGCATTTCAAAAATGGAAATTGAATCAAGGACAATTTCAATTTGTACCCCCATTTTTCTCATGTGAGCATCATACATGGCAATAGCTACATGTATCCTGATACTGTCTGGAGTAACAGTATTCTTGAAAATCACCTTACCCTGACTATGGCATCTCTCACTGTGGTGATTGATTTTGCATGACTAGTTAATCTGGTTTTCAAATTATCTAGAGTTAACTGATTATCCAAGACATTTTCCATAGAGGCCACTAAAAATACTTTCTCCTCAAATTATTTTCAGAACATACTTTCAAATTCTTGAATCATTTCTTTTGCTAAAATGAATTGGTTGTCTTAAGAGGTAAGTCTGCAAGGCAATTCCTCCAATTTATGCAACAAACTGATATCACTTTGTTCACTGAGATCCTTGGAAGATTCAAGATTACTGATCAATTCTTTAAGCACGCAAATCCTATATATCAATGATTCTTTAGTTTCAATATAAGAGTCCCTATCATCAATGATGCCAATTGATACTAGAGTGCATATTTTTAGCTTCTTTATATCTATCTATTTGCCAAGATATTTATCTGTGCTTTCAACATCCTAAGAAATGATATTGATAAGATCATCTAGTTCTGCTCTCATTTTCCTCATTTTACCCATTTTCTTAGATAACTCTATGAACAAGGAAATTCCTTGTGCATGCTTCTTGTCCAAGTACTCTTCTAGTACTTTTCCCTTGAGATAGGTCCTTTCTACTTTCTAAATCATGGGGTCATCTATGGAGATAGCCTCTAGAGTTACTGCTTCTAGAGTGAAAGTGATTCTTCTTATCACTGCAGTTAATTGTTCCACCATCACCTTATAATGATCCTTCATTTCTTTTTCCCTATCAAATTTTTGAACCATAATGTCCTTCACTAATTACAAATCACTGTTATCTCTTTCGTGAGTTATCTTTCCTAACTCAAATCGAGAGATAGAGTAGTCACTTATATCAAAAAATTTGAGAGTTGCATCTTGTGGAGGTTTTACTATTTCCAAAAATTTGTGCCCCTTATCTCCAATCATATTTGAAAGAATCTTCAGCTTCTTGGGAGTCTTAACTTTTACCGGCACCATTTTACTGAAGTCAAAGTCAACTAGAGAGATGGCTTGTTTTTTTCCTTTTGGGTGTATAAGTTGACAACCACGATGGGAGCACAGAAGTACTTACATTAGGAGAAATTTCTATTGTCAAAATTACTGGAGTTGCACTTACACCAGTGGTGGAAATAATGGGCAGAGTATCAATAAGAGCTGCACCTTCTATTGAATGATCGAAAGCAGAACTATCTTCGATGTCAAAAGATGGAGATGAAAAACTAGGGATTGACTTAGAGGAATGAAGAATACATCTAGAAGTGCCTTGGGGGTTGTTAAAAATAATTTTGGAATGAGAGGCTTCTCCAGAAGAGGGAACACTGATTGGAGAAATAGGTGAAGAGGTTACAACAGGTGTGCTAGGTGAGAAAGAAGAAATTCTTGTTGTTGACTGCACACCTTCTCACAGAGATAGAGTTTCCTTTTCCTATTGATATATGGGCCTATCATCAATCTCCATTTACTCTACTACTAGTTCTTTAGCGCTTTGCTTCTCAACCTCCATATCTATTGTTTCTATCTCTTTTTTACAACTTTTGATTTCTTTATTACAAATATGATCCTAGGCTTATGTGGCTTAGAAGGAGAAGGAATATCACTTTTATTCTTCATCCTATTTTCTGCTCTTCTCCTTATTTCTTCTTAAAATTCAGCTTTTGACCCTGTAATGAACTCTTTCAAAGTGATTCCCTTATTTTCTAACCAATCATTGGTGTTTGCCAATATTGGTTCAAATCTTATCCTTAAAGAAGTTAACTCCTTCTGAGACCACTGAATTGGGGGAAGAGGGGCATTGGCAACCTGTTCAGCATGGTATCTATTATTGATCAAATCTCTATCATCCACTAGATTCTCAAGGACATCAGTGAGTCCCAGATATTTTATTTGCTTAAGAGACAATCTACTATAGTCCATTTTTGTGATGTCTTTTGTTGTCCTCAAATCAATCCAAATGTCTTTGATCATAGGCTCATGAAATTGGGTCTTCCTCCTGATCATGTCTTTTACACCTCTGTAGTCAAAATTGGGTCTCCTTTTGAAATGTTTCATAGTTACGAGTCGCATTTCAGTCTCCATGACTCTAGCTTTTTTAGCGGTCAATACTGAGAACCAGCCAATCTCAATTGAGAACCTAAAACTAGGTTTCTTGAGTTCCATCTATTTATTGTGTATGACAATAATTTGCCTGCATAGCTCCAAGACCAATTTATCTAAAGGGAATCTTGAGAGCATATAAGGATGACCTTGTAAAAAGCCAACCCATAGATAAGAGAAAGAAGAAAATTTTGAGAACATACACCCGAAGTCATTCATAACTATCTAGGCTTCATCTGATACTCTTTTCTATTCTAATTAGGGATCAAAGAGACACAAAAATACTATAAATAAAATGTCATTTACCCTCCTAAAATGATGGATAAAACCCTTCAATGTTAACTGAGGATAATATTGATACACCAAGGTTGTTTTCCTGTCTCTTTCTGATGTTAAACCTGGGAAGGTTCTCATCGATGCTACAATATATACTAGGTATGAAGTCATGTAGAATTTGGAGGTAGTTGATACCTTCATCAATTGCTCATGCAAAGCATTGTTGATTTGTTCTCCCCAGAAAATGAGTTGTTTGCCTTGGAGAATTATCTTAACGAAGGGGTACATCCATTCATGAAACTGAGAGGAAAAAGGTAAACCTCTTACCCTGCTGAGAAAAGTGATAAGGTCACCAACTTCTTCTATAAAATTATTCCTTAGAAAGCTCCATGTCCATCTTGACAAGTTCACTCTGAGAGTCTTGAGCCGTCTATTACTGATCACTTTCTTTGCTCTTTCAGGATCTTTATCATATTCTCTTTGTGTTTCAACTATGTCAAGCTTCAATACTTCAGTAGTGGGAGGACACATGAATACTTTGTCAATGAACTCAGGGTCTAGTCTAATCACTACATTATCACCAGCATCTAACACAACCCTGGTATCCTTATTATAAAATTAAATGCACTGGAGAATGAACTCTATGTGGTGAGAAGCTATAGGAAAAAAAGATACCAGATGAATATTACTCTCAATTATCTTCTTCATTTCATGGCTGGGATTGCTTAATTTGGTTGTTTTCACAAACTCAATCATATCCACGTGCCCGATCTCTATATCCTTAATGTCATCAATATTAGAAAAAATCGAGGTGATTAGAAAAATAGCTTGATACTTGTACTTCATTGTCTTTGACTTCTTTAGATAAACTTTATTCATCTAGAAGAGATTTTATCGAAAGGACGTTGATGAATAGGGATCCTTGAGAGAAACTGCAACAAGAATCATCATCATGCAATCAGGAGAAACATTAGTAATTTGGAAAAATTGCATGTTTGATGATCACAACCATGGGAATGCACTTGAAAGGGATAAGGTGGGAGCAGGTCAGAAAGTCAAAGGGAAGTGTGCTCAGAAAATCAAAAATTTAAAATCTCTTACAGTTATAATTTTTGAGAAAATATATGCAGGGGTGGCAAAAATTGCCACCCTTACATGTGAGGGAAAGTCATTGTGCATAGGCAGCAATTTTTGCTGCCTGTGCATGTTGGGGACTGATGGTTGTGCATAGGTGTAATTTTTTGCCACCATTACACGTGAACTTTGTGCAAGGGAAGAATATATTACTACCCTTACATGAGGTGGGAAATTATGTAAGGGTGGAAAAATTGCCACCGATACACTGACACAAAGTCTTTGTGTAAGGGCAGCAAAAATCACTGCCATTACACTAGCTACATCGATCAACGGGGTTATGGGGTTTTTAGGCTTTCACCTAGATCGCCTCTTAGGGGAAGAAAGGGAGGAGGAGAAAAACAAAAATAAAACCTAAACAAGAAGAGAAAGAGGAAACCAAAACCTTAAAGAAAAAGAAAAAACAAAAACAAAATGAAAACCTAGAAATCGAAGAGAAGAATGGAAAACACTACTTGGCAAATCACAATCCCATGCTTGAATCCAAAAAAATCATGATCCCACTCATTCGCACAGTCGACTAGATGCAAAGAGGAGGAGAAGACAACCTAAAATGATCCAAATAAGGTTTAAATTGGGTTTAAAAGGGGCTAAAATTGACCCCAACAACTCAGCGTGCATGGCTATAAATGTCACACATGAAAACTAAGATCATGCAAGGGCAGCAAAAATTGTTGCCTCTATATGTGAGGTTTAAAAAAAATGTAAGGGTAGTGATTTTCACCGCTCCTACATGAAAAATTCAAGGGCGGCAAAAATTGTTGCCTTTGCATGGAAATAAAAAAACACATCTAATGACGGCAAAAAATGCCGCCCTTGCATAGAAACAAAAAACACACTAACTCCTTGAACTTTATCAAAATTTTGACATTCTAATCGCATCAAATTCATAACGATTTTCATATTTTTTGAGAAATCACAACGAGGTAAGGTCATAAACTTTTCAAGGACATTTAGTTGACTAAACCTGAGGTTAAGAGAAACTTGTCTCGAAAGATGAACTTAGAGTGAAAGATATGAAATGAACAAGTTTCATAGGGGTTGTTCCAAAAATGAGCGTAGCTAATTTTGGAAACAACACATCTGATAAAATTGTTTAACAATCTGAGCTTAAAGTCTCAAAAATGTCTTTCAATTTGGGTAGAGTTTTGCTTTCAATAATTCAAAGATCCCTCCCTTTTTTAAAAATGAGAGATTACAATATATAGCATCCAAAGAAAGAATTTGGTGCTTCTTCTCAAAAAATGGCCCATACTGCATTGAATGCATTGGAAAGAGGAGCTCTTGTGAAGGGGCCATGCTAGAGCAGGTTACTAGCCTTGACTTTGGCATTTAAATCATATCAAATGTCTCCTTAAAGCATGGGTTTCTTGATCCTATGATAGGCAAAGCCACTCCTCTTTATGATACTTACACGACTGTCCACTTGTCTTTACTCAAATAAAGAAAATGGCTCATGCCATTAAATGCTTATGCTCTTTGATAACCACTTGGTGGACTATTCCACCCATTAGAATAACTCTTCTGCTAATGCTTTTGGATTCTCTATTTTGTTCTCTTTCCCTACTATATTTTGTCTCTTCCTGGTGATCCAAGCTCTTGGGAGTATCTTCTCGCCTTCTGTTGGCTTTTTTGGCTCCTTTCTCAGCGAGTCACTGAGTCTGTCCTCAGGTCTACATCATTTGAAAAACCAACAATTATTCCATTGTCTTGAATTTTGATGCCCACGAGGACATCACTGGTTGCTTGAACCATTTTGAACCTTAAACATTTTGAAGCAGAGTTCAATGGTTCAATGGTTCAATATTTTGGTGGCTCAATATTTTATGTTTTTCAAAGAGTCACATTCACTCAGCCTTCTTATGAATTTAATGTAAATTTGAAATAACTATTTGAACCTTTTGGTTGAACTTTTTTGAACCTTGAACCTTTTGAAGCAGAGTTCAATGGTTCAACAGTTCAATGGTTCAATGGTTCATTTCATATCATTGAACCCCACTGTTGGACCATATATCATTGAACCTTGGCATTAAACCATCCTTATCAATTTTTAGGAATTGCCTTCAAGTATTTTTAAATTTTGTCTGCAAAAATCCACCTTTTGAACCTGCAATTTCATTAATTGAAAAGGCTTGTGCAATTGAACAAATTAACTTCTCAAAACATTTTTGAGAAAGAAGGAGACCATTTTTAGCCTGTATGACCAAAATGGTCAATAGGTTGTCCACAAAAATGAGTGACTAGTTTTGGGAACAATAGTTGGTTCCAGTTGGGGAACTTCCATCGATCATATTTTGAAACGGTCGAAGGGAGTAGAATTCAGACTCTAAGTGCCTTCATCCATGCCATTGGGCCACAGAGTCAAGCCACCCAAAAAGATAAAGATGCCAAAAATTAAATGAACAACACAAAACAAATAAAGACTAAAATATTGAACCATTGAACCTTTGAACTCCACTTCAAAATGGTTCAAGGTTCAAAATGGTTCAAGCGACCAGTGACGTCCCCGCAGGTGTCAAAATTTAGGACAATGGAATAACCATTAGTTTTCAAATGATGTAGACCCAAGGATAAACTCAACAACCCACTGAGAAAGGAGCCAAAAAATCCAATAGAAGGTGAGAAGATAGCCCTAAGAGCTCAGATCACCAGGAAGAGACAAAATATAGCAAAGAAAGAGGGAAAAAATAGAGAATCCAGAAGTGTCAGTAGAAGAGTTATTCCAATGGGTGGAATAGTCCACCAAGTGGTTATCAAAGAGTGTAAGCATTCAATGGCATGGCCCATTTTTCTTCATTTGAGTAAAGATGAGTGGACAGTCATGTAAGTATCAAAGGTTCAATGGTTCAATAATTGTTTGAACCTTTTGGTTGAACCTTTTTTAACCTTGAACCTTTTGAACCTTGAACCTTTTTTAACCTTGAACCTTTTTAAACCTTAAACCTTTTGAAGTGGAGTTCAATGGTTCATTTTATATCATTGAACCCCATCATTGGACCATATATCATTAAACCTCAGTGTTGAACCATCCTTATCAATTTTTAGGAAATGCTTTCAAGTATTTTGAAATTTTGCCTACGAAAACCCACCTTTTGAACCCATGATTTCATTAACTGAAAAGGCTTGTGAAATTGAACAACTTGGCTGCTCTGAACATTTTTGAGAAGGAAGGAGACCATTTTTGGCTTGTAGGACCAAAATGGTCAACAAGTTATCCACAAAAATGAGTGACTAGCTTTGGGAACAATAGAAGGATAGAATGGTAGTTGGTAATTTGTTGTTGGAATAGGGATAGGAGAATAATGGACTTGGTTAGGAGGATTATTGACCACCCCTTTATTTATATAGGCTTGGTTACTCTCCAAATCTTGAATGTGACCCACCAAAGTTGAGGTGAGTTAATTTGGGGAAGAAGTGGTGGTGGTTCTAGTAACCTCCTTAGTAGAAGGCTAAAAGTGGACTAATTTGGGTTAATGGTGTTTGGAGGAGCTATTCGTTTGCTCTTGTGGGTTGAAAATGTTTTGGTTATTATTGGAGGGATGCAAAGGCATATATAGTCTTTTTATCCCATCTTTTAATTATATATTATATCAATGTATTGACTTGGTTGCACTTTCAGCATATGGACTTTATAGACTAATCAGGGGTTTTATTTCAATGTGAGGGTTGGTCCTACTTCCACTAGTAAAGGACATGTTATTGGAATCAAGGTTATTACTAGTGGTTTTAAATGGATCTCACATCTTGTGGAACATTATCCCTAATCTACTCTATGAGTTAAAGGCGTAGTTTTGATATTGAGTTTTCACATTTTGTAGAGAAGTGTTTTTATTCAAACTATAAAGGGAGGCTTCACCACCAAGTTGAAGGCTCCTTCTATAGGTCTCAAATTCTATGGTTATGTTAAATATGTCTTGACTATACATATAGAGGGGGTTTATAAATTCCTATGGAATATGGAAGAGAGAGAAAAGTGGAAAAAGGAGTAAAAGAGAGGAATACAAAAAATGATATGATTTTCACATCTATTCACCAAATTTATACACATGGAAAGTAACATGTCAACCTTATACACTTTAATTTATGAGGTCTGGTTGAGATAACTGATGAAAAGATGAGTTGGGATGAGTTTGTCTAAAAGTTAAGGAGATTAGGTTATGGTATTAGAATATGGTTTTGAATGATAGGCCAAAAATGATGATTGTGTTGATACCAAAAGAGCTCTACAATGTCATGTTGTTTGTTGAGAGAAGCCAACTGATGGTAAACATAATCTAAAGTCCTTCAATGTTAGTAATGATGATGTATTAGAGTTCTTAGTCAATACTAGTGATGCCAAATTTGGTATAATTAGGTTGGATGACTCTATGGATCTAATCAACTCTTTCAGGTTGTCCATTCAATATTATACACAAAGTGAATGAAAATATGATGATAATAATCTCGATGAGAAATAAAAGAGAAGTGATGAAGGTCTATACTTGGAGATCATTGTATTGGTGACCTCATATATGAATGGGTATAATGATGGGATTTACTTACACATGTTCTTACTCAGAAAAATCATCGAGTTGGATCATCATTAGATGGGGAATGGAAAACCTCATTTATAATATTTTCATTTATGTCACTTTGAACGTTACTACCAGGAATGAGAGATCTAACTCTAGGAAAGATACCAACTCTAATAAGGTACAGACACTCTATAAGTGTCATAAAAAATGAAAAATAATGATGTGATGGATTTCTTAAGCATACATCTTGTCTAATAAATGATATTAAAGATGTGTTTGATATTATAGATATGTATAAGCAAGGTTTGTGCTTGTTCATCTTAACAAGGCTTAGTTGGTTGTATTTTTGGGTGTTTTTGATAATTTTTTTGTAGAGAAATCAAACTATGCTAATTGATAAAAAATAAAAGTAATTTGTAATGATTTAAATGAAAGGTTGAAATTAAATGAAGTAAATACCATATTTTTTTTAATGATATTTTGATGCATGCAATACTAAAACAAAATTTTAAGCTAAGGATGCAAGTGTTATTTTACCAATTTTTATATGCAAGATTTCACCTATATGCAAGTTGAATACACTTTTATTTTTATATTTTTAAAATATGGATGAATGAAACTATTATGTAATTAAAAATTTCTAACATTAAAACTAAAATCATATCTAAACCCTAGAGAGTACAACTTCCAAGTATTTGAAAATTATTTTGTGCATACAAACTAGAAACTAATATTTTTAAGGTTTTAGATTAATTGTTTATAAAACTAAATTATCTAATATGATATGATTTCAAAATCAAATTTCTAATTTTTTGATTTAGGACAACATTATTTCTTATTTAGATGAATGAATTTAGATCTAAGCTATAATTTTTTTCTTTCTTTGTTGTTTAGATTTTCTAAGTGTTTTTAGGTGTTGTGTGTGTGTGTGTTTTTATGGTTTTTATAAATTAAAGGTGAATTATTTTAAATGTTTGTAACTAAACACTTAATGTAATTAATTTACCCTAGATTTTTTATGCAAACTACATGCTTTAAATTATCTCTATGTGCAAGCAAAACTAAAATAACTAAGCTACCTTTTTTGGTGTAAAGGGGAAAGAAGAAGTGTTTCTTTTCAATTTATTTTACGCTTTCTAAATTATGAATTCTAATCTAATAAAAAAATAATATATTATAATGTAATATAATAAATCAAAACTAAAATTAAAAACCTCCGACATGATTAATGGTTATAACCAAGCAAAGACAAAATATGATTGTAGTGAGTATACTACTCAAGTATGCAAGCTCCTTGTTTGTTCAATCATGATCCTTGGAACTCTTAGAGAAGAGGATGAAAAGAAAATAAATTAAGAGAAACATAATCTTGAATAAAATAGTAGCTTAATAGTGGTTGGACTAATCCACAAAGGCAAATAACTAGTTACCTATTCATGAATTCTCATCTCCAATCTTACATAGAATAATATGAAGATGATCATAAATTGAATCAAAGACTCAAGGACTTTAAAACTCAAAGTAGGTAGGATAGGGATCTGTAAAATTCAAAATATTCAAACTCTAATGCAAATCTTATATCCATAAACTTAAGGAATAAGATATACTTGTAAGGGAAGAGATAAGTTGCATGTAGTAGTTTAATTGTAGCTCGAACCAATTTTAAAAGGGATAAAAAGGATACTATTTGATAAAAATAAAGTTAGGGATAAATTTGGCCATATAGGAGGTGAAAAGAAGTTAAAAAAACAAATAAATGAAATCAAAAGCATTCAAAACATGGGAAAGTTAAGTCTTGGAAGCTATTTTTAAAACATACAAATGGTGATGAAACCATCACACTGTGCAGGTGGCAGAGACATAATTGTTACAGTCAAAGATGGAATCATTTTGGTCAAAAATGAAACCATTACAGCATGTTATGGAACCACCACCTATTTAACAAAGTCATCATGGTGATTTATGAAATCATCACAGTGTAAATAACACTGAAGTAGTGGTGTTGTAATGAAGTATGGTGGTCTCATTACAAAGACTGGTAGTTTCATCACAAGAAAAGAAAAGGCAAAATTTAAAGCAAAGAACTTAAAAAAATGAAAAATTGACAATCAAAGGAAGGCCTAAAATTTCTTAGAAGGTAAATAAGGCTAAGATAATTTTGAGTCTGATCATGTGTGTGTGTGTGTGTGTGTGTGTTTGTGTGTCCTTGCATCATCATCATATTTTTTAGAAATAGGTCCTTGCACCATCAAGAGTTTGAACTCAATCCATCACAAAACATTGAAAAAAATGTTAATGATAATAGAAAGAATATTTGTGTATTAAAAAAATTACTTCCTAAAATACTTAAAATGAGATGACATGGATGTTGAAGAAAATGGATTTACCACAAGCCTGTTATTAAAAAGTAAGGGATCTGTATGCACCCAAAAATTATACGGTACAATATTTCTAAAAAATTAATGATGATGCAAGGACATATGTGTGTGTGTGTGTGTGTGTGTGTGTGTGTGTGTGTGTGTGTGTGTGTGTGTGTGTGTGTGTGTGTGTGTGTATACACACAGATATATATATGTTGAAGAAAATGGATTTACCACAAGCCTGTTATTAAAAAGTGAGGGATCTGTATGCACCCAAAAATTATATGGTACAATATTTCTAAAAAATCTAATGATGATGGAAGGACTTGTGTGTAGGTCCTTGCATCATCATTATATTTTTAAAAAATATTGTACCATATAATTTTTGGGTGCATACAAATCCCTCACTTTTTAATAGCAGGCTTGTGGTAAATCCATTTTCTTCAACATCCATGTCGTCTACTTTTCAGTATTTTAGGAAGTAGTTTTTTTAATACACAAATATTCTTTCTATTATCATTAACATTTTTTTCAATGTTTTGTGATGGATTGAGTTAAAACTCTTGAATTGGATTCAACTCAATTTGTTCTATTATATTCAAAACATCGTTGTTCTCCTCAAAGTCATAGACATAAGAAAATTTAGACCCATTTTTTTTTGGTCCACATGTGTCTTCTGCATTGGCTAATGTCCTTTATTCTTTTGTATCATGATGATTTGCTCAGAAGTTTTTTTTTTTTAAATATAGAATGTTAGCAATGAAACTGTTTATACAAATTTTGTGAAAAATTAATCACTTAGAAAAAGGAAAAAAAACATAAAAATTATCATGAAATACACACATGTAAATTTGGAAGAAGTGGTTCATATACCTCAATTTGAAAGGGTTATTTTTTATAATAAATATTTTAATAATTGTCATAGTTATTAAGTCTCCTCCTTTATTTTTAAACTTACTAAAAATGAAACAATTAGACATCCTAGTGAAATAGAAGGGCAAATAGAAAGGTAGGTAGCATAACAATCTTATATGTTGAGTAAATGTTTTTATGGAAAAATGTGTACAATATATTTAGATCAAAATATGTAACTTTTTACTCATATAATGAGTTGTGAAATCCTTGATTTTTTATATTCCACATTGTTAAAGATCAAAATATAATTATATTTAACTTTATTAATATGTTACATTAATATAAAACATTTTTATTATGTAATTAATATTTTGTTCTTTATTTCAAATCTAATTTATGTAAAATTTACTACATACTTATATTTTTAAACCATTTTTTTAATTAAAATAACAAAGAAAAAAAAGAATTGTAAAAAAAAATTGGGTTGTAAAAAGCTAAGACAAAACAAAGTAACAAAGAGTTGATAAACATGATAATCAAGTTTTTTTCTAAGAGTAAAATATTAGATTTTTCTCTCAATCTAAATCACATAATTCTCTTAGCCCAGAGGTTAGCACGCGTCATAGGATAAATTTGTATTGATATTTTCACATGTAATTTTTTCAATGACATTCTTTCAAATTACATGAAAGATTAGTATGGTGAATATGTGATACTTGTAAGCATGAGATATTGTGTTCAAATGTATGCATTAAAATATTTATGTTACTTGTTAATGTAAAATATTTATAATTAAAAATTATATAATAAGGAAGATTGATTATAAGAAGACAAAACATTATGAATAAATTTAAAGGTTGATTTTTACCTATAAACGTTGATGTTGAAAATTGTTGAAGCTTTTTGTTAATCCTCTCAATTAGAAAAATTTAATTACTATTAAATCTCTAGTTTGTACAATGAGAAGATAATTAACTGGATTTCAAACTTTGTAGGGATTGAATGAAATATTTAGACGCCTCATGTTTCCAATTTATGATTTTTTGTAAAATGCAAATGTAAATTAAGATTGATTTATAATCTTGAAGTTTATTATTTATTGTATATTTTAATGGGATTTGATTTATAATCTTGAATTTTATTATTTATTGTAAATTTTAATGGGATTTGAGTTTTTTTTCAAATTATACTTCAATTTTATATTTTTTTTAAAATGGTGTCATATTTAATGTTTTTGTACATGTACCAAATTTAATGGAATTGAAAGTTCAATAATTATTATTTTTTAAACTAAAAAGGGTAAAAATTTATTGATAATGGAACAGTAAACAAGGAAAATTACAAAGCTTTATCCTGGTCAACAAGTTGAACCAGCTTCTGAGAAAGATTCGGAGGAAGCATCGTGTGATCGAAAATGTTCCAAGTCGGTCCATACTCAGATGCCCATTTGGCCAAACAATCGGCCACCCCATTCCACTCACGGGGAATATGCATAAACACCACAGAGTCCAAGGAGGTACAAACCTGGAGGATTTGTTGCACCACTGAAGCCAAGTGCCAATCCACATTAGCTAAATTCTGCTTATTCAGTAAATTGACCACCACCTGCGAATCCGTCTCGCAAATGATTCTACGCCAGCCCTGTTGGCAGCATTATTGTATGGCAACCAGGATAGCCTGAGCCTCCATGAGATTGTTAGTATGGCAGCCTTTGAAGACCGAGAAAACAAACTTGATATCCCTCAAACTGTCTCGCCTAATGCCTCCAATGCCGACCGCCCCAGGATTCCCCTGAGAAGATCCGTCGATGTTGACTTTAAGGACGCCAGTCGCAGGGGGCATCCAATGCCCAGCGCGATTGACAGGTTGTGGGTGCTGTCGGCTGCCCTTCGCTGAGCACGTGTGGGGATCAAAGGGTGCACTGCTAGAAGGGACAAAGGAGAAGCGTGAATAGATCACAGGATCCTCAAGATTCAGAGCACCAACAGCATCATATTTAGCCTAAAGGGTCTCCTGCAAAGAATTCATAATTTTCCCCCACATAAGCCTAAGCTCGAGGGACACATCTTGAAAAATCCTTCTATTCCTCTCCATCCAAATATGCCACAAGATGAGGGAGGGGCCAATAAACCAAGCAACCTAGAGAAAAGAGGTCTTAACAAGTGGGCGGCCCAGTCAATCCCAAAATTTAGATAGAGAAAAAGCATGCCATCATGGGCAGTCCCACACACTCCACCACAGATGCCAAATCTGTCTTGCAAAAGGGCACTGGAAGAAAAGGTGAGAAGCAGACTCTTCATTACTATGGCATAAAAAACATATAGAAGGCCCCTAGAATCCTCATTTACAAAGGTTGTCCCAAGTAAGACACCTGTTGTGAACCAGAATCCAGAGGAAAAAATTACACTTAGGCCATGAAAAGCAGTTCCAAGCTCTCCTCCACCAAGGGATCTCCACTTCTCCAAGAAGTTGTTGTGTTAATGCAAGGTATCCAGAGGAAATCGAATACTTCCCAGAGGGGGTGCCTCCCCAGGCCAAGACATCATGTTCCTATACAAGGCTGCATCCTCTAGAGGTCAAGATCTGAGATAGCTCCTATCGTTCCTCTAGAGAGCCCCCTGGCGGCCAATCAAAAGAATTCTTCCATCGATAAACAACTACCGTGCCCAGATTAAAAGCCTCCTTATACTGAGCCACAGTACTCCACCCTACAGCTAGGAAGGCGTCATGAAGGGGTTGCAAGTGCGGATGAGAGGATATTAGAGGGGGCCAACCATCCCAGGAGTCACTCCAGAAGAGGGCCTCAGTGCCACTATTGCAGATCCAAAAAAGGTTGTGCTTCACAAGATAAGCTCCTCGCTTGAGGGTATTCCACACCATAGAGCCTCTTCCTTCTAGAGGCAGTCTGGCAATACCAGACGGCTCAATACCAGGGAAGTACTTGTAAGACAGGATCCGGGCCCAAAGGTGAGATTAGCTAGAGCACCAACGCTAATAAATTTTGGCAGTGAGAGCTTGACTGCATAAGATAGCAGAGCGCAGGCCCAAGCCTCCTTCCTTTTTTGGTCGGCAAACTGTGTCCCAATTAATAAGGCTCCATCTAATACCTTATAGATTACCATTCCAAAGGAATTGACATGAAAGAGCATCAAATTCTTTAAGAAATTACACTGGGGTAGCCTGAACCATGCTCTGATATATGGGAAGGGCTTGAATCATAGATTGCAGAAGAATCACCCTGCCAACAGTAGAGAGCCACCTATGAGACCAATGATTCACTTTTTGTCTTAGTTTGTCAAGCACATTCTACCAAAAAATCCTAGGCTATCTTCTCACAACAATAGGGACCCCCAAGTAAGTCAGGGGGAGAGAATGAATCTGGAACCTCATAATAGTAGCAATCCTCCTCTGGATAGACTTAAGGGTATTGAAGAAAAAAAGGGAGGACTTGTGATCATTGATTTTCTGCCCAGAAGCAGCCAAATAAGTATCAAGGGTGAGTCGAAAAGTATCAGCTTCTCGAATCTGAGCTCTCCCAGCAAGGGTTGTGTCATCAACAAATTGGAGGTGGGTCAGAGCAGGTAATCCATTCCCCCATTGCCATCCATGAAGCAGGTTCTGAGAGACACGAGATTTGATGAGACGCCCAAGTCCCTCAGCTAGAATGATAAATAGATAAGGAGAGAGCAGATCTCCTTAGCGAAGGCCTCTAGATGTGCCAAATAGTTCTGAGGGTTCACCATTAATAAAGACCAAGAAGGAGGGAGTGGTAACACAACTCAGAACCCAACGAACCCAGTCCTGATTGAAGCCAAAAGCCAAAAGAACTTTATGCAAGAAACCCCACTTGACTCTGTCATACACCTTCACCATATCAAGCTTGATAAACATGGCACGTTCCTGAGAAGTGCTCATCAAGTGAATAGCTTCAGAAGCTATAACCACCCCATCCAAGATTTGTTTGCCAGCTATAAAACCCCCTTGTTCCTTAGAGATCACTTAGGGAAGACAACCTTTAAGCCTCTCCGCAAGGAGCTTAGTAATGATTTTATAGACCACATTGCAAAGAGCAATGGGCCTAAAAAAGTCCAGCTAATTTGTCTGCTCCTTCTTCAGAATGAGAACAAGAAAAGTGGCATTCAAAGCCCAGAGCATCTCTTTGCTGGAGTAAGATTCTTGAACCACCTCCAACAGGTCTTGATTAATAATGCCCCAGAAGTCCTGAAAGAATTCAGTAGGGAAACCATTGGGCCTTGGGGCTTTGCCTTTTTGCAAGCTGAAGACCACCCCCTCCAATTTTGTCATGCTAATTGGTCGCATGAGAGAGTCATTCATTCCCAGCATCACAATCAAGGGAATACAAGATAAGACTGCATTTTCAGCCAGCTCGGCTAGAGGCATATCATCAAAGAAGAGAGCCGAGTAAAACCGAATAGCCTCCCTAGAAATAGCTTGAGAGGAGGTCAACCGTGTCCCATCCGTGGTGACGAGAGAAGAGATGAAGTTCCTATTACAGCGGGCCTGCACAGAGTTGTGAAAAAATGTAGTATTCTTGTCCCCCTCCTGAAGCTAATCTATTTGTGCCTTCTATTTCCAATAGATTTCCTCCTAGAGATCCCACTCCGCTAACTCCATAGCAGCTTGAGATTCTACACCACGCAGAGCTTTCGTCAACCCTACATCCCAAATCTGCCTGGTTATACCATCCAATCGGTCTTGCGCG
Source organism: Torreya grandis (assembly GCA_037957365.1). Taxonomy (NCBI): domain Eukaryota; kingdom Viridiplantae; phylum Streptophyta; class Pinopsida; order Cupressales; family Taxaceae; genus Torreya; species Torreya grandis. Next base: position 3,325,115 of record JARHVA010000482.1, on the reverse strand, counting down.
CTCTTCTTCATAGAGTGTAGGTTGCCAAAGCAATTCTTGTTCTAGTATTTCAATTTTCTCTTCACATATTGCAGTTTTTTGGAAAAGTAATACATCACGGTGCCATAATCAGGACCTCCCTACCTCCACCATTGGGCCATCAAGTCATGGAGAGAGGAATCATGCAGCCACATTAGCTGGAACTTGAATGGCAGCTTCTTGAGAGCCAAAATATACCCAGTAGAGAGCTTGATCGGCCAGTGATTAGAACCCCTCCAATCAAGAATTTCAGAAGAGAGCGACATAGAGCTAGAGAGCCAAAAGCAGGAAACTAGGAACCTGTCCAGGTGTTCAGAGATGGCTGCATTACCACTTCTATAATTCTAGGTGAAGAGGCCATTAAGAGGTTTAACATCTGAGAGATGTAATAGCTCGATATTTTGCCAAAAAAGCTCAGAGGAGGAACCCAGGCACGCCAAACCATCGCTTTTCTCCTCCAAACTAAGAACCACATTGAAATCCCTAGCAACAATCCAAAGCAAGAAGGGGTGGCAGCTTCTAACAAATCAAATATGATCCCAGAGCCTGAGTTGTCCAGGATAATTCGTAGGAGCATATACCAAAGTCACAATAATCTGTTCCCCCATTTCAAGAGAGGAAGTCACCATTGAGAGAGCTGAGAGACAGGACATCCAGTGAAGTGGCACAACTTTCCTTGGGTCCCAACACATGGCGATACCCTCAGAGTTCCCCAAGGCACCAACACATGGCCATTAGCCCAGAAACCAAATATTAGGAGCACAAGTAATCAAGGAGTCCACAAAAAGCTTAGTTTCTTGGATACAAAAAATATATGGAGAATGTTCAATCACCAATTTATGGATAGCTTTTTGTCTGGGGATGCTATTCAACCCCCTCGCATTCCATGATAGAACAATCATTGAGTAGAGTGAGGGAAATGTTCATCCAGGGTCTTAACAACCCCTGACTCTACTAGTAAATCCCCTGTAAGTCTAATTTTGTCCTGGTCCTTCTTACGCCCAACTCTGGAGGGGGTAGTAAAGGATACCTTCTTGAACAGCCTTTGCAGTAGGCCTAGAGCAGTAGATGATCCCTTTTCTTTACTGAGTACGCCCACATCTTTCACCAAATCTACCCAACGAACCTCCTTATCCTGTGAATATGGAAGAGTCACCAGGGCATTGGATTCTAGGCCAAGAGATGTCTCTGGGACCTGCTGAGCTAGCATATCCTGGGAATCATTAAGCATAGGCTCCCTCTCCTCTAAATCAAGGACCCCACACTGCTCCTCTACAAGGACTCCTTCCTCGATGGCCATACTGTCAAGAGCCTCGAAGTGATTAAATCCAGAGTCCACTTACCGGTCTAGATGTGGCCATTTTTGATTACGTCCCTTAGCACGATGACGAACCAGGGTGAAACCCTCCATATCAAGAGCATTATATCTAGATGGGCCTTGTCCCAGAGCTAAAGAATTCAAGTGAGCCTTCCCTTTTGTGACAGTATCTGACTAAATATTTCTAGTTCCCATGGAAGTTGGTTGGCCGTTCCCTTTACCCTCATAAGCCGTCCTTAGCCCAGATGGCCCACCAGGTGTACCACCACCTTTGGAGGCATGAGGGCACTGTCACTGCAAATTCCCATACACATGACAAATTTGACAGTGAAAGGGAATAGATTCATAGTCCAGTTGTTGGATCCAAGAGGAAGAGCCCAGGCAAATTTCCATAGAATCTGGCAAAGGGTTATTTAAATCAATATCAACACAGATACGGGCATAAGAGATGACCTTTTTGTCCAGTGATTGATGCGCTATTTTAGTTGGTGTCCCAAGTATGGCAGTGATCTGGTGTAGAATGTCCTCATGCCAAAATTCCAGAGGGAGTCTCAGCAGGCACACCCAAACAGGGACCCGAGAAGGAAAATCCTCAGCAGAATTAAACCCTGCATGTCAGGGTTTGATGAAAAGACCAATACGATCATAAAATTAAGGACCTCCCTCAAATATCTAATTCTAATCAGCAACAAAATAAAAATTCACCATGAAGTAGCTATTACTAGCCAGCATAATATCGAAATCACCTTCGACCTACCATGAGCGGTGAATCTAGGCTTCCAAAGCTGACAGGGGATTCGGATCCCAAGAAACTTGCATATCAAAGCATGTGAGGTCAGATATTCCACATCTTCCTTAACAGTCTCTAGAGAAATGACCAGCATAGGCTGGTCCTGACTACGCGGAAGGCAGCCATTGATCTTGTTAAGCCTCAATCGTTCACTAACATAGAATGTCTCTTTGTCTTGAGAGCTCTATCTAGGCTGGGACCGATCGTCACAAGAGGATACAGTAGGTCTGGAACTCTTGGAACCCCCATTCGCATTCTTCCCCTCGTCGCCTATCATCGCAGCCCTCTCCCAGAGTTCAATAATTATTTATAAATACTTACAAAGATAGATTTTCTATAAAAATTTGATACATTGAATTGATTGAATCATGAAATACATGAAAATAGTATTAGGAATGGAGAAGGAGCCTTCATCATAAATACATGAAAAATAATAGAAGGAATGGAGGAGCCTTCTATCCAAAGAAAAAATGTTAATGCAGGGAGGCTTGGCAAAACACATGGAAACTTATATGGTGACGTTGCAATTATAAAAGGATATTATACTATTCATTTTAATTGTATTTTTATAAGATATTATCTTGCAGATTTGTTTTTATTTTTTTAATTGTAATCGCTATCTGGTATGGGAAAAGAGATGCCAAGATCCTTCCTTGGATTTGACTTATATCGTATCCTTCTTTCTATAACTGATTTAGTATTAGTCTCTTTCTAATTGATGGATTTTCAATTTTATTTTTGTTACCTTACACATTTAAGTGATTCTTGTTTGATGAAATTTTTAAAATACTAGAGTTTCTTTAATTATTTTTATTAGTGTTCAAAAATGCATAAAAGAGATATGAGATTTATTACTAGTTTTTTTTATGATGGATCCTGGGATGTTATTCAAAATGTTGATCAATAATTTTTTATATAATTTACCTACAAAAATTATTATAAATATATACTATAAAAAATATAAATATTTAACACAAATAAAAACCATTTTTGGTTTTTGAAAGTGAAATATAACTATGTGTAAGTGATGATAATATTAGTATCATCATGCATCTGTGACAATGGGTTATGTTGGATGGAAGGGACATTCTAACATTAATTGGAACAAAACCTTTCATATATCTACAATAAACTAATTGGAGATAATAAATGAGTCCATAACTAAATTAAATCACAAATTTTTCTTGACTCTAGTGCCTTGTACTTACTATGTGAGATCATTTACATATAGTTTCAAAGTTTTTGGAATTTCACAGTCATCCCTATCTATCATAATTTTTTGATTAATTATTTGTGTCAATTTATATTTAAAATAAATTTTTATAATATTGTAATTGGAGATGGTATTTAGTATAATATTTTCAAATATAATATAAAAATAGTATGGCCATATTTATATGCTAACATAACATTTATCTAGGTTAACTATAAAATTTGTGGAGAGGGAGAACCAATAAAGCTTTAAGATAAATGTTTTACTTACATATGTCACTATTTTTACTCTTTTCGGGGCATTTTTTCCAACAAACATTCAAACTAACAAACTTTATTTATAATATGTTGTTGAGGGCATGAAATTCGGTGTATTGTTGTTTTGGTTGATGAATTCTAAAGGCTCTATTTTTTTTTTCCAAAAAATAGAAATGGACAGGAGTTTATATGATGAGTATGAGAAGCTTGTAATTTGCATGGATACTCCCAGGTATGATTTTTTTTATCATGGAAAAAAATTGTAACAACAAATTATAGCCCCATAATGTAAAATATAAGTGTGGTTTTTCATTTAGGGGACTTATTTTTGGTTTTTTTGGCTCATAAGTTTTTTCTTGTATTTTTCTATTTCAAGGTTGTCATTGATAATTGCATGTGGAAAACCAAAACAATAGTAAAGCTAATGGACATAACTCTTAATCTGAATTTTGTTGTAATAGTGAACAACTACTTGGATATGGGTTATTCTATAGTGAATGTGTAGTGTAAAGATAGGGTAAAGCTTCTATTTGACATTTTTGTAATCACTTTCACAGATATGTAGCATGTGGTGTTTCATGTTACTATATATTTTGAGGGTTCCTAAACAAATCAAGGTTTTTCCTCCATCTTCATATGTATGTTGCTTTTACACTTTCTACATCAAAACATATATTTTGATGTTATTTTTAACATTTTTTGCGGGGTTGGTTATAGAAATATTATATAAGGCATATAGAAAGTGCCTTGTGAATTTAGAAGCAAAGAGGCAACCTATAATTAAATGTTTGTAGGATGGGATAGAGAGAAGAGTCTCAAAGGTAAGATTTCATAATTTTAGTGAAATTAAATAAAACATTAAATGGTCGATTTAGGCCAGCTAGGTAATGTTAGCAAATTTAATAAATGTGAAAATGACATGTATAAGTATAGGGGTTGAGGTTGGAACTTTGCATTGGCAATTGAATCAAGATTCTATCTAACATGTTAGGATCCTCCTTAGAGTACAATTGATTACTTTTGTATAAGCAACTAAACATGGAATTAAACCAGAAGTAATAAGTAACTAGAATTTAGAAATAGTAAAGAATAGGTGATACAAGAAACAATACAATCTGTATTAACACTCTTCCAGAAGGAAATACAATGAAGAAATCTCACTCTTCCCTCACCTCTTGGGTGTACAATAATTCTCCCTCAAGAGTTCTCTCTCTCAATCAATTACAACCAACATCAACTCAATACCGAGTTGTTGTTCCCTCCACCAGCAAATCTCCTTGATCTTTCACCTTGCAGATCTAATTGACCTTGCTCACCAAGTAGACCTTCTTGATCTTGCACACCTGCAGATCTAACTGATCTTACTTACCATGTAGATCTCCCTGGTCTTGCACTCTTGCAAACCTTCTAGATCTTACACTTGAGGATCTAATCATTTAGTCCTTGATTACAATACAGCCCCATGGGTCTCTTAAATAGATCCCAAACCAAACAATAATTAGAAACACAGACTCAAGACTAAAATTAGTCTTTACATGCAAACTAGTTGTTCTCCTAAAATTAGCAATTCTAATTCTGGAAATGCCACCTAGAAATGCACAGATGACCGATGTCGATTGTTGTTTGACCGATGCCGGTCGACCCCTAACTGATGCCAGTTACTGTGTAGCTGGAGATAACTGATGTCGATTGGCCTGACCGACGTTGGTTACTATGTCACTCAGCAACCTCCACATTTGCACACTAGTGAAGCTTTTAGCTCCACAACTTAACAATCTCCCACTTGGAGATAAACAGATGCACCTGTACCTATACCTATACAGCAACATCCTCTAATTTTTTTTTGGCTTGTATCTCCATCTTCAAGCTCAATCTTGAAGAAGAACAAAAGTTGAATGAAGATTCAACTTCTCCTTTGTTCTCGACTTTGTTAACATATCTGCAGGGTTCTTATCTTTGCTAGCCTCTGTGACTGCAAAAACCTTATGCATCTCTAAAATCTAGCTAACCGCCATTCCACCAAAAGTGAACACATATCATGTGGTGCTTCTCCTGCCATCCAAGTCACCTGCCATATCTGAATCTACATACCCATGTAGAGAAGTGCTTGACCCTGCATAGCATAAATACCTGCTGTTGGTCCCTCTCAAATATCTGAGAATCCACTGAATTGATTTCAATGCTTCTTTCCTGGATTGGCCATAAACTTGCTAAAAACTCCCACTACTTGGGCAATATCAAGTCTAGTACATACCATGTACTCAACCTCATTATGTGATTTAGGACATTGTTCTGTGCTTAACTTGAACTGTCCAACCATAGGTGTGCTTATCAGTTTTGCATCCTGTAAATTGAACCTCTCCACTACCTTATTCACATAATCCTCTTGAGACAAAATCAACCTGTGATTTTCCCTGTCTCTAGAAATACTCATGCCAAGGATTTTATTTGCTGCTCCCAAATCCTTCATAGCAAACATCTGAACTAATTTTACATTTAGCTCAGTAATTCCCTGCATGTGTGACCCTGCAACAAGCATATACACTACATACAGTGACAGAATAATGTAGCTAATATTATCCAACCTGGTAAAATAAACACAATGGTCACATTGACATTGACTAAAGCCATGCTTTGTCATAAACCTGTCAAACCTCAAACACCATTGTCTTGCAGCTTGCTCAAGACCATATAACCTGGCCTTATGTCTCACCTATCCATTCTCTCCTTTCTTTAACCTATAAATCCATTCATTTTTCAGTGCTTTATTTCCGACTAGCAACTCTACCAAATCTCACGTTTGGTTCTCTTCCAAGGAATCAATTTCCTCATTCATGCCATGCTCCCACTGTTTCTTAGATTCTACTTACATTGCCTCTTCAAAACTTCCTAGTTTTCCACCATCAGTGAGCCACAAGTAGTGTAAAGAAGGGGAATAACGAATTTGAGGTTTACTTACCCTTTCAGACCTCCACATGGGTGTTTGAGACTCATTGACAGCTTGTTGTCTGCCCAAATTTTATTCTAACAGTGACCAATCTCGATCATCTCTAACTGACCTCAGTCTACACCTGATCGATGTCATTTCCATCTGATCATCGATGTCGGTTTCCTGACCGACATCAGTTCCTAATTGATCGATGTCGGTCTTTACCTGACCGACGTCGGTGTCTATTTTTTCTTGTGAGTGATGATTTTTACCCATGAGCTCATTTTGGATCATAACCTTGTCCAAATCAATATTGCCCTGCTCAGAATTATTCAACCTCTTGAGTTGATCACTGTCCATCACCTTCTCCTTGAAAACCAAGGCTTTTCAATTCTTAACATTTGACTTAAGAACATGCATTCCCTTCTCACTCATGTGACCAAACCTACAAAGCCACATCTTTGCATCTACATCTGAAGTAGATAAAATAGAAGGAGAATCAGTAATACAAGTAGATAGATAAAGTGTACCTACTTTCTTACCTCTTGCTAATACAAGTGCACCCTTGAAAACTTTTCAAGATACCGCTGTGAGAGTTACTATGCAACCCTCATCACCCAACTTTCTTGTAGAAATTAGACTCCTCTTCAGGATGGGAACATGCATGACATCCTTCAACACCCATATGTTGCCAGTCTGCAATTTTAGTTGCACTTTCCCTTTGCCAATAATTTGACAAAGCTCACCATCCCCTAAATAAACTTTTCTAAAGTCTCCATGGACATAATCATGAAAAAATTCTCTATTTTGGGTTGCATGGAAAGAGGCACCAGAATCTAAAACCCAAGATTCTAATTTATCCAAGGAAAATATAAGAGCATCCCGTGCAACAATACCTGCATCATTTGCTTCTTTATTTCCTTCATGTTGATCTTCTACCAACCAACAATCTTTCTTTACATGCTCTTTCTTTCCACAATTTCAGTAGGTTATACCTCCATTTTTGGATTTGGATCTACTGCCTATCTTTGACCTTGATTTCCCTTGTTTGCTCTTCTCTCTTTGTTTTCCCCTGCTTTCAACACTTAAAGCATTACCTGATGTTTCTCCTGTGTTTTTCCTACAAATTTCTTCATTCAAGATTACACTAACAACATCAACTTTCAAGATATTTAAAGCAAACGCAGTATTACTAACTGTCATTACCAAACTATGCCAACTTTCAGGTAAAGAGCATAAGATTAAGAGAGCCTAAATTCCATCATCAAAAACTATATTGACTAAAATTAACTAATTTACTAATCCATGGAAATCACTAAGATGACTATATATCGATCCACCTTCCTGCATTTCCAAATTAAATAATTGCTTCATAAGAAATACCTTATTCAAAGCTGAGGGTTTTTCATATAAATTTTTCAAAGATTCCATTAACTCTACCGTTGTCTTTGCCTGTGATAAGTTGGAGATCACAGACATATGCCAGGCTCAGCCTTATATCCCCAAGATCTTTTCTATCGAAAACATTCCATTCTTCATCTTGCATATCTGTGGGCTTCCTTAAAACCCCACCCAATGGTAAGTACAGATCTTTTTGATATAGATAATCTTCTATCTACATCCTTCATAATTGATAATTCTTGCCATTGAATTTCTCCATTCTTAGCTTACTTTCTTCTGCCATTGCTTTACTCCCACTCAATCAGAAACCCCTGAGAGTGAACCTGTAATCAACAAACACTAACCCACTCTGATGAACCAAGATCTGATACCAACTATTATGACCTCCTTAGAGTACAATTGATTACTTTTGTATAAGCAACTAAACACAGAATTAAACCAAAAGTAATAAGTAACTAGAATTCAGAAACAGCAAAGAATAGGTGATACGAGAAATAATACAATTTGTATTAACACTCTTCCAGAAGGAAATACAATGAATAAATCTCACTCTTTCCACACCTCTTGGGTGTACAGTAATTCTCCCTCAAGAGTTGTCTCTCTCAATCAATTACAACTAATAATCAACTCAATACCGAGTTGTTGCTCCCTCCACCAGCAGATCTCCTTGATCTTGCACCTTGAGATCTAATTGACCTTACTCACCAAGCAGACCTTGATCTTGCACACCTACAGATCTAACTGATCTTACTTACCATGTAGATCTCCCTAGTCTTGCACTCTTGCAGACCTTCTAGATCTTACACTTGAGGATCTAATCCTTTATTCCTTGATTACAATACAGCCCCATGGGTCTCTTAAATAGATCCCAAACCAAATAATAATTAGAAACGCAGAATCAAGACTAAAATTAGTCTTTACATGCAAACTATTTGTTCTCCTAAAATTAGCAATTCTAATTCTAAAAACGCTGCTTGGAAATGTGCAGATGACCGATGTCGGTTGTTGTCTGACTGATGCCACTCGACCCCTAACTGATGCCGATTACTGTGTAGCTGGAGATAATCGATGTTGATTGGCCTGATCGACATCGGTTACTATGTCACTCGGCAACCTCCACATTTGCACACTAGTGAAGCTTTTAGCTCCACAACTTAACATAACATAAGGGTAAGTGCACCTACCCGTGGACATGATTTTTCTAAAAATTTAGAAAATTTAACTTCTATAGAAAATTTGAGATATCTACATTCCAAATTTGAAGATGGTGTAAAAACATGAAAAATAACATTTTGAGTCTAGTTTTAAAAACACTATTTTTTAAAAAAATAGTTAAGTATAACTAGTTCAAACATCTAGAATTTGAAGAGGAACTTCAATTTTTTTCCAAAAAACATGGTAGATAAATGGTCTTAACACACACCATTTTTTTAGCAACGTTTAATATTATTTGAAACCCTTTAGGGAAGATTTAGATAAAAGCTTGTAGCATGTCACCTATATTTTTTTGTATTTTTTCAATGAATACATTTTTTTATGCATGTTGAAAGTAAATAGATCCTAAAAACTGACAAAGAAATGGATAGTCATCTGTGATTCAGGCCTAACTACCTCAAAAAAATGAAAATCAATTTTTTTTTAATGTATGTAGAATTAAGATTACTACATCACCATATAATTTACTTTTCATTTGGATCAACAAAACACAAATTACATGAACATATAGGCATGTATGTTTGTGGCATGTAGTGGCCTAAAAAAGTCATAGTTAGAAATAAGTATAGTTTGAACCTTAAATTAGTCTAAAAAATATAAGAATTGGAAAGAAGAGAGTGTGCTCATTGCAATGGTATAAAGTTTTTAAATTTTCACATTGAAATTATTAGTGTATTTGCAAATTAAAGTTGAAATTTATTGTTTATTTTCATACCTTTCAAAACTTAGTTGTACATTGGCAGTCCAAGCCTTTGGCTTAGGAATCCAAGCCATTCCTAAGCCAAATGGTGTGGGAATTGAATTCTAATTCAAATACCATGATCATGTTACTTAATAACATGATTGTGTTAATAGTGTGATCATGTTAATTAATAAGCATTATATATTATCATCACCCTAAAATATGTGGGAGTTTCACATGAAGAAAACTTTGTCTAGAAGCTTATATTTACTACTTTAAATGTTAAGTATAAGTTTACATTTATTTTCTTATAATTTAAATTTATTTTAGTAAATATAAAAAATTAGGGTCACTTAGCATCTGATAGAATTGGTCTCACAGTTACACACCTTACGATGTGGAAAATAATTTTTCAAAATCTAATTAGGTCAGTAATTAGGCATTTTTAGGGTCTAAGTATTAAACCTAGGGATTTCAAGATATAATTTTTACAATTGATTTCCATTTTTGGTAAACATATAGTCATTTTTTAGGTTTTTATGCCTTTCAAATTAATTCTTAGCATTTTCAAGAGTCTTAGGTTTGTCAAAATTGAAATTTTCAAACCACTCACTTTAAAATTGATGAAAATTGGTGTGAATAGGGTAGCATAGGTCACATTGATGATTTGCACACATTAAATAACCACTATGTTAATTTCACTTGTTCATCATCCCTCCTTCATCCATGTTCACTTTCTAATCATGTTTAATCACCCCTAATCACTCCCTAATTGAATCTCACTATCTGTAGTCATCTCTAATCACTCATTCATCATCCCTTATTGACCCTCACTATCCCTCATCATTCCCAATCACTCCCTCCTCATCCCTCATCGTCCCTCATCATCTATAATAAATTAGAGTCACTTAGCATCTGATAGAGTTGGTCTCATAGATACACACCTTATGATGTAGAAAATAGTTTTTCAAAATCTAATCAGGTTAGTACTTAGATATTTTTAGGGTTTAAGTATTAAACATAGGGATTTAAATACATAACTTTTGTAATTGACATCCATTTTTGGTAAACATATAGTCATTTTTTAGGTTTTTATGCCTTTTGGATTGATTCTTGGCATTTATAGGAGTCTTAGGATTGTCAAAATTGAAGTTTTAAAACTAATCACTTTGAACTTGATCCAAAGTGGTGTGATTAGGGTAGTGTATGTTTTATTGATGACCTGCACACATCAAATGACCACTTTGTGTTAATTTTCATTCAAGTAGCAATGAAAATAAGAAGTCCTTTGAATTTTGATTGCTACTTGAATGTATTTTCTTCCTCCTTATGTAATAATAACAAGAGTTGAATCTATACTAGATTTAGAAATAATGCTCCCAAAAATCTAAATATATTTCATATCTAAATGGATATCTACTTTTTGAGACCAATATCCCTCAAGTGCACAAGTTGTAGTGTATCATCATGAGACCAATCCTTTAGGAATCACTTCATTATTTCATCACAAATTTTCAAAGTAAATAAAATGTATAAAACTGACAGATGGTCAAACTCCTTATGTTCATTTTATATTCTATAACATTTTGTATTAACTGTTAGCCAAATTTTAGCTACCATTAGAGAGGTTCACAAAATAAATTGCAAATCAAACTGCCACCTTGATTTATCACCTTGAAGATCTTATTGTAAGTCATGTTTAGCATATATTAAGGTAACTTTGACAAGTTTAAGGTAATGGTTCTTTCTAACATTATGTTTATCTAGTAATGTTTTTCCTAGTTAAGTGGGTCCAAAGAGTGTTAAAGGTTTTAAAGGTATTTGTTATGGAATTTAACACATGTCAAGTCACTTCATGTCCTCTCATGGTCTGTAAATTTACCTAAAAAGTGTTGAGTTCCCTTTTATAACGTTACAAGCCTTTTCAAGTATTTTTACTCATTGTGTAATGTTCAAATGAGAGTATGTGTAATATTGGTACATAAAGACTTGATGATGCTACTAAACATTGTTATACACCTTTACAAGTGTGGAAAACTCCATTAGTTCTATTCCTCAAGGTTTTCAAGTGAGAAGATGGTAGTTTTCATGGCAAAAGAGAGGTTTCTCAAAGGGGGTTGTAGGTTTTTAATATTGAATAACATTTACAAAACTCCCTCAATCTTATTAAAGTATAAATTCATGCATTTGAGTGAGTTTTAGGGCAAAACAAAGTTAAAACCTACCTATCTCTATTATCAACTTCCTTAACAACTCCAAAGTAGTCAACAATTTTCATTAGTATGCAGAGGAGAGAGACTTGGAAGGAATGATATTGGGGGTTGATAAGGGTACATATTCCCTTCAATTACATGGCCATAGTTATCATATTTATGGTCCTTCCTTTATGAATAATCATTAAGATCCTAGGTAAGTAGAATTTCCCTCTCCATCCACATAGGGTTAGTTTTAGATGGTTTCACTACATCTTTGATTTTGAATGATATAAATGGTGTATTTAGGGGTTTCTAATGAGGTTTAATAATCCTTACACATTTATTTACATCACTACTTGGCATGTGACAAGAGGAAAGAGAGAGAAACCTTCATTATGAATGAGTTACAGACCTAGATGATAAGTCACATGTAAGGTTTGATCTTTTTTTAGGATTTTCTCACCCCAAGTGATCTTTAAGTAGATTAAATAAATTCCTCATTCCTCCTACTAAACTCCTTAGGTTATCTCTCAATTGGTAGCCATCACTTTAGATGGTCTTTGAAACCATTCAAGGTAATATGCCTCTAATGAGGAGGGACAATCATGTAAGCAAGTGCACATAGGGTAGAGATACTATGGAGAAGCCAAAAATGGCTCAAGTGTGTTTTCCTAATGGGAATTTAAATCCTAAAAATCATGAAGATAACATACATTTGGTACAAGTCATATAGGTTCATCACAAAGATACATGAGAGTGGGTTTGAACCTATTTTCAAGTCAAGATGGTCTTCTTAGGATTGTCTAATAGAAATATGGTTATAATGAACAAAGTATGGGTTAATAAATCTTGTTACATGATTCATATAATGTGAATAAGACCATGAATGTGAGGTGTATTTATTATAATTCTATTATTATTCAATCAAGTTCAATATAGGTAGAATACAGAAAATGAGTCTTAGGCATGATGGTAACCTATAGGGCTACCATAGGTCTAGGAGGAAATACACTTGTTTGTGATGTAGGATGGAGTTACAAAGGAATCAAAGGATAAGTGATAGGAATAATAGGGTGTTAACCAATAGTACCATCATCAAGAGACTAGGGTTGTCTAAATAATCCTATTCCAATGATGCCCAACATTTAAAAGGTCCAAAACATCACCTACATGCATGATTGTATGAAGGTAAAAACCTACAATTTTGAGGTGTTTTGGATATTGGGAGATACTATGGAGAATTTATGGCATAATAAAGGAATAGATAAAGTCTTCAAATGTTCCATTGGTGACTTAAAAAAAACATAAATGTTGTATATGACTGAAGTCCTTTGAATTTTCATTACTACTTGAATGGATTTGCTTCTGCCTTATGTAATAAAAACAAGAGTTGAATATATACTAGATTTAGAAATAAAATGCTCTAAAAAATCTAAATATATTTCATATTTAAATGGATATCTACTTATTATGAGACCAATATCCCTCAAGTGCACAAGTTGTAGTGTATCATCATGAGACCAATCCATTAGGAATCACTCCTCCATTATTTCATCACAAATTTTCACACTAAATAAATTATATAAAACTAAAAAATGGTCAAAATCCTTATGTTCATTTTATATTTTATAACATCCTATATTATTTTAGTCGTATTAACACAAAAGTGGTCATTTAATGTATGCAGGTCATCAATATGACCTACACTACCCCAATCACACCACTCTGGATCAAGTTCAAAGTAAGTAGTTTTTAAACTTCAATTTTGATAGACTTAAGACTCCTATAAATGCCAAGAATCAATATGGAAGGCACAAAAACATTTTAAATGACTATATGTTTACCAAAAATGGACATCAATTGCAAAAGTTATGTACTAAAATTTCTAAATGGACCTTGAAAATATCTAAGAACTAACCAAATTGGATTTTGAAAAACTATTTTCCATGTCATAAGGAATGTAGCTATGAGACCAACTGTATTAGATGATAAGTGACCCTAATTTATTATAGATGATGAGGGATGATGAGGGATGAGGAGGGAGTGATTAGAAATTATGAGGGATAGTGAGGGTCAATGAGGGAATAATCAGGGATGATAGAGTGATTAGAGATGACTAGAGATAGTGAAGTTCAATAAGGGAGTTATTAGGGATAATGAAGAATGATGAGAGATTGATTAGTGGTGATGAGGACTGAGTAGGAATTGATTAGGGATGAGGGAGGGATGATAAGTGAAATTAGCACAAAATGGTTGTTTGACGTGTGCAGGTCATTCATGTGACCTATACTACCCCAATCACACCACTTTGCATCAATTTCAAAGTGAGTGGTTTGCAATATTCAATTTTTAACAAACCTAAGACTCTTAAAACTCATAGGAATTAATTTGAAAGACATAAAAACCTTTAAAATGAATATATGTTTACCAAAAATGGACATCAATTACAAAAATTATGTCCTAAAATCCTTAGGTTTAATACTTAGACCCTAAAAATTCCTAAGTACTGACCTAATTGGATTTTGAAAAACTATTTTCCACATCGTAAGGCATGCAACTATGAGACCAACTCGATTAGATGCTAAGTGATCTAAATTTATTATATTTACTAAAATAAATTTAAAGTATAAGAAAATAAATGTTTTATTTTCTTATACTTAACATTTAGAGTAGTAAATATAAACTTTTAGCCACAGTTGCCTTCATATGTAACTCCCACATGCTTCTATGTGCAAAATAACTAAAACACGATCGCATTATCAATAACGCAGTCGCGTTACCTATTAACTAGCATTCACTCAATTTGTTCAAATATGAAAAATAATAGTAACATGATCGCATTTTTGTTTTAAAATAACATGATCATGTTATCTATTAATTTGATCATGTTACACATTAATGCGATCACATTATGGCTCAGTAATCAATGAGCCATAATTTAAATAATGTGATCATGTTAATTAAATAACATGATCATGTTATTTATTAATGCAATCATGTTACATAAAATGTCCATAGAATTTTCCTTCAACTTTGTGCACTTACCCATGATGTGAATATTTTGAGAAAATATAATTTCAGTGACATGAGAAGAAGAGTCAACGTAAGGGGAAAAAGGTGGTGAATGTAATATGTGACAAACATTTTATGGAACCTAATGGACTCAAAGAACATATAATCCATTCACTATGAAATTAGAATCACAATCTTGTAAGTCAAATAAAATGCTTACATACCTTCATTAAATCCCTTTCAAGAGAAACTCCACCTTATCACTTCTCCCTCAATAATCTCTTCAAGTTAAAGTCTAAGTGTGTCATTTATAATCTTGGATTGATCAAAACATATTCATAGGGATTGGGATGAGATTTAGGGTTAGTGTGTTATTTTTTGTTAATCATACAAAATACATATTACTAGCTTCCATTTAGATTTTGACCTATAAATATGGAAGGAATAATTGAAATCAACTAGTTATTTGAACATGATATATGGGAATTTTTAATGATTACAAGCTTGTATTTTCTTTTTGCTAGGTAATAGCTTTTAATCTAAGTGTGGACTAGTGTGATACATAATTGGGGCCCTAGATCCCCATGTGATTTATTAACCACCTGAATACCACATGTATACCAGATATTACCATATGTATACCAACTATTACTAACAATAGCCATCACTACCCTCGATAAAAACCAACAGCCATTAACAGCCCCAAGAATATAACCAATAGCCACAACCAACCTCATAAGACTTTCTTGATATTTGAACCTAGGTGGGACTTGAAATAACCAAACTATTTAACCAACTCGCCCACATCTCACTGGCACTTCAAGTTTGTATTACAAAATTAAAGCTAATTAATTATAGAAAAGGATTTAGAAGGGCTATTTGTGTATCATTATACAATATTAAGCAAAGATAAAGTAAATTAAAGTAAAATAAAAATTTAAACCCTATAAAATAAAATTACAAGAATGTTAGTAGCTACATTAATTTTGTAGACTTCTTCACAATATAATGAGATCCTTAAAAACTAATAAGAAGGCACTGGAACTTCAACCATTTTAATATTTAAAACATCAATTAAAAATATAAATTTGTGAAATTAAGTCATTCAATGAGGTTCAGAAGCAAATCCTAATGATCATAGATATGTTGTATCATATTGGCCTAATATTCAATAAATCTTTTCTACCCTTTATCTTTTTTATCCTAAAATTCATAAAAATGGGTAATAAGGTATCCATACTACAACACAAACACAAAAATAAAGATCGTACTAGTTACAAGGAATGTTATCTTAAAAAAATGAAAAAAAAAATGTATTAATAAAATTACTATTTCATAATTACAATTAACTAGAGGATAGATGAAAGTGCATGTGACAAGTCATTTCCTTTTATAAGGAAAACTTAACCATTTCAACGTTAATATATTGAAAATCATTATATTTTGACTTGGAAATATAATAAAATAATTAATCTCACACAACTATCTTAATTTGTATGCATTTATAATCAATAATATGATTAAAATCTAAAGATCTTTTAATATTGATTATTAGATAGTAACTATAATCAAAATTAATGAGGGCATGGATTAGATTGAAAAGTTTATTATAAATTAAAACCTTTAAAGTTTTTTTCCAAATGATTGGATATAATACTTGTTAAGTCCATGGAATTTAGATCTATCTTTAAAAAAAAATTAAAATTAAAGTTTAATGTGATCAAATACCCTATACACACATGTATTGTATTAACTAAAAAGGATCAAATAATTACTTATAAGGGTATATTCTAAACATCAGTAATCTTAGGCCTTTTCCTTAGCTAGGGATTGCTTTCGTCTCTATTAAAAGTCGTAAGCAAACCATATTTTTATTAATGGCATTAGTTATCCTTTAAATAAAATTCTAATATTTGAAAGAGCTACTCTAAAACTTAAAAATTATGCTAAAAAAATATTTTGTGATGAGGATAAGGTAATAAATAATACCTTATCCCAATTGTAGCTAAAAAGTGCATATTTATTACAACATATTTTTGAAATCACAATAATAAGTGGGGTCATATTAATGTTCATTAAAACTATATAATGTTGTCTTAATATTGTGGTGGCCAAAAAGTTTTTGCTAAAAAAAAAGTAAAAGATTCATGCCAACACATGTTTTTATGGGTTCTTTCATTACTTAGGGTTTGAACTTGTAGAATCAAAATAAACTAGAGCTATTAAGTCAATAGGATGTTCAATTTCATCATATTAGCGTCAGCCTTCTTTATGAATTTAACATGTGACTAACTTCATTGGGAAACAAAATGCCAAGTTATGGTCTTCAATGATCTCTATTAATTGAATTTTATGTAATTTTGAACTCAAAATATATTTGCATGACCAATTTATCAATCTTTTAATGTTGGTGATTTTTTGAATTTTTTACAGGTTGAGGAACAATGATGGTAGTCAAATTTGAGATAATGTGAATGGGGAATCCTTTCCATCTATGTGGAAGATCACGTGGCCTAATAAGTTTTTGGATTAGTGACAATTATGTGATCATTAAATATCACCTCAATTTCACAAGATGATATGATCATCCATGTCATAGGTTCATAGAGTGTTTGCTTCATGGGATGGTGTGTTCTAACGAGTGATGATGGCCATTAATTTTAACATATTATAGAGAGAATATCCACAACGTCCAAGTGGAAAAAACTTGTGGTCTTGAGGTTATGCAATTTGATAGCTTAATTTCCATAGTTATAGCTTTTACTCTTTCATCAAAAAACTTTTCAAGATACCAAATGTATCACATTCTCAATTACTGGTTGCACTTACAAATGGGCATGTCTTACTCCTGGTATTTTTGTTCTCCTTTTGTAAAATCCATACACTCATATAGTCATTATTCATTAATCAAATTGAATCTCAATCTTTTAATTCTTCCAAACATTGAGAAAATTTAGTTAAAGGTCATAGAAAATGAGTGTAAATGATTAAATTTACCTATAAAGTGTGAAATTTAGTGAAGTTTACCAATTATTGCACACATAAGATAATAACATAAAGGGAAACAATGTGTTAAATTCTTCTCTAATAATTGAATTTGTGACCTATAGAAGAATGACCAAAAAGCTAAATAATTATTAAAAACTTTACAAATGCACTTTCTCATTTTTTATTATTGATTTAAATACCATACCATTTCTAACATATAAATATTTATCCAACCATTCTATTAAGCCCATGATTGAAAGGCCTCTAAAAATAATTGCTATTGATATTTATCATTTTTATTCTGAAAGTTATTTATAATTTATATTAGAGAATAAATTTTACAGTTTGGAAGGAAAATTATTGGCTACTAAAAAATAAAATTGAAATGGAAAATTAAAATCTGTAAATCAAGAAAACTTACATTGAGTTGAAATTTTTAGTCATAATCCATGGATCATGTACTTATTCAGTCCCATAGAATCTAAAATAATTGTAGATTCATGGAGCTTATGTATTTTCATAGATTCATAGTGTTTGTGGATTTTCATGGATTCAGAGAGTTTATCTCACTCCCATATAGACCACTTATTCATCTTTATATCATGTTACAAATTAAGGTGATCACTAAATTATACCCTTAAACAAATTTTCCATTTATAAATAATGTTTATCCATGAATCTCAAGTCCACGAAGTGGGTTCATTTTCACCCCAGAGAGTCTTCCACAAATATATTTCCCTATGGCATTTATAAATTTTCATAGAATTTATAAATTTTACAGAGCCCATGAACTTTCTAAACTTTATCATAGAGTGACTACTTCTCAATTTAATATGATATTCATTTTAAATCAAATTACTTTACAATATATAAAAATATATTCAAAATGTGGCTATTTGATTATACTTGATTTATTTTAACTTAAGGTGGTCCCTAGGTTTTCCATGTAGCTTCATGTTTATTTTTTATCAAAGGTCATAATTAAAACTAAATATCTTTAGCATCTCAGTCTTGTATATTTGATAAATACTAATCAAGGCTCTACCCTTCAGTTTTAGACCTTCCCATTATCGAAAGGATCACATTCACGATCTCACTATGCTTAAATGATTATCTTATAGTTCAAACCTTATCATTGTAATGACCCAAACCATTTATACACTATAGAAAACTCAAAACTTGATATATATATCCTTCATTGTCAGTTACATATCTATACCAATTTTATATCCTTATAGACCCCACCAGCCATAAAGAGACATTAGCATCAATCCTTATTTAGTCTCCAATACTCAAAATTCATTCAAATTACAAATTATTTGACACTTATGGGTCATCCTATTTGTCTTATTAATCTTTGTTGTCATATATTTTTAAAATGTGTGGTATAAATACAAGTATTAGCCTTCTCATTGTTAATCTGGTAAATACCAAGCAAGTACCTACCAAGGCTCATTCAATCAATCAGACAATTATGTCATTTTTCCCTATCCATCCCTATTTTTATATCATTCATAGGAGAATTCATAAAAAGTTTCTAAAGCATCCAAAGAGTATCCCATGATCAATATTTTTTAAGTTACAAAATAGATCATTGCATGCATCTATGTATAACATATTACACCATTGTTCACAAACACTCACACACATAATGGAAAATTACATAAGTTTGAGGCCCTCCTTGAGTATTGTCTATGTAGGTATTGCTCATTGAAAAAGGGTTATTTTATGTTAGCTCAACACTGTGAACATTTTGGTAAACACATCCCAAGGGTGAATAAGGGTGCAAAGTTAAGGTTTATCTATAAGGAAATATATAAAACTTGTGTTCTATATCTGAATACATCAAAAGAGAGGTGAATAAAAACCTTTAACAATGAATTTGGTCACATAAAAATCTAGTGCATATTTTGTACTAGATAGTAGCATCACAAAATAGATAGTAGCATTAATGGTAACATCCCAAGGTCAATAATAGTGTTCATAACTCTAGAAACATCATTTCCAGAATTCGATGATTGTCTCAATTCTAATCTTGCACACGTATGCATGTGTAAAACCCATATTTTCCCATGCATTATAAATATAGATAAGTAGCATTACTACTTAGCATTTTCAATCAATATAACATCTTTTGAATTTGGTAGTTTATATATTAACACATCTTAGTATTTTAATTTAAAATATTTATTTATCTGATTCTATAATAAATTGGCCTGCTCTAGAATATTTTTATTCATATTTATGTATAAACTATTTTACCCCCTTAGCCCTTAACACACTTATAAAAAAGGTTAAATATTTGACAATTTTGACCACTGTGTCTTTTCATGTAGCTCCTAGCGTACTCTAGGGTTTTCAATTTTCTAGGGTTTCTAATTTTAGTAATCTATAAATTTGAGTTTTTCATTTCCCTTTGGAAATTATAATTAAATTTATCAAAATGGAAAATGTTAACAAATATCATTTTAAAATGGAAGATAAAGAATCCTTAGTTAACCATTTAAATACAATTAAAGAATTGATTAATGCAATCTTACATGTTCCCTAATAAGAAATAAAGAACCATGCTAAAGCTAGTATATCCATATCCAATAATGGTGAACCCTTAGATAGACCAATTATTGCTACTTACTCCATGAGAACAACTAATACTTCAACTTAATTATCGATTTCAATTCCTACATCAACATAAATGGCTTTTCCATCCCCTTTGGTGGCCTCTCAAATCTCAACTCTTAATCGCAATGGGTCTGCAGTGCAAAATCTTCTCCAAGTTATAAAAACTTTAGAAGTTAAGTTTACCAACATCAAACAAAATGATTTAAAATTAACTCATGCTATTGATTCACAAGATGTATAACATAATCCTCTCATACTGGATATATATTTTCACCCTTTGCCAACTAGTTTTGTTGCACCCAAGTTCAAATTTTATGATGGTAAGGGTGATCCTAAACAACATCTCTAATATTTCTATGTAGCAGGCCTTTATTATGCTTCTAATGATAAACTTTTGACCAAATCATTTCCAAGGATCCTAAAGTAATATGCTTTAATATGGTTTTATGACTTGCAAATCCAATTAGTGAAAACATTCAAATCACTAGAATATTAGTTACTAACACATTTCTCCATCAACATCACTCAAAAAATGTCATTATGTGCAAATTTTAAGATCAAAAAAGGAACCAATGAACCTATCAATAAATATATCTTGAGGTATTAAATAATGGTAGCCAAAATTAAAAACAAAATGGTAGATAAAGATCTTCAAGACATATTTAAGCAAAGTTTTCTTACCCTATTATATGAGTCTATTATTTTTAAGACGTTCAAATATTTTGATGACTTACACCATATTGTCCAAGATCAAGAAATGAAACTTAGTTCCTTGAACAAAATTAAGTATGTAACAAACACACTAAATACATCTTCTACCAAGTTTCATATCAAACATAGATACAAGGTTAAACCTACAAAACCTAAAAAGGAAGCAACCATAATGGTTAATGCAGTGTCACAACAATCTAATCACCTCAACTTATCTAATGCACCTAAGAGACAGTTTACATGATTACCTAAGTCTCCATCTTCGCTACTTAAAAATATTATGGAGGGTCAACTCATATCTCCCCCTCTTCCTACAGAGAATAATATGAGTCAACCTCTACCGAAAGGATATTATGTTAATTCATATTGTGACTATCAGCAAGGCCTTGGGCATTCTACCAATATATGTTATACATTAAAACACAAGATCCAAGACATTATTAATAACCAACATATTAACTTTGATGATCCTCCCAAGTATTTAGGATCACAACCTAGAGACCATCAAAACAAAAGATATTTAATATCCATTACAAAATCATTCTATGAAAGATCTGAAAGTGAAAATGGCATTTCATGCACATCCTCCTCCACCACATTATGGTCACCCATTAAATGAGATTATTGGAACTTATACATGCTCAACATTTATTATGGTTCAAAGGCCCTCTATTTCCTTTCATGATAGTAAAATTTTAGATGATGACCCAAATCTTCATTCATTATTTATTTGAGCATACATTGATCAATAACCTATACATAGCATTATGATTGATAATGGTGTTATTGAGAATGTATGTACCATGACATTACTTACACATTTGGGATATACACAAGATTATTTATACCCTTCAACCCAAATTTTGATGGGACATCGCAACACATTGTTGTTGAGATTAACTTGCCTTTAAAAGGTGGCTTAGCACATATGGTTACTACCTTTTTAGTTATATCATATGCAAGAATATTTGATATGTTATTGGGATGACCTTGGATACTTAAACTCCACACAATACCTTCCACAATGCATGAGTGTATTAAATTCATTCATACCAATAAGGTAGTCATAATTTTTAGAATTCCATATGAACATCCACTTGAACAAGAGAATTTTATTCCCATAAAGCTACTTATTAAACTTACTAAGGTTAATTATCCATTAAAGGGTAAACATTAGGTAATTCCCTTTCTTAGGTGTCCTATATAGTGGATTTAACATAATTATCATCTACTCCTACACAACACACCTAGTTACATAGAATAACTAAACATGTTCCAACTACTACCACTCCAAAGAAACCAAAGAACACTCAACAATGGGTTCGATGATCCACTTCTTTTGTTACTATTACTTTACGACCACATACTCCTATGAGGCATACACAAAGTGTTTTCAACTCTATATATCCAAATATGACACTTATGCATGCACGTTGGTAGTATCACTAGTATGATTCACTATACTATGAGTATATGTAACCTTATGAGAATCCCTTAGATGAGATAATTGGCTATCCCTTGATTTCTAAAAATTCAAAAATACTAAAAAAAAATATTTTAAAAATGTAAAAACATTTAAATAATTAAAAAATATAAAAATATTTAGCATTCTCATGTTTATTATCTCCTTGGAACCTATGTTGTTTACTTCATGTTAGTAGTTAGCATATCATTTCATTTCTATACACATACATGTTTAATACATCTTTGAGTGTGATACAAGCATACCACAGACACATTATATATGCACATATAGATGTTGGACCTCTCTTATACCCGTGTAATATAGTTCATTAGTAATATATGCTTATTTGACCATGATTGATATAGGTTACATGTCCCTTATGATCATTTCTACATTATCATGTTTGAGATTATATACTAACACTTACACATGTCTATCTCCATGTTCATATCTTTCATATTGTAATTGATATGTTATGTTACATGACATTGGAAGGTATTATGCACCTAATCTATTCACATTGTCACTTCTTTGAGTGTATTTTATTGCTTGGTATTATAATTCATGTGGAACATTAGAATATGTTCCTTTCTTATTGTCCCCTGTGCCATTGTATGTTGTTTGGAAATTTAAATATTTCATTATATGTTGATTGGACATTTAAATATGTCATTTCCTTTCAATTGTGTGACATTTAAATATTCCCCTTGTATGAGGTCTCCTTGGGCCTTTATTTTTCATTACATTGAGTGATCTTATATGTGTTTGATTGTTTGTTGAGATTGTATTGTTACTCTCTAAACATTGTCATGATACATATCATGCATCATAGGGCTTGATGTGATCACATATTATGTGTTCCATCGCTATATCTACTTAAACATGTTACTCATATATGTTACATGATTCATACATGGATTATATAGTTACCTTATCCTTTTGAGGTAAGTTACCTACAAGATTATGTTTCCCTCACGTCAAAAGGAGGGACATGTCAGTTGGGGTATGTCATAAAAACATGACATCTACATTTACACAATTTATAGATTTTAGTGTGGGCATGTCAGAAAGACATGACCTAAACACGTTATTAGTTATCAATTTAACTATATTTTAGTGGGGTAATGTCCTAAAGACATAACATCCACACTTGCACAATATTTAGTATGGTTCTGTGATTCAAATATACACTTGGGTCAAAATCCTATACATTGCACCAATTTTTCATAAATTTGAAAAAGAGTATTTGAGATTTGTGAAACATATAATTAAATTTGAGACACGTTAGATGTTCATATGCCATGTTAATTCACAAAAAAAATATAAATTTACCAATTATATCTCTAGATTACTATCATTAGTAAGCATTGTTTACACCAGGAAGTATTATTATCAAACTTTTTATATATGTAGTAGTTATTTATCTTTATAGGTTGAGTTGATTAAATCATTAAAACTCACTAGATTTATAATTTGTGTTGATTAAATTACCTAACCTCATCAAATTTATAGGATGAGTTGATTAATCACTTGCCCTTACTAGATTATGTATATTCACACTTGAGTTGTGAAATTGAGATTTAGTGATCTCAATGGTCATGCCACAACTCATCCTTAAATTAAATTAGGGGCATAATAACTTCCAATATCCCTCTTCAAAACTCTAATATTTGGGTCTAAACTTGTTTTAGCTCCAATGATACATAAGGAAACCTCTTTACCAAGAAAAATACCAAGAGGTAACATGGTTACATTAACACACAAGTGTGCCCCTTTCTTGTTCTCTTGATTTTCAAGCATTTAATTTATTTCAAATTTTATATTATATGTGTATACACAATATATTCAAACTTTATCAATTATTTATGCTTTCTCTTTTATAATAACCTATCGAGTCTCAATCTCTCTGAGTGCGTGCCTTAAAGGGTGCATAAGGAAAAGGGTGGGTAGACCATTGGTGTTTTGCAAGATTTTTGTCCCCTATACCACCACTTGAAATGTACACAAACATCTCCTATACAATTACTAAAGCTTTTACATCTCTCTTACACAATCCTCTAATTAATTCACTACCTTACACAACCCATATCTAAGCCAAAAACTCTTTTTTACATTTATCGAATAATGTTGGCTTGGGCTGACCCTATACTTAAATTATATTAGCATGTTATGGGACTCTATCAGACTTGGCTGACCTAGTTTGGGACCTAACTTACTTTTATCAATTAATAATATAGGGTTACTTAGGGCTAACACTATTCTCAAAACTTTTAGAAGGGTTTCAAGTGAGATTCAGTTATAAATACACATTCTTTCCTCCATTTCTAGAGACAAGAAAAAGAACTTCACATATTGTGCCTCTGTTTATCCACCATTTTATTTAAGAATCATTGATTAAGGTTTCAATACTACACTTGGAAATATGGATCTTGTTTTGTGGAGAAGTCTTTTGGATGCATGGGAAGTTATGTAGGCTAGATCTGACTTATCATTGTTATCCTTACATATCATAACAACCTATTGTGAATCACCTTGGTTAAGGGAGAGATTGAGGTGAAATGGTTTATCTTCAAAGGTAATTATTCTAAACTTAGTTCCTCCCTTGTTAAAGTAGATAGTTTTTCAATTGTTAGCATATATACTTCTCTCTCCATGAATTAAGATTCTTTATGCATTGGCTTAAGTATAGATCTTCTATGCATGTTTAATTTTTGTGTTTATTACCCCCATTTTGTGACACAATATTTGGTGAGAACTAGGTTAGATTTTACTTTACTTTGTATTTAATTTGTGAATATATAAAACATAGGACCTAGATATGTTGAGTGTGGATCCATTTGGGGATATCACATGACCTTAGGAGTATATTTTTGGGGCCTAGAGAGCTCCATAAATGTGGGGAGTGTAGTTTTCCCTACTCCCCCTTTTGTGGAACCTTTCCCCACATGTGAGTGGAATATTCCTAAT
The DNA here is from genome assembly GCA_037957365.1 of Torreya grandis. Lineage (NCBI taxonomy): Eukaryota > Viridiplantae > Streptophyta > Pinopsida > Cupressales > Taxaceae > Torreya > Torreya grandis. Next base: position 3,299,332 of record JARHVA010000482.1, on the reverse strand, counting down.
ATTATCTAATTTCTATGTTTCCAAGTTTTATGGAGTTGGTTGTTAGATGCCTATTTTCATGTTGACTTCTTTGATCTTAGGGAGTTGGTTATCCATTGGAAAAGGGGATGCCTTCCTTGTTTCTAGGAGTTGGTTGTGATTACATGTTGTTGGAAAATGTGAATTTAAAGGTGGAGAGATAAACTTGGTATGTTCCTCTTTGGATGGGCTTTTGGATGAGCCTGATGAGGTGGAACTGAGGTGTCTTTTAGTAGATGATATTTATCTTGGATAAGCATGGTGAGTTTCTCCTCCTTTTATGGATTTTCCTTCATATTCTATATATATATATATATATATATATATATATATATATATATATATATATATATATATATATATATATATATATATATATATATAGGTGTGGTGTGGCCTTTAGATATTGATGGTTTATTTGTAGAGTGTAGCTTTAAGGATCAAAGTCAATATGCAGATATTTTTTCAAAGTGCAAGTGTTTATTGTAGGGTGTGGTATAAAAGCCAGTGAAATACATTATTGTGTAGGTGTAGGTGAAAGTGAAACATTTATTTGTGTAATATTTCTATAGAAGATTTTTTCTATCTCTATGAGAGTTCATTATAATCTTGTTTTTAGATTATAGTTTTATTTAAGACTTTCTTGGTGGATGTAGCCCACATTGGGTGAACCACAGTAGATATGTGTTATATGAATTGATTCTTGTTCTCTTCATTTATGCTTTCATAATATTTATGATTTGAGGAATGTTTTCATGATGCATGTTATTGCATAATTTAGATATAATTTATGGTCACATTAAATTTGGTTTAAAGTTTTTTTAATTCTTAACAACTAGTATCAGAGTAATTGGTTGTGTTTTGCTAAAGTGGTAAATCACATGAAGGTTATTAGCTTGAGTGGGAGCTATGAGAGAAGAGATCAGATTCAAGGGGGAGAATTTTGATGGTAAGTATTTTGGTTTATGGAAAATTTAGATGGAAGATTACCTATATCAGAAGGAGCTACATCTCCCCTTAGAATGGAAAGTAGAATAACCTGTAAGTATGAGTGATGTGGATTAGTCATTGCTTGACAGGAAGGCATTAGGACCCATACAATTATGCCTTCCATATTTTGTTGTATTTAATATTTTTAATGAGAAAAACACAAAATATATCATGGATAAACTTGGAAATTTATATGAGAAACCCTCTACTTCTAATAAAAATTTTCTTATGAAAAGATTATTTAACATGAAAATGTATGAGAGTGGTTCTATAGCTAATCATATAAATGATTTTAATATGGTTGTAAGCATGCTCACTTATATTGGAATTAAGTTTGATGATGAAGCTAGAGCTTTTTTAATCTTATGTTATTTGATTGATAGTTGGGATAGTTTCGTATGGCTGTGAGTAATGCAATCCCTACCAAGGGAAGCTTGAATTTTGAGGATATTGTAGGTGTGATACTTAGCGAGGAGATGTGAAGTAAAAGCACTAGTGAATAATCTTTAAGTAATGCTTTGTCTATTGATACTAGAGGTAGGTAAAATGACAAGACCAAAGGCAACTATAGAAAGTCAAAAGGTAGATCTAAATCCATATCTAAATCTAAGATGATATGTTGGCATTGTGGGAAGAGTGGACACTCAAAGAAGGATTATTGGTCACTTCAGGATAAGAATGACAACAAGGAGGAAATGAATGAGGTAAATTTGACATCAAGTAAATCATGGCAAAATGCCTTAATTCTTTCTATGGATAGTTTTTCTAAGTCTTGGGTATTAGATTCAGGGGCTTATTTTCATGCCACCCCACATAGGCATTATTTTACTGATAATGTTCAAGATAATCTAAGACATGTTTATCTTGGTGATGATGAACCATGTGAGATAGTAGGGAAAGGTTTTTAGGTTAAGATGTAGAATGAGAACACATGGTTACTCAAGGATGTTAGACACATGCCTATTTTGAGATGGAATTTGGTTTCAGTTGGGCAATTGGGTAGTGAGGGATGTCTAGTAATATTTTCTATAGATTCTTAGAAAATTACCAAAGGTGCTCTTATGGTTTTGAGAGGTAAGAAAGTTGGTAATTTATATTTGACTAGTAGTGTTGATTATCTTGATTTAGTTTTTGTAGATGGAAATGCAAATATGTGGCACTATAGGCTCGATCATATGAGCCATAAGGGCATGGATATCTTAAAAGATAAGTTGCCTAGATTAAAAGATATAGATCTAGACTTCTATGGGAATTGTGTATGAGAAATAGAAGTAGGTTAAGTTCCTAAAGGTTGGACCCACAAAGAAAAAGCACAAGTTAAAGTTGGTACATTCAGATGTATGGAGACCAACTCAGGTATCTTCTATTGGTGGTTTCGATTATTATGTCACTTTTATTTATGATGTAACTTAGAAAGTTTGGGTTTATTTCATTAACAATAAATCTGATGTATTTGACACTTTTAAGAAGTGGAAAGCCTTGGTTGAGAATGAAATAGGTCTCAAGTTGAAATGTCTCATATCAGATAATGGAGGTGAGTGTTGCAGTAATGCTTTCTTTGATTATTGTTCTAACAAAGGAATCTGTAGGCAAAGGACAGTTCCATAAACTCTAAACCAAAATGGGCTATCTAAAAAGATGAAAAAAATAATAATAGAATGTGTTAGGAGCATGAGGTTACATGCAGGCTTGCCTTTATAGTTTTGGGTAGACGTAGTTAGCACGGTAGTATATCTAATTAACAAAAGACCTTCTATGCCTTTAGATGGTGGCATTCCTAAACAAGCTTGGTCTGGTAAGAATGTTGATAATTATTTTCTTGGTCTTTGGATGTGAGGCTTTTGCTCTCATTAATAAAGATGATAGGACAAAGTTAGAGGCTAAATTACAGAAATACACATTTGTTAGATATGGTGAGGATGACTTTGGTTTCCATTTATGGAGCATTAAAGACAAGAAAATATTTTGGTCTAGAGATGTAGTCTTTAATGAAAAATTCATGTATAAGGATTAGTTGCAGGAACAAGAATAGGAACAGAAAGAGTACACAGTATTGGATGACATTACTTATGGTAAAGTATCTAGTGATTTAGTTTAGGAACCTTCTTCAGAAGGACCCCAAACTCTAATGGTAAGAAGACCACCTCAACATTTTTCTCCTTCTTTGAATTATTTGTTACTCACTAACAATGGAGAACCAAAGTGTTATGAGGAAGCAATGCAGGTAGATGCCAGGATGAAATGGGAATAAGCCATATATGAGGAGCATAGATCTCTCATGGAGAACCAAATGTGGGATTTGGTAAGGCTACCCAAGTGTAAGAGTGTATTGCCAAACAAGTAGATCTTTAGAATAAAATAAAATGATGAAGGGAGAAAAAGGTATAAGGTTAGGATGGTGTTCAAGGGGTTTCCATAAAATTAGGTATTTATTTTGATGATATTTTCTCTCCTATTATAAAAATGACTTTTATTAGGACTGTTCTTGGTTTAGTTGTAGTTGAATATTTTCAATTAGAATAGTTAGATGTGAAAATTGATTTTCTTCATGGTGATTTGGATGAAGATTTTTATATGAAGCAGCCATAGGGATATGAGGTCAAAGGGAAGGAGAACTATGTGTGTAGACTAAAGAAGAGCTTGTATAGCCTGAAACAAGCTCCACAATAATGATATAATAAATTTGATTGTTTTTTGTTGGAACAAGAATATCAAAGGTGTCATTCTGACCATTGCATGTATATTAAACATTTTGATGATGGCTCTTTTATTATATTATGCTTGTATGTCGATGACATGTTAGTTGTAGGAAAGAACATACAGCATATTCATATGCTCAATAAATAGCTTAGTGACTCAATTTATATGAAGGATTTGGGTGCTGCAAATCAAATCCTTTATATGAGGATTTCTCATGATAGAAAGGAGAGAAATTTGATCTTATCCCAATCAAAGTATGTGAAGAAAGTCTTGGAAAGGTTTAGCATGTTGGATGCTAAATATATTGGTACTCCTTTGGCAGGTCACTTTAGATTATCAAAGGAGTAGTATCCCAAGATGGAAGCTAAAAATCTTAAGATGTCTAAGATACCTTACTCATCGGCAGTTGGCAGCTTGATGTATGCCATAGTTTGTATGAGGTTAGATATTTCCCAAGCAGTGGGAGTTTTGAGCAGGTATATGAGTGATCCAGGTTATGAGCATTGGCAGGCAGTGAAATGCATTCTTAGTATTTGAGAGGAACCATGGATTTTACATTATGTTATGGTGAATCAGATACCACTTTATTTGGTTATGTGGACTCAAATATGGTAGGGTATATTGATAGCAAGAGGAGTAAGATAGGTTATATATTTACTAATAAAGATACAACAATTAGTTGAATTTATAGGATACATAAGGTTATGGCTTTGTCAACCATAGAGGTAGAGTATGTTTCTACCACAGAGGCTATCAAGGAGATGAGCAGGAAGTTGGGAGACTATATAGTGATAGTCAGAGTGTTATTCATTTGGCAAAAAACTTTACTTTCCACTTGAGGATGAAACACATTCATTTACATTATCACTTCATCAGGATAGATTTAGAGGAGAACTTATGAAGCTGGAGAAGACTCATACTAGCCAAAATCTTATGGATATGATGACCAAGGTGGTCACATTAGAAAAGTTGAGACTATGTTCAGATTTGGTTGGCTTTAGTAGTCATGGAGTAGTGATAGATTTTGTTCAAGAGAAACGGTCTCCAGGTGGGATATTTTTGAGTGTGGTTCCCTTTAGGGATATCACATGACCTTAGGAGTGTATTTTTGGAGCCTAGAGAGCTCCACAAATGTGGGACACATAGTTTTCCCTACTCCACCTTTTATGCAACCTTGTTCCACATGTGAGTGAAATATTCCTAATATTATCTAATTTCTATGTTTCCATGTTTTATAGAATTGGTTGTCAGATGCCTATTTTCATGTTGACTTCCTTGATCTTAGGGAGTTGGTTGCTTATTGGAAAAAGGGATGCCTTCCTTGTTTCTAGGAGTTGATGTGATCACATGTTGTTTGAAAATGTGCCTTTAAAGGTGAAGAGACAAACTTGGCATGTTCCTCTTTAGATTGGCTTTTGGATGAGCTTGATGAGGTGAAACTGAGGTGTCTTTTAATGGATTATTCTTATCTTGGATAAGCATGGTGAGTTTCTCCTCCTTTTGTGGATTTTCCTTCATATTCTATATATAAAGGTGTGGTGTGGCCTTTAGAGGTTAATGGTTTATTTTCAAGGTGTGGTTTGAAGATCAAATTCAAAGTGCATATGCTTTTACAAAGTGTAAGTGTTTATCATAGGGTGTGGTATAGCAACTTGTGAAATATAGTATTGTGTAGGTGCAGGTGAAAGTGCAACATTTATTTGTGCAAAAATTTCTACTAGAGATTTTTCTATCTCTATGAGAGTTCATTATAATCTTATTTTTATATTATAGTTTTATTTGAGGAATTTCTTGGTGGATGTGGCCCATATTGGGTGAACCACAGTAGATCTATGTTATGTGTGATTGATTCTTTTTCTCTCCATTTATGCTTTCGTAATATCTATGATTTGAGGGATTTTTTCATGATACATGCTATTACATAATTTAGATCTGATTTATGGTCATATTAAATCTAGTTTGAAGTTTTTTTAATTCCTAACAAGTTAGGGTTATTACATGGTGTTGCTTGACTAGAGGCTTTGGAACCCTCTCTGCTGATATTATTGTTGTAAGGTACTCCTTGATTAGGCCCAGTGGGTCCATCTTGGTCATGACCCTGATTGTCTAAATGCACCAACTAGTGGAAGAGTAAGTATGACTTATTTTATCTGATCAAGGATTGATTTATATATCATCTACATTTTTCCTTGTATGCATTCAAAGAAACCTGGATTGAATCTAACCCTTTTAGATTTTCCTTCACTCATTCATTTATATCATATATATATATATATATATATATATATATATATAGGACTATCTTGGACTTGTCAATATAATCTAATAGTCTGTGTATAGGCTTAACACATAATCATTATAAATTGACTATGTTTTCTCTTTGCAGGTCTTCTCCAAATACAAGTGACTATATTGATTAGATTGACACATCTCTCTTATTCAACTATAGGATTACTGACTTCATCAACCTAGTCAACTTTGTTTGGAGTTCTCTTTTTTAGCATATAGGTTTTGCAAACTTCATCGACCCAGTTGACTCTATTTGTAGAATATAAAAAATTATCTTTTAAGCAACACAAAATAAAAATTTGTAAATTAAACATATTTAAAATTATCAAGGTTCATTCTTACCTTTTTTTCATTTATTTTTTTATTTATAGTCTTGTTTTCATAGTTTACAATCTATAAAATTGTAACCTTATAACAAACTGAGTCGACTAGCTTGACATAGTTCTGTAGCCTATTTTATCTCTAGAATTCTCATTTGACCTATTCGATTATGTTCTTATGGATATTTCTTATTCAAAATAGTAACGACCCTGCTGACTCTGTTCTATAATGTTTGCACAGTGTTACCTAGACTAACTTTGTACTCTTCACAGACAAAAGAATTAACCTATTTTGCTAGTAATTAATTCACATTTTATTTCAATTGCTTGCTTTCTTAGAGTAAAAAAATAGAATAATTAGGTGGTTTTTAATTTACTGATTTAGTCACACAATTTTTCTCTTTTTCACACACTTCTATATCACTTAACATTAAACAACATTAAACATTTTCTTCCCAATTCATCACCAAGGGGGAAGTTGATTTGGTTTTTTGGCCAAGTATAAATATGTGGTTGATGGTATATATTAGTATCACCTGACACCCTTATCATTGTGGGATAGTGAAGTGAGGGGATAGGCCATAATACCAAGCTCATACCATCACTACTATAGATCTCTTTCAACCTAAACTACCTGAAACTATCCATAAATTATTTTGTAGTTCCTTATTATAGTCAATTCTCTATCACATTAATTTCAAAATTTATTATAATTTAACAACATTTTGGAATGACCACTTAGCTTAGCATTTACATTCATTTTTTGTTGTTTTCTCTTTGATCATTTTATTTTGTATTGTAAAACTTATACTAGCTAGCGTTAGTGCAAGGTTTTTGTTTGTGTTAAAATTAGATCAAACACATTGATCTAATTACTTGTGTGCTCAATTATATTTTCTTAGTTATTATCTTACAAAAAAATCTCTATTTTCATAACACAGTCACCTCTATCAACATAGTCTCTTAAAGGTTATTGGTTTTGTCTTATCTTTAGTACACAATCACCTTGTATGACTATGTATCTTTAGCCTATTCAGTTTCTCCCTCTGCAGTACACTATTGACCTATACAACTATGTTATTTATTTCCTATTTTATTTCCTATCCTACAAAACATTATCAATTAGTTCAACTGTATATCTTACCAGTTGATCCTTATTTACATCAAGTTTTTAACCTCATTCCTTCATAATGAATTTCTTATTTGAGGATAATATAGATTTAAATCAATCAAACATGATAAATTTCACCGACCCTAATAGGTTTCCTAAGACACAACTTGTGGCACCCCCCATGTATGAAATCAATGTCCATGTGGCCACTTACACTACCAACTATGGGAATCTTACCCATTCATCCTCGATCTTCAACCTTTTAGAGTATATAATTGAAATTCTCTTTTTCATCAATGAATTCCCTTAACATAGAGGAAAATAACCTTCAACCATTTATAATCTCATGATAGGTCCTCATATAGAAGCACCTCCTTCACCTTCCCCAACCTTTTCTCACATATTTGGGGGAACTAATTTCTTTACATCTCAACATTTTCCTTCTATTATGTCTCCTTCACACACCATGACTTCATATTTTATGACTTATTCAACCTCCATGTCAAGTAGTTCTACCAACATGGTAGGTTCAACTTCTAGTGGGCCTCTTCAAAATACCCATCCCCTTAACCATGCTACTAGTGCATCTTTTGCTACCAATGCTTCACATGTTGCTAGTGCTTCTTTTGATACTAATGCTACACATGCCACTAGTGTGGTGCATGCTACTACTTATAGTGAAACTCAAGCTATTAATATTAGCACTAATGCATCACATATTGCACACACTAGTCAAAATGTTGCCCAAACTAACCAACTCTTATTACAAATACTTAATAAAATGCATACCTTCTAAACCAATAATGAAAATTAGATGATGCAAATGCAAAACCATCTCATTCATCTTCAAAACCAACCTCAATAGAATTCATGGGGAGCAAAATCCAAATTCCCCCCACCCCCACTTAAGGATTCCCATGGTAACCTTATCCCACAACCACCCCTCATCAATAAAACAATTAAACATATACAAAACAAACCTCTTGTACCTCAAATTGCTAATATTTATATAGGAGGCACCACACCCACCATCACCTATAATAGATACACCAATCCCATTTTGAATTTAAAAACATTTGGTAACCTTTATAAAGATTGGGTTAAACTTAACACCTTTGTCGCTACTAGAATATTAGCTTAAACACTCTCAGGGGATGATTTAGATTGGCAAAATCAATTAAATACCCATTCTATCACTAGCTTCAAATACTTGGTCAACTCACTAGTCCAAGAATTTCAAACTAATGACCTTCCCAAGAATAATTTAACCCACTTTATAAATTAAAAACAACTTGAAATTGAAATGGTACAAGCCTTCATCAAATGATGGAAGAACTTGTCTAACAAATGTGAGCATAATATGGTTGATGATAACCTCTTCCAAATATTCACTAATGCTCTATACCCTAAATTACAATACCGGACTAGGACCCTCTCTCCAAGAAATTTAGAAGAAGCCCTCGACTAGGCCAAATGATAAGACTTATTCATGCATCAATTAAAACCATCTCAACCTAAAACAGGCACTCATATGCTCATTAAAAACAAAATTTGTCATGAAACTAATGATGGTGTTACCAATACCTATGACATTATTCATAACATTCAAGTAGTTTCTCTAAATAGCGTCATGTAGCATGTTCCCCATATAAACAACACTCCTACTCCTACATTTTCTCAACCCAACCACACTAATGTGCACAAACCACTATCCTTAAGATAAATCCAAATATGTATTCCAAGAACTCTACCATGAAATCTTGACCCCACTTGTCCTATGAAATCCTAGTATGGTCCAAATAAATTTGTTGGTTTCATGCAAGTAGGGGCCATTCTCATGAGACTTGTAGACAATTATGTAATATTGCTATGGATTTTATTCTTGGCCCAAACTTTGATCATGAAACCCTAATTCGCAAATGTCAACAAGTATATGTCATAGATTTTAAATCCCATGAAACACAAAATAAAAACCAAACTTTAAAACTAGCTAATGATTATTTTTCCATCTATAAAGATCATCTTCTCAACCACCAAGATAACATCAAAAAGCCTACTCATTCTAAAAATAATGACAAAATACTTATATACCTCACTACCAATTAACACAATGTGGTTAATATGACTAACATGAGAAGAGTAGTTACTTTTTTCAACTCAAATCCAACAAATATGCATCACACCTCTCAACCTTCCACGTCATTCAAGACACTTCCCCATTCCATCTAATGGAATTGGGGAAAGAGGAACTTATAACCATTCAAGCACCACTCTCAACCACACAACTTGGTTATACCTCTCATATTATATCTACTCTTCCCCAAACATCCACACAACAAGACAACATTCTCCAAACTTCAAATAGAATTTATTCTACCCAACCACAAGAAATATTTCAACCCACCACCATATCACCTAAAGTAAATTAGTGCATTTTTAATCAACCTAACCCAATTACACCCTACCAACACAAGTTTAATCATACCTCCAACTCTCCTTCCCAAAATCTCTTACAACATCATGCACCTATATATAGCAATCCTCCCATGGGTTATGAAAAATGGGATCCCATTACAAAACTTTCTCATCTCCCATCTCAAATTCCTTTATTGTAATTAATGAGAACTTCTCCCCATCATCAAAACTGTGTAATACAATTATTGTTCAAAATGAACATCGCTCATCCTCCTCTCATATGATGCAAAGATACCTTATTTGGATCTAAAGATAGTACACTCTAACAATGTCAAGAGATTCCCATCCATGTTGATGAAATAGTGGACACTTCTCTTTCACCTATGTTCCCTATTGCTTCCATGATTCTCAATGAGATACTACTTCGTGTGGATGATCCTCCTCTACTCATTAGCATCCAAATTGGTGATATCCAAGTTAAGTGTGCCTTAATTTACAAAGGTTCAAGTACTTACATTTCCTTCCTTGATTTCATTAAGACACTTGGATATTTTGAATGCAATCTCAATTCTACACATATCAGATGTCAAGGATACGATAGAAGGTAAATTCCTCCTATAGGTTGTGTTTATCTTCCCTTTACCATTCCTCCTGTCACCATCTATATGAAAGTTATGATCTTTAAATGCATTATTAGGTGCTTTTTATACACATTTAGGTTGAATATTAACTTTGCTCTAATTTTCTATGAGACATAAATTTAGAACTTATATTTTTTATAACATCTTACTTAGTCAACCTTGGACTCATCGTATGAGAGCAATCACCTCAGTTGCATGCCAATACATCAAATTCCCTCATAATGGATCTATTTACAAAATTCAAGGTGACATGAACCCTTAGAATTTTAAACAATTTCAAGAATGTGGTATCTTTAAAACTCTTACCCTTGAAACTTTGCCTAGTATCCCATTTTGGGAATCCCAACTCTTCAACTATCTCATCAATTCCACTCAAGGTTATAATGGTCACCCCAAATTAATTGGGAACATTCCACCTAACCTCTTATATTTTGATGATGATGAGCTGGATGAGATAAGCCTCAAGATCAAAATCTTTGATCTATCCCCTCACATCATCTCCCAACTTCCTCCTTTTTTTCAACCTTGATCTCGTCAAACACATATCGATGCCATAACTATTGTCTTAACCAACACTAGACACTCTATCCATCATGCATCCTCTGGTGATAAAGTCATTTCTACATGTACTATTAACTTGCATACACCTAACTATGATGATGGTTATGCTTTAGATGACCCATTTTTGTTTAGATTCATCCAGGCTAAAAATGTAAAATTTCTTTGATATTGCTCTTATTTATTTCACTCTTTTCATTCATATTTTAGTATTCCTTCCTTTATAGTACCTAATACTAGACTTATTAATATTTGTCACAAGTAGAGATGGACCACTCACATTGTACACCTCTATTCATAACAGATTCCCTCAAGATTATGCTCATAGATCATGCCATGACAATCCCATATTGATTTGTTAGATACCAAGACCCTTATAGTTTTTTTTCCTCCAAAGATTCTAGCTACTATTCTTAAACTTACTACATGGCTAAGCTCACCTTCAGATGAGCCTAGTCTAGTTTCTATTCCAGTTTGACCTTTCCTTGGTGATGGCTTCTTCTTTTACTCCACCTTAATCCCATGCCCACCCAATGGGTTGATCAACCTTATTGTGATATCCACAAAGTTGTCAATCATTACACCAAAGATTCCTAGTTATAGCAGTTGCCCCAAGCTTCTCCTTCCACTTCTTCATCTATTAGGCCTCCAAAGTCAACTAAAAAATTATTTATTGATTTCAAGGGATAGATAAACACTCTTCCACTAATTTCTGGAAAATAGGTAGTATATTGACACATTACACCCAACCACTTCTCAGCGTAAAGATAAGGCCATACCTCCTCCTAAGATATTACCATAGTATATCCCTAAATATGGGAAAGTATAATATATTTGGAACCAATGTGGTATACATCATACCGATCATTATTTAATTATCCAATAGAATTTTTATGAATTCCCATAGTTGACACCTATACCAATCATTCCTCCTTCTACAGGTTGCACATGCAAAAAGACTCCTCCTTCTCCATAGGTTGCACCTCATCACCCCATAGTTATTTCCATTCAAACATCCATTCCTCTCCCTGAGTATCCTATACATAATATCCCTCATGATCATTACTCTTCATTAGTTACACCTACATTTTTAGTTGAGGAGATACAGAAGGAAGTCTTTGCACAACTTTCCATAAAAATTAATGAAATTCTATTTTCTGAATTTAGATTCATTGAGATGTTTTGGATTTCACGGATAATATTTGTGGTAAAATATATTAGTATTTATGAACACAACATGGTGTTCTTTCACATTGTTTTATGTTATGATTTGGATTGGATTTGTGATCCATTTTTATATCTCTTATACACTTGACTATGTGTCAAATTTGGTTTCACTTATCTATTTTACATGGATCATTATATTATGATTTATGTGTTTTATATGATTTCGTTTAATTTCATTATTATTATATATTCTTAGAATTATTTTCATGAATGCACACTTATCCTTATGGATTTACTTCTTTCGTAGATTCTTTTTCTTTTACAATGATTGTTTGTTATCTTATCTCACTCAAAAATCAGATAATTATTATTATGACTTGGTTATACAACCTTAATTCCTTTAGTATTCTATCTCTACTATATGATCAATTAGAAAATAAGAATTCTCATTGTACTAATACCATATACTGATCTACTTTGTATCTCTTTTCTTCCTTTATTTTCCTTTCACATACTATATATATATATATATATATATATATATATATATATGGTTGAAACTTGAGATTGCATATTAGTTCATAGGTAAGCCTAAGTGTCTTGTCAGTCATATATTGGTTACTTAGCATCTTTTAAACGAAATCCTAAAGCTCATTCATGTGTATCACTTATATCACTCATGTGGGTTATTCCAAATCCATATGGAGGATAAATCATAAAATTCAAAAAAATTTAAAAGCCAAATCATTTAAAAAGGCAATTATTCAAATAGGCAACATACAAATTCAAAAGTTTAATCACACCAAAAGACATGATTCATAACACATCACCTATTTATAATTGAATCTGGAACTCCAAAGTTGGTCTCATAATAGATTTGAGGTCCATTGGGGTGTGGTAAGCAAGTAGATTATTATAGGAGAATAAAAAAATCTACAACTGCCACCTACTTTCTCACACAAGTACCTAATTTTCATGGTAGACTGATGACTCTATAAGAGGTCCTAAGGAATGGGGAACATGTTGTGGTAAGGTAGGTCCATTTTAATTTTCTTGTTCATATAACCTTCATGAGTTTATCTTGGTATCTCACTTATTTGTCTATACAACTTTATGCTTATTATGAGTGGGTATCCTTTGTATTTTGATGGTAACCAGACTCTTAGTGTCTCTCCTTTGTACCTAGTATGCCTCATGTTTCCTAAGGTCTTATCATAGATGATTATATCATGGTTTTTTCATTCCTTCTTGCATTACAAAAATCTTAATATTTCCCCTTGAAAAATATTTTTTTGTTAACTGATCATTCCTTCTAGGGTTTCCCTATGTGAGTTGTAGTGTAAGATCATGGATAGGACCAAGCTCTCTTCACAAATTACCAAAATAAGATATTTTATAATTATTAACATTATTACCATTCACCTCATTGGTGTTACTCTTGTGATTTTTAGTGTACAACCATGGATAGGACCAATCCCTCCTCGCAAATTACCACATTAAAATATCTTTTAAATTATTCCCACAGTTATTCCCACCTTATTAGTGTTCCCTTTGTGAGTTGAAAGGTAAGAACATGGATAGGACCAAGCCCTCCTCACAAAATATTCTAATACCCAATTCATACTATAGCCAAGTCACAATATAATTACATGCTTCAAATTTGAGATACTTTGTGTTAGATTATGATTTACACGTAATTGACATACTTCCCATCTTGATTTAGTATCTTTTATGCTTATTTCATAAGCACTTCACTTTTATATTCTTATTTTCTATTTGTGTTTATGTTTACAACCATTATATTAAATGTCTCATACTTCCCAGCTTTACTTCATACGATTAATTTGATTTACACTTACATTTTCTTTTCTTTTCATACTTCTTAGCTTGATTTAGTATGATTGATTGACTTTATTTTTTATTTGTTTTTATGCCATTGGTTTTCATGTGTCATTCATTTTATTACAAATTTTCATACTTCCTAACATGATATAGTATGACTTTTATTTTTTTAACTTGGTGCAAAATTTATTACATGGTTTGAAAACATTTTATTACCATCTACTTTACTAATTTGGTTTATTATAATTATTCATCTTTTTATTTTTACATATTTCTCATCATGATATAGTGTGTATTATATTTGTTTTGATTAATTATACTTTTCCAAATCTTTTTTGCCTTTTCTTTTTAACCATGCATGTGTATCACATTATTCTAGAAAAGAAAACATACACCACATATTTCCCATAGCATATACAACAAAAGCAAAATATATGTGCTAGAAAGGAAATATATCCATACATTTCATCCACATACAAATACAAGTACAACTCATAATATCAACAAATTATAAATATCAATATATATCATGAGTTTGATACAATACAAGTAAAAAATATAATAGCTATAGCTCTAAGGTTGTGCTCCATCATATCTATCTTGTGGCCTAGCCATGCTACCCATCGACACCTGTGATTAACCCCTCTAAATGGTGAGTCATAAAGAGGTAGTATGGTATCTCAAGTTAGTAACCTGATCTTGTAAGTTAGCCACTTAGACCTGTACATGCCCAAGTTTTATCATGGTTGGCATGTGAATGACTTGCTCTTGTGCTAAGGCCTGTCATGCCTGAGCCTCTCTAGCTCCTAACCCTACAAGTGGATGTAAACTATCACCTCATACTTATAGTTGTGCAACCTCTCCCATAAGTCTAAACCAACTCACATGACTTAGGGTAGATGGAACCATAGGATCAACCAAAGTGGTAGGGTCATTAGGTGACAACACCCCATCCAAAATATCATGATGCATAGCCATAATCAAGGCTCCCCATCCAATCTCCTCTGTAAAAGTAGTATCTACAAAACTAGAAACTAAATATACATCAGATCTCTTGTGTGTGTGTGTGTGTGTATCATAAATAATGATGAAACTAGTGTCCTATATCAAAAACTTAAACTAAATCAAAACATTTTTCACTATTATTGGTATCACCAACCACATTCTCACCATTTGCTCACCCATTGAGCACCTCCTCCATTGGTTTTTTCTACACCAATTCAAAACTAAGAGTCACCACCAAAACCCACCATGGCCCCCTCCTCAATGGCCACTCTATAAACCAATTATGTCATGTCATTGTTATAGGATCCCCCTGTGTAACATCCACTACTTGTGTATCCTCACATCAACGATGTCTTCATATCTAATGAGTTTGTAGTGGTTTTTCTCACCTCTATTGTGGTCCATGTTATGATCTCACATGTCCTACATCTACATCCATGGAATCCTCTTCTCTCAACCTTGTTGCCTCATATTATTGTGCCTAACCAACCTATGGTCTAGCTTGTTGAGGCCTAATCACCAGTATCTCAACAAGTACCCCATGCCTCCTCTCCCTCTCATCTCTCTAACATGTAAAAGGGGCCACTAGATGTGGAAGTCCCACTTATTTGGGTACATGAGCCCTTGGATGAGGCATGAAGTGTAGTGGTGAGCCACTAGATGAGAATATACCTATGAAGTGTAGTGGCATGTGATTTGTACACATGCCAAACCTAGAGCAACAATGTTCCAACTCAACCATATAGTAATAATGTGAGTGTATAGTTGCTATATAATCTACCCTCATGTGATAGTATATAAAGCTGGAACATGGGGCATGGTATGTGATTTGTGGTCCTACCTCCATCAAATAACTTGAGATAACCTATCAACTGCATGGGGCAACCCAACTACCTGATACATAAGGAATATCTCATAAATTCATGTATTAAGTAGAATGATAGGGCCCATCATCTTCTACCCTAAGTCAACATCCCATAGATGTCATGCATGAGTTGGATCCAAATGATAGAACCAAAATCATATAATGTTCCCTGATCTAAGATAGATTAACATAATGTTATTATTTATAGTAGTACCTTACCATCTGACTTATGATACACACTCATTTTGTCACAAGTCCTATCATAGCCTTTTGGATATTCATAATGGCCATGAAATAAACAACATATAAACTAACATGTAAAATAAGATAGATCCTATCTGAGTGCGTCACCCACTAGGTTAAGGCTCATCTCTCATCTTCCAACTTTATTGTATCACATATCACCAATGTCCTATCAATAAGAAGTCCAAGCAACGCATGAACATCCTCTAAGTTGATCACTACCTCTATAGTGTCCCCTCCACCCCATATTAGAAAGTGTTGGTCAATATTTTCCATGATCCTAGGAACATGACAACAAGATCAACACTTAATGGGATTTTTCTCATCTCCATGATACCTCCAAAATATAAGTTAGCCAGTCAAGCTCTATCCACATCTGATAAACACTCTAATAAATTTGGTAGCTAGGACGTATCCACCAGGTGTCAAAATATTTGGTGTCTCTATAAAATATCAAACAATAGAGAATGTATTAAATCTCGTTGTCATAATAATAAAATACATTCTTAAATAGTCTCAAAAAATTACACATGAACTACTTCATCAACTTATTTGATCTAGTTTTTTCCTTTTCCCTACATTATCAGCCTATTTAATACTAAATCAACCCTATCATAGTCTTGACATACTACATCAACCCATTGCCATATAGTCGGCCCATTCTTCTAGATTCTCTTAATGTATTTGATACTAAATCAACCTTTTCCTATTTCTAACATATTATATCAACGCTTTGATACATAGTTGGCCTTATTCAACAAATTGTATTAGCCACATAGTACAAATTGAATCATCCAGAAGGTACTATGTCAGCCACTTCCCTATTTCCAAATTGGAATGGCCCTCTACTATGTAGTCAACCATCTCTAGTGATACTACATAGACCCATTACTATGTAGTTAGCCCCTATATCTTCCTCACCTCTGGATTGACAGGGTGGAATTTGTTCTTAGTTTGTTGTAATTTTTTGGCCATTTACCATAAATGCCTTAGGAATTTATTAGTCTGATCTTTTCCTACCTAGTACCCCATTCTACCCCTAGTTCACCTACAAATTTCCTAGGGTCAGTTTTGGTGTCTACATTTCCTCTAACATCTAATTTTATATATTTAGTTTTTTTTCAATTAAAATTTCACAAAAAATTGAAATTAATGTTTCCCTTACCTATGTTGTACCCATTGTGACTGCCATGTGTCCTCCATGTCATAGTTATTGTCTCCTCACCATGGTTGCTCTCTAAGCTCAAACAAGGTCTCTTAGAGAAATATTTTCTCATTATAGTAAAATAACAAATAAATTGATTTCCACCCTATTTATATTTACTATTCAAAACTATTTACCTGTCAAATATTTACAACTATATTCTATTTTTTTATCATACCTTTATTTCTACTAGCTCTTTTTTCAAACTACAAGTTATTCTAAAATCCTAACATTGTTGAGAATCTTTTCACATATTACATGTACATTTTGCAAAAAAGTGACTTTTTGCTAATTTTTTACAGGTCTACCTAAGGTTCCCTACATTGGACAACTTCACATTTATTTCACTTCCTTCATTTTCTAAAACACTAAGGTAAGTAAATGTATGTATTTTTCAATTTTTTCTTTTCACTTATCTTATTCACTTTTTACTACAATTTATTTAGATTAGCATTGTGTGCTACTATGATTTTTTTTCAAAGTACGACCCCATGTTACACCTGCATGACAAGTGATGAGCTTCAAGTGGTGCATATATATACACATAATATTTTTAAAATTTATTAATTATTGATGTTTTCTCTCTTGTAAGAACCCGTCAAGTCTTAATCTCTCTGAGTGTACACCTTAAAGGGTACACTGAGAAAGGGGTGGGCAGACCATTGGTGCTTTACAAAATTATTTTCTCCTATACCACCACTTCCAATCTACACAAACATCTCATATGCACTTTCCTAAGATTTGACACCTCCCTTACACACTCCTCTAAGCAATTCACTACCTTACACATCCCTTATCTAAGTTTAAAACTCTTTTTGACATTTATCAAATAATGTTAGCTTAAGTCAACCCTATATTTAAATATATTAGCATGTTATGGAACTCTATCAACCTTATTTGACCCAATCTAGGACCTAACTTGATTTTATCTATTAATACTATAGATTTATTTAGGGATGACATTATTTGATAAACTTTTAAAAGTGTTTAGGGTTAGATTCAACTATATATACACATTATTTCCATCATTTCTAGAGACAATAAGAAGAACTTTATATATTCTGCATTTGCTTATCCACCATTTTACTTGAGGAACATTGATTAGGGTTTCAATACTACACTTGGAGATATGGATCTTATTTTGTGGAGAAATATTTTAGATGCATAGAGAAGTTGTGTAGCCTAGAGCTAATTTATCCTTGTTATCCTTACATACCACAAAAACCTCTTGCAAAGCACCTTGGCCAAGGGAGAGATTGAGGCTCAGTAGGTTCATCTTCAAACGTAAATTTTCCTAACTTTGTTCCTCCTTTGTTAAAGTAGATAGAATTGAATTTGTTATTTTATATGCTTCTTTCTCCATATATTAGGATTTCATATACATTTGCTTAAGTATATATCTTTTATGCATGTTTATTTTTTATATTTATTACCCCCATTTTGTGTCACGAGATTTGGTGAGCACTAGGTTATATTTTACTTTACTTTTTGAATATATAAAACATAGGACCTATCTAGGGTTATTGCATAGTGTTGCTTGATTAGAGGTTTTGGAACCCTCTCTAGTGATATTATTATGGTAAAGAAATTTTTGGTTAGGTCTAACAGATCCATCTTGGTCATGACCTTGATTATCTAAATGTACTAACAAGTAGAAGTGTTAGTGTGATTTATCTTTTTTGAGCTAGGATTGATTTGTAGATCAGTTGTATTTTTCCTTGTATACAATATACACTAATTTATATTGTAACATGCTTTTGGTTAGAGGTCATACACCAAAAAAACACTCAAAGTGGGCTCAAACAAAGATAAGGTGTGTTGTACACACTAGGTGTGCATTTATTTCCTTTAACTTAGTAATTCAATCCCCATGCATTACTAGATTAATGGGGAGAAATATAGATACTAAAATTAAATTTTTATAGTATATCAATATTGTATATTTTATAAATACTAATCAAGGATCTACCCTTCAGTTATGTACAATCATGTTTTTGAAAGGCTTGTATTCACCATCTCACTATACCTAAATGATTATCTTATAGTTTAAGCCTTATCATTCTAATGACCTAAACCACATATACACTAAAAAGAGCTCAAAACTAGATATATATCCTTTAATGTTAATTATAGATCCATATATATGATCTATCCTTTTGGACACTATCGATTATAGAGGGACACTAGCATCGATGCTAGTGTCCAAATCCTTATATATTTTCCAATACTCAAAATTCATCCAAGTTGTAAATTATTCAAAACCTATGGGTTAGCGTATTTATCTTATTAAACCCTTTTTTAAGCATTCTCATTGTTCATCTAATAAATATCAATCAAGCACCTACCAAGATTCATTCAATCAATCATACAACCAAGTTATTCTACCCTATTCATCTTTATTTATGTATTAGTCATAGGATTAGTCATACAAAATGTCTAAAGCATCCAAAGAGCAACCCATTAGTGGTATGTGTCAAGTTATAATATAGATAATTACATGAATTTACATATAGCATATTACACCATTGTTCACACACATAGCCACACATAGGTGATAATTACATAATTTTGAGGCCCTTCTTGGAGTATTGGATATGCAGGCAGTGCTCATTGATAGAGGGGTCTTTGGGATCAATTCAACATCATGATCTCACTAACCCATTTTTGACAAACACATCCTAAGGGTGAAAAAGGGTGAAAAGATAGAGTTTGATCCATAAGTAAATATATTTAGCATATGTTCCAGATCTAAACATACCAGCAAAAAGGTGACATAAAACCCAAAACAACAAAACTAGTTACATCAAAATCTAGCACATATTCCATATTAGAGAGTAGTGTAATAGAACAAATAATAGTGTCCTAAGGTCGATAGTAGTCTTCATAGATCTATAAACATCATTTACAGAATCTGATGATTGTCTTATAATCATGATCCTACACACTTTTATCTATGTACAACCTAGATCCATCTATGCATTATAAATCTAGCTAAGTACCATTTCTCCTTAGAGTTTCAATTAATTAAACATATTTTGAATTTGGTACTTTCTATATTTAAAAAATCTTAGTGTTTTATTTTAGAATATTCATTTATCTGAGTTTGTAATAAATTAGCCTACTCTATAATAGTTTTATTCATCCTTGTGTATAGACTATTCTACCCCTTAACCCTTAACACACCTTTCTAAAAAGGGTTAAACAGAGGCTTAGTCATTAGCTGCCACTATATTTATATTATAACTATAGCAACCACAAAATTTATTCCATATAACCCTAATGTTTATGGAATAAAATATTTACTTCCTCCTTAGATTTCAAATAAACTTAACCATGGCCTAAATACCAATAGGTCCATGGACTCACGCACCTCATGGAGATCGCAAAAAATAATCACAAGTTCACGAACCTCTTAAAAATTGAGGTCTCCAATTAAATTAATGTATAATCTCATTTTATAGAAATTTTAACTAATCAATATATATTTAATATCAATATTTTAGAACATGTTCATTTGGTCACAAGCTCACAAGCTCACAATTGTCAATAAAGTTAAGTCCACAGTTTCTCCACGCAGTCCTAAAGAAATCATAGATTCACAGAGTTTATAGATTTTCACAAATTCACAAAGCTTGTAGATTTTCATAGATTCACAAAGTTTGTCTCACTTCCATTCAAGCCACTTTATATTTATATCATGTTACAATCTAAGGTGATCACTAAAATCTCCACTAAAATAAATTTGCCATTTATAAATAATATTTTTTCGTGAATCTTAATTCCACAGAGTGGGTTCACTTTCACAGACCCTATGGAGTCTTCAACAAATATCTTTGCCCATAGAGCTTATAAATTTTCACGCACTTTATATATTTTCACAGTGAATTTCTCGATTATCTCACCAAGTGGCCACTTCTCAACTTAATATGATATTTATTTTAAATATGAGTCACTTTATTTTATATATATATATATGGTCACTTCATTATATTTTATATATTTTAATCTTGTTACATCCCAATTTCACCTTATGACTTATAAACCTTTAATCCATTGATTAGTACAGTTAATGTCTGATTATTATTGATTTGATTTTTAGCTTTATGACATATATTATAATGGGATAGTAACATTATTGATTTGAGTACATGATGTGATAACTGTATATTATATTTTATACAATATGGATATGAATTGGTTAGTTCATTAGTGATATTTTTGATAACTCGAACTAACTACCTCCTTGTTACGAGGTGGATGCAGGATAGGTCTTACCTTTATAGCTTGATGAGGGAGAGCATCATTGGAGAGGATCGGCTAGATGGAATGATTGGAAAAATAACAATGGAAAATGCTAGTGACCCTACACACACACACAGTAGATTTTTAAATATTATTACATAAAAATATTAGTGCATATTGCTTGTGATAATTTGTGTGTGTGGAATTAGTTTTAGTATGTATTAGACTCCTTAGCCTAATTGACTTGGTTTTTAAATTTAAATTTGGAAAAATAAATATTAGTGTTAATAGATATAATTATTGTGGAAATAATTATCTTATAAGTAAAATGCAATTAATGACTTATTTTATTTCCAATTAAGTAATTGTTCACCATTGTTTTGAAAATTGTGTGGAAATGATGTTAATGTAATTTAAGGTTAAAATTTGAATTGTGTATTTAATTTATTTGAAAATTAAGAAAATGGATTTTATTATTATTTTTGTTAAACTTAGCATGTTAGTTTGATATTATAGTGAAAGAAAAGAAATTAATGGAAATTAATAAATTTAGAACTTGAGTTAAATACAATCTTGAATATCTATGCAAGAATTTACTTAAAAATAGAAAATAAAAATATAATTAATTATTGAGGGAACTTAAGTAGATATTGAGTAAACAAAGGGAAAAAAAAGTGTAGTAAATTAAAATTTCATGTTTTTAATATGATAAAGATAAACTTAGAAGATGGGGAGAGTTTACAAGCAAAGAGGTAGCACAGAAGTTAAGAGGTGAGTGAATCTTATAAATAAAGGACTAATTTGGTGAGTTAAAGATAAATAGATACAGAGAGAGAAAATAGATAGAGGAAGAAAGGATAAAAAATTAAGGTTGGAGACAGAGAGAAAATCAAAGAAAAGAAAAAGCTTATTATCGGGTTGGTTTTGAAATAGTTTTTTTTTATCCCATATAATATATTTAATTTTTGACCTGCATTCTTTTTTTAATTTGGCTGCATACCATCATTTTATATATGCATTAAATTTTTCTTTAAAAACCTGTATTGAATATTTTAGTGTTGAGTGTCTTTGGATAAAGAGGTTTGTGACTTGAATTAAGAGGCTTAAATTTATATACTTGACATGAATTTTGACTGAAAGGGCAGCATTGAATATTCCAAGGCTACGTCTTTATTTAAGCTAAGTCCTAAGTCATTTAAACCTATATCTATAAGGTTGCATTTTGATTTTTCTAAGTCAACATTCATAATACTTTTTTACAATCATCTCATCGTATTAAGGGAAGGCTATGTTTTAGTATAATGACCTATGTTTTAGTATAATGACCTATGTTGCTATGTTTTAGTATTATTTTAGACTACGTCATTTTGTATTGTGGTTTTATCATTTTATTTTAATTATCCTTGCATCGCATTTTGATGATTGTGTTTTGTTTAAGCCAACATCCTCCTTAAAAACTGCATAGTATCCAACAATACACAATCCCATTGAATATAAATTATGTGGCATATGTGAAAAGGTTTGTGTTTAGTTTTTCTTAAGCCACATTATAATTAAAAATAGACTACATTCCACACTTTAAACCCCAGAGTATTAAATTACATGTTGTGTATCAAATTAAGAGTGTAGTGTATTAATACTCTAAGTTGTATTTTGGTTTCTTTAAGCGTTGAGTTTAACTTTTTAAGGTGCCATACCAAATCTGGTGTTTGACTCTTATGTGGTAGCATTTCACCTTCCTTTTACCTCATGATGAATCATGGATAGATCTGCATCACATACATAATTAGTTGCATCTAAAATCATTGACCTATGTTTTATTTGTTTAAAACTACATTTTATATCACTCAAGCTACATTTATCCAAGGGTAACATCTTTATATATTTAAGCTTTTATTTATATGTATATATATGTATATATATGTGGGGTATATATATATGTGGGATATATATATATATATATATATATATATATATATATATATATATATGTATGTATGTATGTATGTATGTATGTTTGTTTGTATGTATGTATGTATGTACATACATACATACATATGTATGTATATGTATGTATATATATATATATATATATATGTATATATATATGTATATATATATGTATATATATATGTATATATATATATATATATATATCTATATATATATATAATTTCCTAAAGCTTTTAATATAACTATATGTTAATTTATCTTTTAATTTTTTATGTGTGAAATAGATATTAAGACAAATAGTTCTCTTAAAGGTAAACTACCTATTAATTGGATTCTACTTTAATTATAATATTGAACTTGTAAAGATGAATAGATTAGTAGATCATTAAGATTGATACAAGAGCTTGATTGTTTACATTTAATTGGGATCAAGGTTATTTTTATTTAATTAATTGAATTTAGAATTCTTTGCATGCCAAATCGAAAAAGTAGTGAATGTATTTTTCTATAATTAGTTGACAATATTTTACTAGAAATATTTCAATGAAATCTATAGTGCAATTAATAAACATGTAGTTTACTTTTGATATGCATTCATAGATAGTCTTTAGATAGAGCATACCAGAATGGTATGACTTTTCATGTGGATGTATTGTTTTCAGAGTGTTAATTTTATGTTAATAGAATGTTCCAGGTTCATTATGCATTGATGAAAGAAAATGATTATTCAAGATTATTCTATTCAGTATAGGAACAAATATGTATGAATCTAAAATGTATTTTATATTATATATATGCTTATTTTAGAATACGTATTAATTATGCTATTAGGTAGTGACATGAGTTTCACTAGCCTAGGTAGCACCACCAATAGATAGTCTGATCAAATAGTGTGTGATGAAATTGACCGATCTAGTGATCATATATTATGTGAAAACTTTGGCCAAAGTAATGTTAGATGTACATTGTCATTTCATATGTTTGATTTGTATGTTGTGCAATATCATGTTTGAATCATATTTTCTTTATGATACACATCATGTAGTAGTAGTAAATCTTATAAGCACATGGGGTACTAGCACATCTCACTATATTCTTGAACTATTTTATCTACCTATCCATAAAGGGAGAGTCATTTTCTGATAGGGAATTGTGGGGGGGATTGTTGGTCTATGGTTGTAGTGGAAAAGTACTTGGATGATGTTATCCCTCCCTATTTTAGTACTACCTGGAGATGAAATTTATGATTATCAATGATACATGAGTTGGCATGACTTGAGCTTCAAATAATTTGGTAATCATTATTATATTACATCGTATACCCAAAGGAATGTAATTATATTATGTACTTGTATATTTGAATAATAGATGTTATATTGTGAGACCAATTGTAGTTGTGTCCTATTGTAAATTATTTTCTTGGAATTGTATATGATTATTATGTGAGAAGTATTTTAATTAGAAGTACTTTAATTCCTAGTTTTGTTTTAGATATAATGTATTGTTTACAATAGTAATTTGAATGTTAAATTAATTGTTTAATTATTTTTAAAAAAATTATTGTGTATTCTTAAGTACAACTTAAGGGGTTGTAACATGTGGTATCAAATCTTAGGCTCAAACTCTAGGACTGAATGAGTCCTCTAATATTTTCATATTCTTATTTTTAGTGAGAAGGAATAATGGTACAAATAATAGCATCAGGTGAGGGTCCTTTGTGTGTCAATGGCAACAACCCTCCCATTGATCATAACATGATTGTCATTGAGCATTCGGTAAAGTTAGATCAGATTCTCACAGCTATGAATGATAATAAGGATCATATTAAGGCCCTAAAATAATAAGTTCATGGCCAAGGTGAAGAAAAATGTTAGGAAATACCTATTGATCACCCTACCAAGCAAGAAAACTCATAGGATATGAGAGCTCAGTTGGTTGTAGAATTGTCTAGGGACATGAAAAATGTGAATCCACCTAAGTTCAATGGAACTATTCTATGGGATGGAGATAAGGCATGGTTTATAGATATGGATAAGTATTTCAAGATTTTAAACTAATCCAAATTCACCAAAGTAGTTTGGGGAGCTTACTAGTTGGCTGGTGAGGTAGCTACTTGGTGGGTTAGTAAGAAGTTAGAGATGAACCTTAACTCAAACACCATAACTTAGGAGTAATTCATGATGTTTTTAAAGTCATGGTGGTTGTCACAACTTTACTTTGATCATAAGCTTACATATTTTTATAATCTAAAGCAAAAAGAGTTGTTAGTGAATGAGTACTAGAAGCAGTTCACCAAACTTCTAAAGTATGTACCACAATACCAAGCTGATGAGAGGTTTAGAATTAGGAAGTTTATCATGGGATTAAAATCCCAGATCGGTGGTGAGGTAGATGTTCATGGACCTCCCACCATGGATCAAGTTTTTGAGAAGATAGTTAAGTAGGATCAAAAGTTGAAGTCTCTTGCATAGGTTGTGGAAAAGTTCAAGAAGAGGTTTCAAAATTCTAAGTCGCCTTTCAATAGGAACTAGAAGTAGAAGAGAGGAAACTCTAATAGGTAGTCCAGTAACTAGAATACTATATTTAACAATAGAATAGGTGATAGGAAACCAGGTAATGGCTCTAAAGGCAATTTTTAGGGAAATATTCAAACTGACAGGAAAGGACTACCAAGCGGTTGTTTCAATTACAAAGGTAATTATTATGCTTGTGAATGTCCTTAGGACAAGTCAAAGAACAAAGGTCCTAATACTTAATAGGGTAATTTTTAGTAGTGTATTCATGTAGCAATTGATAATTGACAAGCTAAATTTCAAGCATCACCCATAAAATTATCAAGTATTTTATTTAAACATCCAGTTTCTATTTTGATAGATACAGGGGCTATTGAATGTTTTATAGCTCTTAGAATGCTTAGTAAATTTCCTATAAAATATGGATATATATCAAATTCATGGTTAGTAAAATATATTAATGACTCAAAAGTCATGGTTAATCAATGTCTAGTTGAGGTAGTAATTGAGTTACCTAAATTTTTAACAGTAGTGGATCTATATGTAGCACCACTAGGGTCATATGATGTGATCCTAAGAGTCAACTGGATTGTTAAACATAAGGCCAAGTTTAACTTCTATTTAAATAAATTTGAGTGTCTAGATGATCTTAGAAATTAGACACAAATTCAAGGAGAAAAGAGAGAGTTACAGCTCAGGCATATTTTTGCATTGCAACTCAGGAGGGCTCGAGCTAAAGGGTGTCAAGCATTTATCATTAAGATAAATGAAATGGAGTAACCTATGGAACCATATATCAAAGATTATTTATTTATTATATATCTCCATGATGTGTTTCCTGATGAGTTACCAAGTTTACCTCCTAAATGTGAGTTCAATTTATCTATCGACATCATACCTAGATCAGAACCATAATATAAGGTACCGTATAGGTGAAAACCACTAAGTTGGTTGAATTAAAATCACAACTCTAGGAGATTTTGTCAAAAGGGTTGATTAGGCCTAATGTGTCACCATGGGGTGCACTAGTTGTTTTTTTTAAGGATGGTACTCCTTGACTCTGCATCGATTATAGAATGATGAACAAGGCAATTATCAAAAATAAGTATCTACTACCTCATATAGATGATATTTTTGATCAATTATGTTGAGTAACAGTCTTTTCTAAGATAGATCTTAGAGAAAGATATCATTAGTTGAGGATTCAAGATGAGGATATTTTGAAAATAGTTTTCTGAATTCACTATGGGCATTATGAGTTTACGGTGTTACCTTTTGGGTTGACCAACATGCCAACAACATTCATGAATCTCATGAGTAGTGTGTTCAGAGACTATTTAGATCACTTTGTCTTAGTGTTTTTGGATGACATTCTTACATATGTTAATAATAAAGAGGATCACCTAGAGCATCTAGAATTGGTTCTATAATGGTTGCATAAGTACAATCTATATGGCAAGTTGTCTAAGTGTGTATTCTAGGAGAGAGTGCAATATCTAGGGCATATTATTTTTGAAGATGATATTTATGTAGATCCATCTAATGTAAAAGCCATTATGGAGTGTCTAGCACCTAAAAATGTGCACGAGGTAAGGATCTTCATGGGGTTAGCAAGCTACTATAGGAAGTTCATTCTAAACTTTTCCAAGATAGCTAATCCAATCACCTCCTTGCAAAGGAAGAACCAAAATTTTATCTAGTCAGAGAAGTGTGAAGTAGTTTTTCAAGAGTTGAAAAGAAAGCTTACATCAGCACCAATGTTGATAATTCATGATCCCAATGGTCAATTTTCAATGATCATAGATGCATCAAGAGAAGCTTTAGGTTGAGTCCTTATACATGATGATGTAGTAGTATCTTTTGAATCAAGGAAGATGAAAACTTGTGAGGTGAATTATGAGGTGAATTATGCCCCTCATGATCTTGAACTTGCAGTAATCATTCATGGTTTGCAAGTGTGGTGACATTATTTGTTGGGAAAACTATTTGAGCTCAAGACTGATAATTTGGGATTCAAATATGTCTTCACCCAACCAAATATAAATGCTCATTAAAAGTGATGGTTAGAGTTTATTTCTAACTATGACTTTGATATCAATTACATCAAAGGTAAAGAGAATAGAGTAGTTAATGCTTTGAGTTGTAGAAGGTACATAACAGTTGTAGTTACCATCAAGAGTAATTTTAGGGATCAAGCAGTTGAGTTCTCACTAAGAGATGAATACTATGAGGAAGTCAGAAAAGCATTGTCTAATAATGCTCAAGATCCTCAATATAAAGGATATAGTTTTGAGTGTGATGGTTTTATACAATTTAATTGGAGAATGTATGTGTTAGATTGAGAGAATATATAGAGCATAATGTTGAAAGAGTTTCACAATGCCCCATATTTGGGACATCTTCGAGTAACAAAGCTCATGGCAAAGCTTAGACCTTTGGATTTCTATAAGGGAATCAAGAAAGATGTGATTAATTTTATGCCACATTGTCTATAATGTCAGCGATTCAAAGTTGAATATGTACACCCAATTAGATTGCTATATCCACATGATATATCAGAGTGGAAGTGGCAGGGGATCAATATGGACTTTGTCCAAGGTTTACAAATATCATAGAGTAGGTATGATATGATCTTGGTAGTTGTGGATGAGTTAACTATTGTTGACTTAATTTGCACCCTTGGAAAGGGTTCTTCAGGCTCTCTCCAACTAAGCCACAAAATGGGAACAACCTCAGGTTGTGGGTATCTTGTAGTGAGGTTGAACTTCCAGAGAAGGCCGACTTCCTCTTGGTAAATGACCTAAACTACTACTTCTACTTGGAAAAGGGACAAAAATGGGGTATAAGGTAAATAAGAGAGCTAAAAGGGTGATGTATCAATTTTAAATGAGAACTCGTATAAGCATGAAATAAAAGCTGAAGTAGCATAAGGCAATCCTTGCTCACACAAACTCACAAACTAGATAATCTGCATAAGGATTTCATAAACTAGGCTCATTAAGCAATGAATGAAGCAAAGAGGAATTATAATATTCACACCAAACATCCATTAATGAAAGGAATATCATAATTTTAGACCTATAAATATCTTTAAAACACCTTAAAATAGGTCAAAAAAAGGACAATGGACATGGAAGAACACTTCTTCACAAAGCCATCATGCACAAGCTTACTAAACACAAGTTAAAGGCAAGAGACATGTGAAAATTAATCATGTTACTTCAAAAGGTCTTTCTTACAAATTTTTGACAGGGTTTTTCCTTGTCAAAAATAAGAGTCTCCCCCCAATGGAAAAAAAAGGAAGATATAAGAGAAAAAGGAGAAGAGAGAGAAGAGTGAGCAAGATAAAATCAATAAATGAGCTGCAACCACCCTCCATGAATTGTCAACTACATTTGGATCAATTGGAAATAATCCT
Source organism: Torreya grandis (assembly GCA_037957365.1). Taxonomy (NCBI): domain Eukaryota; kingdom Viridiplantae; phylum Streptophyta; class Pinopsida; order Cupressales; family Taxaceae; genus Torreya; species Torreya grandis. The sequence goes on along the minus strand of JARHVA010000482.1, from coordinate 3,269,838 downwards.
TACTCATCAAATTAACCTTCATTAGTTCTAATAGTCTTCAATTCCCTTCATTGGCTGAGACACATACTAGAAGATGGAAAGTTGTTGAGGATGATGAGTCATGATTCACTAAGGACGAAAAGTCTCCAAAGACTATGAAACTTCATTGAATGTTCCACTTGCCTTTCTCAACCTTCAAACTCTCCATCTTCTTAATGAGTTTACAGCACCATGATTCATCTTAATATGTTTTTTATTTTATCAAATAGTCACTTGAACTCATTCACTAGAATCCCTTTAGAACATAATTATCAGAAGACCCTATCCCTATACCAACCTCTTTATCTATCACAACTCAGCCTTTACTCCAAACCCTGAATATAGGTCCTCTATAGATAAAAACCAATCCCATTTATTGGTTTTCATATAGTCATAATTTCAATTAAGATCCCCAAGTGACTGGGATTTAATGGTGACATAATTGAGTCATAAATCTAAAACCCAAAATGACTTCATAACTTGACTAAGTAAACTTTTGTATAGAACTAAGCTTTAATGGTAGCATACGAATCTATAGGGTTTGCTCTAGTAACCCAAATCACATTTTGATCTTGTGTTCATGCATTCACAAGCTTAGGTCTATAAAATCTTTGGATTTAATGTGTATGCCTATGTGGCATCTCCCTACCACATTGTTTATCATATTTTAAAACCTAACTATTGTCGCCTCGAACACATGTTCTCATCTCATTCCCTCTAAAGATTTAATCAAATGTGCTCTGTTGATATCCTCAAGAGTCTCCTAGCTTTGAACTTCAACATTGTCATTAATTTATGATCTGATTTGTAGATTTTGCCACTTGGTATCTCTATGGGGCTTTTATGGACCCTATTATCAATTTCTATCTAATTTATATGCTTATGCCACATGGTGGCCCTTTATGCAATCTAGGTTCATTAACTTCTTGACCTCATGCACACCATCGATCTCTTCAGCATAATTGAACATGTGTCATTGATTTTTGATATACTTTATCAAACACAATTCATCAATTTATGGTCAATGCATCACGATTGAGACACTTGGCACCATCACATTCATTCTCAGGATCCTCTAACCTTTTGATCTCATGCTCACCATTAGATTTTTGATGCATGATTAAATGCACTCCATTGATTTATCTTGACTTATTGACCCTATCCTTTGACGTGGATCATTGATTTTGATCTAATTGAGTGAGGTCTCGATACTTGGTAGCCCTACATTCAACCTCAAGATCCTCTAAATATTTTTGAAGCCAAATGACAATTTCTTGAGGCTTCAATTTGACATCCCTATGCATGTTTTAAGATCCTTTGAGTGTTAAATATGTAAACCCTTAAATGTTGCATATGGAAATGATAATTTTTTAAATAGTTCAAGAATTTGGCTTGATGGCAAGTGCTTCAATACCATGTCCCAAGCCTTGAAAACTCTTTGAAACATCTTTATAACCATGATCAGAGCTTGAAACACCATGATTGTAAGTAGGAGTAAGCAAAGAGTTGAGAAACATGCTAGCAACTAGATAATGGTGGCCTCATCCCATAATATGGTCTATTTACTTTACTTGGGAGATCCTATTGAATTTCACTCAACTAGAACTCTACCCAACCTCTCATGCCACATCCAGGCAACAACTTTGTATATAGGTTAATTTTGGCCAACATTAATCAAGGTGGCTCATTTCATACTAGGCAACTTGACAGATTATGTACCTACCTTTGCGAAGAGGTTTGTAAAAGAAGTGTATAGGTTGCATCAATTTCTAGATAAAATCATTTCAGATCAAGATCCAAATATGACTTCTAGGTTGTGGGTGACTCTAAACTTAGCTTTGGGTACTTATTTAAATTTCAATACCATATATCATCCAGAGATTAATGGTCAGACTAAGCGAGTGAACTAGGTTCTAGAGGATCTTCTACATATATATTGCATGGATCAGAAATATAAATGGGAAGATTATCTTCCATTGGTTGAGTTTGCATACAAAAATGTATTCCAATCAGTATTGAATATGGCACCTTTTGAGACACTGTATGGAAGGTGTAGGACACCAATTAGTTGGGGTAGGTTAGAGGACAGGGTAGTCTTCAAGCCTAAGATGATATCAAAAATGGAATATTAAGTTAAGTTAATCAGGTAAATATTTGTTGAGGCCAATTATCGATAGAAGAGTTACACTAATCTAAAGAGGACAGATATGAGGTTTTCTATTGGTGACAAAGTGTTCTTGCAGGTTAAGCCATAGAAGATCTCGATTAAGTTTGATAAGTTAGCAAAATTACAACCAATATTTTTGAGACCTTTCAAAGTGTTAGAAGTGATCAATCATGTTGTATATAGGCTTGAATTTCCACCATCTCTAGCTCTATTACATAATGTTTTTCATGTATATTATTTTAAAAAGTACATAGCTGATCCTTCACATGTTTTGAATTGGAATGCTTTACAGGTTCTAGATCCCAAGATGGTCATGGTAGAACCAATCAGAGTAATTGAAACTCACAAATTTTGTTTGTAAAATAGAGAGATGTCTTAGTGTAAGGCCTTATGGGACCAATACTATGAAGATAGTACTACTTGAGAAGACTTTGATGAGTTTTTTAGGTTATTTTTACATTTTTTACATGATGGATACCTGATACTATGTTTTATTTTTCTATTAGACTATTTTGATATTCAAAACTATTATTTAAATAAGTATCATTGGGATGATAACCAATTTTAAGGGGGCTTTTATATCCTGATTTCACCCTGTGACTTATAAACCTTTAATCCATTGACTAATATGATTAATGTTTGATTACTAATGCTTTGATTTTTAGATTTATGACATATACTCTAATGGGATAGTAACATTATTGATTTGAGTACATGATGTGATAATTATATGTTATATTCTATACAATATGGATATATATTGGTTAGCTATGCATCATTAGTGATATTTTTGGTGAATCAAACTAACTACCTACTTGTTGCAAGGTGGATGCAAAATAATTCCTACCCTCAAAGCTTGACGAGGGAAAGCATCATCAGAGAAGCTCAGATAGATGGAATAATTGGAGGAATAATAGTGGAAAATGTTAGTGACCATACACACACACAGTATATTTTTAAATGTTATTACATAAAAATGTTAGTGCGTATTACTTGTGATAATTTATCTGTGTGGAATTAGTTTTAGTATGCATTAGACTCCTTAGCCTAATTGACTTGATTTTTAAATTTAAATCTAGAAAAATAAATATTAGTGTTAATAGATATAATTTTGTCTAAATAATTATCTTATAAGTAAAATACAATTAATGACCTATTTTATCTTTCAGTTAAATAATTGTTTATCATTGTTTTGAAAATTGTGTAGAAATGGTGTTAATGTGATTTAAGGTTAAATTTTGAATTATGCATGAAATTGATTTAAAAATTAAGAAAATGAATTTTATTATTATTTTTGTTAAACTTAGCATGTTAGTTTGATAAGTTATAGTGAAAGGAAAAAAATAATGAATGTTAATAAATTTAGAACTTGAGTTAAATGCAATCTTGAATATCTATGCAAGAATTTACTTAAAAATAGAAAATTGAGGGAGCTTAAGTAGATATTGAGTAAACAAAGGGAAAAAAAGGTGTAGTAAATTAAAATTTCATGTTTTTAATATGATAAAGATAAATTTAGAAGATGGGGAGAGTTTACATGCAAAAGGGTAGCGCAGAAGTTAAGAGGTGAGTGAATGTTATAAATAAATGGGTATTTTAGTGAATTAAAGATAGACAGATGCAAAGAGATAAAAAATAAAAATAGAAAGAAAGGAGAATAAATTAAGGTTTGGTAGAGAGAGAAATCAAATCAATAAAAAAGCATATTATCAGGTTGGTTTCAAAATAGTTTTCTTTTATTCCATATGATGTATTTAATTCTTGACCTGCATTCTTTTTCTTTGGCTGCATATCATAATTTTATATATCCATTGAAAAAATATTTAAAATCTTGTATTGAATATTTTAGCACTAAGTGTCTTTTGATAAAGAGGTATGTGAATTGAATTAAGATCCTTGCACTTATATACTTGACCTATATTTTGACTGAAAGGCTAGCATGGAATATTTCAAGGTTGTATCCTTATTTAAGTTGAGTCCTAAGTTAATTAAACCCATATCTATAGGGATACATTTTGATTTTTATAAGTTATAATTCATAATACTTTTTACCAGCATCTCATCATATTAAGGGAAGGTTGTGTTTTAGTATAATGACCTGCATTACATTCTGGTTGGGTCTGCATCTCAACTTAAAACCAAGGTCGAACTATATACATTGAATTATATTTTGTTTTGAGGATAGTGTGAACCCCTATTATTTCATAATGCATCAATTTTTATTATGGTTTTATCATTTTATTTTAAATAGCCTTGCATCTTAACTCACAACTACATCATATTTTGATGACTATATTTTGTTTAAGCCAGTGTCCTTAAAAATTGCGTAGTATCCAACAATACACAATCCTATTGAATATAAATTATGTGGCATATGTGAAAAGGTTCTACATTTAGTTTTTCTTAAGCTGTGTTATAATTAAAAATAAACTCTGTTCCCCACTTTCGACCTCAAAGTATTAAATAACCTGCTGCATATCAAATTAAGAGTGCAATGTATCAATCCTCTAAGCTATGTTTTGGTTTCTTTAAGAGCTGAGTTTAACTTTTTAAGGAACCACACCAAACCCATCATTTGAATCTTATGCGATAGCATTTCACCTTCCTTTTACTGCATGATGAGTCTTGGATAGGTCTTCATCCCATACATAATTGGCTACATCTGAAACATTGACCTGCATTTTATTTGTTCAAAGCTGCATTTTATATCATGCAAGTTGTGTATATCCAAAGGCATCATCTTATTTACATATTTAATCTTTGATGTATACATTTTATTAAATATATCTATGTTATAGATTATTACGTAAAGATTTTAATATAACTATGTCGTAATTTATCTTTTAATTCTTTCTATGTGAAATAGATATTAAGACAAATTGTTCCTTTAAAGGTAAACCAAATATCATATGGATTATAACTTAATTATAATATTGAAGGTGTAAATATTAATATATTAGTAGATCATTAATATTTATATAGGATCTTGATTGTTTACATTTAATTGGGAGCAAGGTTGTTTTTATTTAATTATGTGAATTTAGAATTCTTTGCATGCCAAATCAAAGAAGTAATGCATGTATTTTCTATAATTAGCTGAAAATATTTTACTAGGAATATTTCAATGAAATCTATAGTGAAATTAATAAACATGTAGTTTACTTTCGACATGCATGCATAGATAGTCTTTAGACAGAGCATACCCGAATGGTATGACTTTACATGCAAATGTATTGTTGTCAAAATGTTAATTTTGTGTTAATATCACATTACAAATTTATTATGCATTTATGAAACAAAATGATTGTTCAAGATTGTTCTATTCATTATAAGAACAAATCTATATGAATCTCAATATATATATATATATATATATATATATATATATATATATATATATATATATATATATATATATATATGATGTTATTGGGTAGTGAGACAGGTTCCACTAGCCTAGGTAGAACCACCAATAAATAGTCTGATGAAATGGTGTGTGATGAAATTGATTGATCTAGTGATTGCATATTATCTAAAAAATTTGGCCAAATTAATGTTATATGTACATTATCATTTCATATGTTTGATTTTCATGTTGTGTGATATCATGTTTAAATCATATTTTATTTATGATATACATCATGTAGTAGTAAATCTTACAAGCACATAGGGTATTAGCACATCTCACTAGATTCTTGCACTATTTTATCTACCTAGCCATGAAGGAAGGACCATTCCCTAATAGGGAATTGTGTGGGAGATTGTTGGTCCATGGTTAGAGTGGAAAAGCATTCAGATGATATTCTCCTTCCACACTACAATACTACCTGGAGATGACATTTATGATTATCATCAATACATGATTTGGCACAACTCAAGATTTAGAGAGTTTGGTATCCATTGTTATATTAGGTTGTACACTTGAAGAAATGTAATTATATTATGTACTTGTATATTTGAACAATATATGTATTGTGAGACTAACCATAGCTATGTCTTATTTTAAATGCTTTCCTTGGAATTGTATAAGTTTATTATGTGAGTATTATTGTAATTGGAAGTACTTTAATTCCTATTTTTGTTTTAGATATGTTATATTATTTAATTCTATAATTTGAATGTTAAGTTAATCATTTAATTTTTATTTTTATTTTTAAATTCCTTATTTTTAAGTGCAACATGAGGGGTTGTAACAAATCTAAAGTGGTCCCCATGTTTTCTTTGTAACCTCATGTTCATTTTTAATCAAAGTTTAGTCACATATAATATTGTGGCCACCATTTGTCATAACCTAAATTTGGTCATGAATACTTGATTATGTCAATCTTTGTCCCTTTTATATTTTAATTAAATTATGCACTTAATTAGTACCTATTTTTCCATCTCACCCTATCCTAATCACTAGTGAAGACCCTTATGTATTTGTATGTCTTACCTAGATCCAAAACCCAACACTTATCCATAGGGAAAAATAATGTCAAATATGGATAATAGTGGGAAGCGTTTGTCTCCCTATGGGACGTTCCTATCTTTAGCCCTCCAATAGTCACTTTTTGAAATGAAACCCTCTCTTTTATCATATTCCTTATTCTTAAGCTTCTTAGCATGTGTTTTACCCCTTTGGATTGTTATAAAGGCACACTCAAGCCACTTATTATTCCACTTGGAAAATTTAAAACTAAGGCATATTTACACAAATACACACTAATCAAAAGTTCCTTATACTTCATTATTCATGTTTAGAATTTCAATTAGTCCTTAGTAAAGTCAAAATCTTATTTTATTCATCTATAAGAAAATCATGATCAAATATTCAATTAATTTCTAGATGCATTTATATATCCAAAGGAAAAAAATTACACAAATTACTCTAAGTGGGAAAACTTTATTGGGATTGATTTCCCTCCTTGGAGTATTAGATACATAGGCAATGTTTAATCATCGTGGGGGTGATTAGGGTAATATTAGCCTAACTACACTTCACCTTTTTCTATTTGTTTGCATTTTAATCATTGTATGCCCTATTAGGATTTCAATCTTGGAGAAGATATCAATAGGTCTTTTGCACACTTGCAAAGGTCAATTTCGTGCATACATATCCAACTCAAGCTGTCACACATGACTATGAGCCAAAGTTCATATTTTTTATCAAAATATAAGATCAACCAAATAGGATGGTAGTGGTAGTCAATCATGTCCCTCTTTGTTACTCCTATCCTCCTATAGTCTCAGATTCAACTTTTAAGAATTTGTAGATACAATCATTATTTTCATGTTTTTGATCTTTATCAATCCATAAAGTCAAACATCAAATATAAAAAATTAAGTTTTTCTTCCATTTGCATAGTTATCCTTGTTGTCAATCATTTCATTTTGTCAAATCTAGTTATTCTCCTTTTTTCTTGTCAAAAATAAATTTCTAACATTGTGTTATATTCTATTCAATTAATCTTAATTAGGGTTAATTAACATTTTAATCAATTTTACATAAAAACATGTTGGTGGACATGTGTTTTTGTTTGAATAGTGTAAAACCCAAAGTTCCTTAGGGTTATAACCTTTCAAGGTTTTCAAATTTGTGTCCCAGAGTTTAGATAAATTCTTGAATATCTAGTCAACAATAAAAGATTTTCCTTTCAACCTTGGATCTAACTCTGACTTTAAAAGAACTTGTTTTTTACCTTAGACATAATTGCTAACATTGAAAGCATTTTATTTTGACTTTGGATGATATCTAACATTGAAAGTATCTTACTTTAACCTTGGATTTCATAAGAATTTACTAATATCTATACACAAAAAATACTTTTGTTTATAACATTTCATTTTTGTCATTATGGTAGTACCTTTTTTTATGTCTTATATGATGAATGATGTAGATACTTTTGATGACTATGATAAGATAATTATTCAATGTTCCACACAATGATAAGTAATGCTAAATTTTGTCAAGTATATCATAGTCCAAGAAAATTCATATATCTTAAATGTTATATGGCTCACTTTACACCCTCTTGGTGGAACTATTATGACCATATAAAGTGATAAGACTTATGCATCTACTAATAGTTTTGACCCTATTGATGCAAAATAATTTGGTGAATACCTTGACACCAATCCTAATGACATTGACTCTTTTTTATTTGTAGCCCAACAAGAAAAATAAAAACATGACCATTCTACTACATCTCAAGAACCAAATGATTATGTTGAACAACCCCTTGTAAACCCTACAACATGGGTTATTTTTATTACATCCACACCTTTACACTTCAGAGATCATGTGGTTTTCAATAGATTTATATTTATGTGCCTAACTAAATGACTCATTTGGAACCTTTAATAGATACACATACTACATCACATACCTTTCTTAATGCACAATCCCTCAAGTAAACTATTACAATTTTGCATACTAAGGTGTTGCAATTAGAGGAAGGTATACCAAAATCCAGACAATAATTGGATTTAAAATATTTAATTCATAATCCTTTAGCTCCCAATATTGCATCATATCCTTTACCTTCATGATTTTTATCTCCTAAATTTTCACTTTATGAGGATAAAGGATACCTAAAGCAACATCTTAGATCTTTTCATGCAGCATGTTTGGATTATGCTTTCAATGAAAATTGCTAACCAAATAATTTACAAGAAGATTAAAAGATTATGCCTTGCATTGGTTATATGATATAATTATTCAATAAATCAAAATATTCAATCCATTATCAAATTTATTAATTAATCATTTTGCTACTAGCATTGATGAAAAAATTTCTTATGTGAAAATTGTTAAGCTTAAATAAGGAACTAATTGTAGGTACTAAAATCTAACTATATATGATAAATTGGTATTATACACTAGACAAATATTACTTATGGATTAACCCTTAATTTTAGGACATTACTTCTTCCAAAAATCTTGCATTCACCATCTCCCTATGCTTAATTTCTTATATTATAGTTTGGCCCTGACATTATGATGACCTAGATCACTTGTAGCCTATAGTATGGCCCTAACATTATGATGACCCAGATCAATTTTAGCCCATATTATACATAAAACATTATTTATATCTTACTTAGATAGGTACACATCCATAAAAACTTTTTATCCTTCAGGACACTACCTTCCAAATTAGGATACTAGCATCAAAGCTAGTGTCCCTACCTTCTAAATGATCAAATTTTTAAATATTTCAACATGTATGGGTCAACCTATGGTATTGATTTTAACCCTCCCATGAGATCATTTCAAAAGGTTTAGTATAAATACAAAATAAAATTTCATTCATTATCATATAAAAATTGTTAAGTAAACATTTATCAAACTCACACTTAATCATTTTCACAACTGATTCACACTGTATTCTTTCCTATTTTGAAATCAATCATAAGAGTAGTCTTCTTACAAGTCTGAATCATTCAAACAATAGCACATGAGTAGTATTTTTCAAGTTATAATCTAGATCACTACATGCATTCGTATATAACATATTGCACAATTGTTCACACATGAACCCACATAAAGGGGATAACTACATCGGTTTAAGGCCCTATTTAGAGTATATGGTTATGTAGCTAGTGCTCATTAATAGAAGGGTATTTGAGGTTAGATTGACTTCACTTGAGTCCACTAACTCCCATTTTTCAAGGTGACTTGCTTAAGTTAGAGGACCTAAGGTTTTGATAAAAAGACTATTATCCATAACATGTGCACATGATCCAAGTTAAAAATTTATAAGGTGACAATGATCCCTAATAGATGTAGTTGGTCATTCTAAAAAAGGACTTGTATTTTATACCAAATAGAAGAACCACATTTAAGACAAAATTATCGATGGTAGTGTCTATATATTGATAATAGTGTCTAGGTTTACAGAAAGTAAATATTCAGAATATAGTGAATCAATGCAGAGCATCATCCTGGCTTCTATTGTAATTGCATCTATAAAATTTGCATGTGTATTATTAAATAATCTAAGTATTATTTCCTCTTTGTGTTGCTACATTCAAATTATTTTTGGCTTTTTAGTTTCTATATTTAGCATACTTTCATAATTCAACACTATATTAGAATATTGTGAACCTAAATTATTCAATTGGCATGCTTTTAGAAGAATTTAACCATTTATTTTATTAGGATATTCTCCCCCTAACCCTTACCAAAATAAAAAAGGGTTAAACATTTTTTGAACCTGACCTCTGATTCTTCTTGCATAATGTTAGCTTGCTTTAGGGTTTTCATCCTTTTAGATATTCAAATTGTTGTAATATTTTTCTAGATCTGATTATATTTTCCTAGGCAAAGTAGAGGTGATGTTTGTTCTCCTTGTTTCCATAACCTTTGTGATTTTTATTTTTATCATCATGGATGATATAGATATTTTTTATGACTATGATGAATCAACTATCCAACTCTCTACACAAGTTTCATTAACACAAAATTTTGTCAAACCATGTAGGACATGGGAACAAGAGCAATAATATATTCAATATTTTATAAGACCTCATTTTAACTCTTTGGAGGGTGATAGCTACCATCCCTTTAACCAGATATATGATATCATTATCCCAAGAGATAATTTGAGCAACCCTATATTTTCAAATGAATATAATCATCATGTCATTCCTCAATACCCTCCACATCCCACAGCTTCCCTAGATGGTGTATGTATGCATCTTCAATCTAAAGCACCTATGTTTTGTGCTTGTGAAGCCCTTAAAGATCAAATCATCACTATGTGAAGAATCATAAAATAGTTTAAAAATAAAAATCAATATTTCATTTCAAATATCTCATCATTTTAAAATCATATCACCTATACAAAGAATACAAAATATTCTAGTGTTAATCATAACTTACAATGTTATGCCCAACAAGGTTTCATATCAAAATAAGAAGCTAAAAGAGATATTATACAACAAGTGATTCAAAACTTATATAAAATGCCAAATATTTCAAGTGAGATTTATGTGAAATTCTTAGAAATAAGTTGATAAAACTACCCCCTTTACATCCTATAAGGAGATCAAAATACTATTGTACATATCATATAATGCATGAGCATCATATAGATTATTGTTTGGATTTGATGAATAAAATAAAAATTATAATTGATAGCGGTGATCATATAATAGATACATAAATCAAGAAACCCACTCACCTTATGAGTGCATATCCTAAATCACAAGTGCAAAAAGAGTAAATATGGCTACCAAAGGATAACTTAGAGCAAAAAAAATTGCAAATACAAAACTTAGAGAAGAAAGGATTCAAAAGGCACAATTAGAGAAAGAGAAGAATAAATAGGAAAATCTAGATTAATAAATGCTACAAAAATATCAATAATTCAAAACATAAATTATATCTTTTCATAGTGTTCAATAAAATATACCTGACTCTTCTCTAGTCCATAATAAGATGCAACATTTTGATAATGATGAACACACTCGAGAAAAAAATTCAATAAGGAGAGTCAAATCTAAGGTGCAATTGGTTTTTCATACACATATGTTCAAAATGGTATATCACAATTTCAAAAACAACATAAGAAGTTAGTCATTTTCTATGCTAACTATGGTTATGCAAAAGATGATTGGGATGACACACTAATATGCAGGATGAATAGGGCAATATAATCAAGGGTTATGGCACATATGATATAGGGCCTACATATAGGCATACCATTGATGACATATTGGACTCCTAATAGCATATTTTATTTTTAAATAACACCTTTGTTAATCATACTATATGCAAAAATATAAAAAAATCAAACAATCAAGAAAATACAAAAACATTCAAATAAGTCAAAAACATAAAAATATGTATTATTCACATATTTACTAGATTTTACATATATGTTGGTTACTTTATGTTAGTATATAGCATATCATTCCATTTCTATACACACATATGTTTCATGGGTACTTGAGTGTGATATAAACATACACTAGATACATGATACATGAGCATATAGATGTTGGACCTTTCCTCTACTTACATAACACACTATGTTGGGTGCATCTAATTCTATTGATCATGATTATGAAATGTGATATTATTTTATCATAATTTTTTATTATCATGTTGAGCTTATATACTAATGCTTACAGATGTCTATATTTACACTTACATCTTACATAGTGTGCTAGATATGTTAAGGACATTTTCTTAACAAATGTATGCAATGACTAGTATGATATGCTTATGTTGGTTGCTTATATTTCACTTATTCATCTTATAGTATGGATTACTTGATTGTACTTATTTTTTTCTATCTTGTCTCTATTATGGAACATTTGAACACATTCCTTATTTGTTGGCTACATTGCCCCTAAGTGTTATTTATTTGGTATGTAGACATTTGAACATGTCCTCTCCTTTGAGTGTGTGTAATTTGAATATGTCCCTTGTTTGTGGCCTACTTAGACCCTTTTTGTGTGACATTGAGTGATTTTGTGTGTGTGTTTTATTGTTTTTTGTGTTTATGCTTGTTACTCCTAGACATTTCCATGATCCATATCATGCATCTTAACACTTATTATGTTTGGATAATACTATCTTCATTAATATGTCTACTTAGGAATGATACCTATATATGTGTCATTAATACATGATTGATATAAATATATCATGGTTATATTATCTTTTTAAAATAAGGTTACTATCACGTTGCATTCCCCTTACCTCAAAAGGGGGGCAGCATATTAGTGGGGGAATTTAATATAGACACGAGTCCACATACACATAATTGGAATAATTTAATATAGTTTACATGATTTAGATTTACATTTGGGTTATAATATTATGAATTTGGTAGTGATTTTACAAATTTGGGACAGAGTTTTTTAGATTTTTTATAGATATTATACATAGTTTATAGAGCAAAGGTTACATTTTTATAAATACTTCAGCTTGAGACACATTATAGGTGTATATGCCATAAAAATGCACTAAATCATAGATACATATTCAAATCATATTCACATTTATCCATTAACCTTATCAAGCTGCATCAAGTAATTTTTTTTAGTCAATAGCAGTTGACTCCCTTGAGTAGTGCAGTTGAGACTCAATTCCCTTGATGACCTTAGAATTACTTCCCTTTTGAAGGTTGTGATGGTTACACCATTTGACATGGGTGAGATTGGATAGATTATGTATTTACTTGAGTTGTATAATTGAGATTCAATGATCTCAATGGCCTTAGTATAATTCACACTTGCACTAGATTAGGGGCGTGATCACCCTCCAATTATCCTCTTCACATCTCCAAGGTTCAATTATGAACATCTTTCTCCAATGAATCAGCAAAGAAGCATCATTACCAAAGAAAATTACCAAGGGGAAACATGGTTGCATCGACACCCAGATGTACTTAAGTTTTTTTGAGTGGAAAATTTTTGTTAATTCATGAATATTTTTGTTTTAAAAATTGGTATTTGGTAATTTTGAGGGTTAGTCAACAATAGAGAATCACCCAAATTTTTAGATATAAATTAATTTTTAGGGCTAGCTTACTAGTTTTCAAAATAAATTTGCTCGTATACATGTATTTTGTCAGCACCTTGAAATTTAATACACAAAATTTCACCACTATATATACTTACTACTTAGTACTATATTAAACTCCTTTTTTTATTTGCTAGTGGCTAAGGTAGAGTTTTTTTGTCTAGATCATATTTGATAAGCAACAACTTTAAACCATCTGCATTTAGTGTCAAGCATCTACATTTGTTGACATGCATTTGCATTTAATATCAAGCATTAGCATTTGCTATCAAGTGTTTATATTTTTTGCTTCAATGGCTTCCACTAAGAATGTTAAGAAGGTAAGAAAATTAACAAAAAAAATTAACCTATTAACTTATTTTAGCAAGACACCAAACATAGGTACTAAATATCAAATGATTTATTATTATTTATTTGCACATTTTTGTTAAGGTTATCTTATAGGCTTATACACACATGACGACTAGCATCTGAAGGTGACCATTTATATATACAAATGACAACTTGCATATGAAGATAATCATCTACATATGTAGTTAGTCATTTGTATATGTAGTCAACCATTTGTATATGCAGGTGACAATTTACATCTGCAAGTGGCAGTCTATATACACATATGGCCATCTGCATATGAAAATGATCAACTACATATGTAGACAACTATCTGCATATGTAGGTAGTAATCTGCATATGTAGGTAGTTGCATGTATATGTAGATGGTCATATGTGTATGCAAGTGGTCTCTATGTGTGTAGGTGGTCTTCATTTGTTCTTTTATATTAGTGTTCAATATTAATTATAAGGTCTAGACATTTTGCATGTAGAATGCACTAATAAACCTTTTGAAAGATATGCCTCCACTAGAAGACATACTTGGGGATGAAAAGCCCTCACTAAATTCAAGGAAAAGGACACTAGAGGACAACATCATGGATGTCGATGAAGACATGACTCCATTTAAAGATGTACCTAGGTATGAAATTCCAAACACATGTATTAAATTTTAAATGATTTATTGTATTGCTATTTATTTACTTTTGTATTAAGTTTCAATAAGTACCAGGTCTACAACTTTTGCACACACATAACCCACAAATAACTCACTTGAAGATATGCCTCCAGTGGAAGATGTACTTGGGTATGAAATGCCAAACACATGTACTAAATATTAAATGATTTACTATATTTTTATTTATTCACTTTCATATTATGTTTTAAAAATAATTACAAGGTCCACAACTATTTTTCATGTAAAACCCATTAATAATCCTTTTGAAGATATGCCTCCACTAGAAGACATCCCTGAGTAAGAAATACCCTCACTCAATTTAAGAAAAAGGAAATTTGATGACATCATGGATGTCGATGATGAGTCCAATATACCAAATGAGATTTATTCTCAACCAACATGAACTTTAGTTGAAAATAACATTCAAAAATATGTGCGAAAGAAGAGAAGTACATGGATAATTAGGTCATTTAAGTTCAACTAGGTAGTGAAATATCTATTAATTGAACCTGTAGAGCTAGAAAATACTGACAATCCAACTAAATGTAAAATAATAATATGCATTTGGAAACTTGGAAAGGACCAAAAAATGCAACTCAAATTAGACACAATTGAGAAACATTAAGGCAAAATATGTGTCGGTAAAAGAAAAAGATAGACAAACTAAAAGAATAGTGAGATGAAAAAATGCAAAAGAATATATGCATCAATGTTATGTAACAGAGTATGAAAATAATCAGAAACATCAATGACACCTCATTGAAAAATGAAAAATAATTACAGATTAATTCAAAAAAATTGCTCAGTCAAATCTACATGCAAAAAATATACGGTTGTCCACAATATGTCACATTTTGAAAAGAGGCATACCAATCTATGATTTTTTAGATTATAAAATTTTATTTTAGCATAATGAATTTCATAACATTTCATAATCACATTGGTTGGATAGCAGTTCTTGGGAAATTGAGAAATGTCTCGAAATGATTGAAACATAGGATTTGAAAGAAAAAGTAAAAGTAACATGGTTTATCTCACTGTCCATTAATAAGGTAACAATAGTTGACAACACATCATGGGTTTACATATATGTTTATACATTTAAGAACCATTCAAGGCAACCTCACCTATTATCTATTTAGAAAATTATAAAAAAATTGTAATGTTGATAACTTTTACAAATTAGTTATTTCTAGTTTGATAGATATAGTTGGGATGGATTATTATTATATATGTACCAAGTTAGTATGTGTTAGTGTTGATGGTGAATTATTATTACATAGAAACATAACTGATTTGTGTGTTCACCTATAAACAATAGTTTCCCCATATGTGATTACAATTCATTACATGACACATAGAACAAATCGTGCCTACAAAATTATTAACACATTTCAAAATGTCACAAAAGTGGAGGAGTTTATCTATGACTTACACATATACATGTCAAGTAGTCCAAAATGATTTTTAGAGTTTCAAAAAACTGTAATTAGAGTTAAGGATGGGAAAAAACTTTTAAAATTTTCTAATACAAGATGGATCTCTATGTATGAGCCTACATGTAGAATATTTAAATAATATTCATTGCTAACAGGGTTTATATTTAAGTACCGGATGGAAGTTGACAGGTCAAAAGATTTATTGTACCATTTGATAGATTTTAAAATTCTGCTAACATTGTGTGGTATTCTACCCATGCTGAAAGAAATGCAACATTTGATGAAACATGCATAGGAGAGATCCATTTATATTATTGACTTCATACAGTTGAGGAAATAGGTTTGTGAACCTCTTGAAATCTTATACTACTCACCATAAAATTTTAAGTGACCAATATTTAGTAGTTATAAAATATTAGGAGATATTAATGACCTTAAAAACTATTTGAAATTCAATATTTATGATCATCTTTATATTTCCATTTATGAAAAGTAGATACCACTACACACTTTCAAAAAATTAAATTGATTTTACTAGAGCATAAATGGAAGAAGTCCTTGTAACATGGGTTCTATATGATAATGCCATAAACGAGACACAATTGAAATTTAAAAACATTTCACAAAGCTTATCATCTAAAATTTGAGATCGTTTTCAAAGGGACAAGTTGCTTGAAGCCATGGGAGTGATGAATCCAATATTTTGGAACATTGTCAAGGGTGAACATATAAAAAGTAATTTATTTATCAAATACATGGGTACTCTCATTAATCATTTCAGTATGATTGTAGAATCAATGGAGTTGAAGGAAAGGGTATTTTATAAAAAGGATTTATTGATGTCATAGTGAATGCATTTTAGTCTTATAATGATTGATCACTTTTGGTACATAAAAGAACCAACAGAAAGCGGTGTTATTATAAGGCTATGGAAAAAATTGTATCCCAGTAGTGTTCTATAAGAAGAACTTAGCAAATATTTTTTATTATATGAATTGTACCAAACAATGATTTTGGGATCCATGGAAGATGAAAGGGTATTTAGTGCATTATCTTTTGTTAAATCAAAACTTCAGAATAGATCAAATAGAAATTTTTAGACATGTTTGAGGTTGTATGTTTCACATTATCGAGTGGATGTATTTCCTTATGAAATAGCACTTTCAATTTGGATTTCTCTCACTAGAAGAAGAGGAGTCACTAATATGACCAAAAAAATTACTGAAAGTGCCTCTGAGATGGTACATATGAATATCAGTGATGAATAACATATTACAAAAGGACTATTTCAACTACCTAAGTTTTAGTTTGGTATGTATTCTAAATATTTTTAAATTAAATGCATATTCATAATATATTTATGATATACTTATGACATATGTTTACTAAATAATATTTTCTATTTTTTTGTGTTTAATTCAAAGAACAAAGTCGAGTCGATTTTGGGATAATTTACAACTTATCTTCTTATGATATCAATTTTATACAACTGTAGAGTGCATTTAATGGCACCCTTAACTAGATATTTTTAAAGAGTTAAAATAGTTATTAACTCTTTTATTATTACTTTTAATTAGTATTACCATGTGAATGCCCCATTTAAATGAAAACAATATTAATTTATTGGTTGATCATCCACATTTTTATGATTGGAAATTTATGCAAGGTTGTAGTATCAATTATCAATATGTTGTTTATGAATACCTTGATTGATTTATTTACAAATATTTATACTAAATTATCTTACCATCTAAAATGAAAGTATAGATGTAAATTTTGAATACATACACGTAAGAAGTCATAAATGCAAAATATATATTCAATATTATATATGAATTTAATTACAATCATTATTTTTAGGATCAATCCCTTAGATTACAATATTTGCAAAATATAAATACAATGCCAATTCGAAATATCATTGATTCTTAGACACTTGGGTGTTTGTCTAAATTCTTGCATAGAAGACTTTCCACTTTCCTTACTAGCTAATAGTCATATTGTCTTTAAGGATACCTAGCTCCATAAGATATTGTGTTACACTATTGATATTATCAAGATTTTCCCATTCTTCTTCAGCATCATCACTTGTTTAAATCAATGTGGGGTATGCTTCAGCCTTGTATTTAAACAAAAGTGAGGATCCAAGTCATTCTCCTTAATTATTTTCTTCAAAGTATTATTTTGCTTATTCGTGGTGACAAGCTTTTCCTTGAGTGAAATGGTTATAGTTAAAATTTTACGTGCATTTTTGAAATGTACAATAAGGACATGAATTTTATTATTCAAATTTGTATATTTTGACTAGAAATGAACAAAGAATATTAATTATTAAAAATTTATAAATCAAATTTTAATTTTAAAAAATAAGCATAAAACTTACCACTACTTTTTATTTTTCTACATATGCAATTACAACAAGACTTTTATTTTTTACCCATTTATTTTAGTATGCTTAGGCTTCTACATTTATATTTTCAACCATGTTTAAAATTATATCTAAAACCTTATCATTAAAGCTATTAGTAATATTAATAGCTCCATTAACATCCTAGTCGAACAAAACATTAATTTTTACAAACTGATGTTCAACCAAGGAAAATAATTGATTATATTGTGTATGGTTATGAAAACAAACATTTATTTTCTGAATTAAAACTTTTGCCTAATACTTACATGTTCTCAAATCATCAAGGTTACTAATAAAAACATCACTAACAAATGTCTTGGCATTATCTTCCAATAAAGTATTCAATGAAAAAAGTATGTTGATTATCAAATTGTGGAATTTCATCAATAGGAGAAGCAACAATTTCACATCTAGGTGGAGAGGCACCTTCAAAAGGTGGTTGTAATTTTTCTACAGTTACCACATCTAGTTGATATTCCTATATAATTTCATGAGGATTAAAATAATTCATTTGGATGCCACTATCAATCCCCAAAACCTCATCATCAAGATTGATTTACCAAAGAAATGTGGTTCCCATTGCACTAGGGAGAACACTACGCAAAAAGGTAGGAAAATCAAAAGTTCCTAAATGTAGAGTGTATGTACTCGATGTAGGAAACTATAAATGTTTCCCTCTCCCCATAGTTACAGGTTGGGTTGGTGGCGGTGATGGCAATAAATTTTTCCTTGGCAGGGTAGTACCTTTAAAATAGACAAGATAGTCACAACTCACAAATGGAAAATAGAATAAATTACATATTAATTTTAAATTGTGTACCTAATACTTGATGTTGAACACAATGTTGTAGTAACTAAACTTTAGAAGGTGGAACTGGAGGTGTTTGTATTGTAGATTGTGACACTGTATATATAGAATATTAAAATAACATAAAAAATAAACTAATCATTTTTGGGAATGGTATTATAAAAGTTGAGAATGACTTATACCAGCAACATGATAGGCTGAGAAAAAATTTTGAGGTACAATCAAACTCCACATGCATTTATGTCTTACAAGTTATGGAGGCAAAAATCAGTCCTCTTCCATCTATGTTTTAGTAGACACTTTAGTAGGCTGATAACCTCTGATTGCCACTTTTCTTCTAGCAATGGTTTGAGCTAATTTTTCCTTTATGAAATAAATAAAAGATTAGGTATAAATAGATTATATAGTCATTTAAAATTAATTATAGTGCATTACAATGTTATAACCTTACCTCTTGTTCTGTAATCGAGAGTGAATTCACAACCATTTTTTCATGTAGAGTGGTTGGAATAGTTGTGATGGCTAATTGGTAAAAATCCTCTTGGTATAATTCAATTATAAAATTCATACATGAAAATATATATTTTTCCTTTTGACTAGAAAAACATAAATCATCCTTAATTCTATTTGAAAGGTATGTACACCAATCAAATTAATGACAATCAAGAGTGCGTAGGATATAGAAAATAGCCCATAATGGAATATCTAATGCTCTTCCCTACAACACTAATTGGCTTGAAACAATTCAATCATGTCGAGGAGAAAAGGATTTGTAACAGCTTTAAATTTAAGCCCCCTTTTGTTATGGCTTTAGGTGACTGTAAAATTTAAATAAAAAACATTAAGATAATTATCAATATGGTAAAACTAATCTATAAATTTGATAAACTATAACATAAAAAAGAACATACCATCTAGTTGTAGGCCATAATGGGACTCCAAATATTTTTTATCATTTTCCAATAGTAATACCTTTATAGAGACCAAGTTCAAGTGTTTGTGCGACAACCCTGTCATTCTATGTATGTTGTTGGGACTGATCCCAAACATCATAAAATATGAGTTGATGGCTAATTTGAATAAATATGAGGCATTGTTAAATCTTGTCAATAGATAGTTTAGCAAGCGAGTATATGTTTCATATTAGGGCATGTAAATAATCCCCTATAAATTACACTTTTTGACCCAATCTCTATATGTATCTTCTTGGTTGAGAATTTTCAGAATCAGTGTGCACATGAGATTTTTATATTAGATTTTTGGGTCTTTGAATACCACTACAGATGAGCTCTAAGAGTGGGAAGCTTATTTTGAAACTTGGAAATATGCCTAGGTATGACTCAGGAGGGGTGTTGTTAGAAGGATGTAGTGCTTAGAAAATGTGGGTTATAAAGTAAAAAATGAGCCATGAGGGTCCCTTTTATAGGTATATAGAAATAGACAAGGTCCCAAGAATGCAGGCAGTCATGACACATATATATTTAAGTCATCATCTATGGTAGTGAGACGTGTAGATGTAGATGATTGTCTGCATATGTAGACATCTACTTGCATATACATACGACTAGTTGCATATGCAAATAATTGTCTATATTTGCAAATGATTATTTGTATATGTATATAACTTTATACATATACAATTGTCTATCTGCATATGTATATGAATGATTGTATGTTCAGACATCCACCTACCTCTCATTTAGATGTCCACCTATTTGTAGTGCACAACCAGTCACCATGCATCATAGAACCGTACAACTATTCAGTATCTAATTGGTTCCACTTAGAGGCATTCACCATTTGGATGTCTATGATTCACCTTCATAATTATTCACCTTTCAAACCAATTTATCACCATTGTGAAACTGATTTGCTAGAATTTTACAAAGGGATTTTTCCTATGGACCCTTAAAAAAACCTTGGGTGTACTAGTTCCTTGCTCTCTTTTCTTTCAAGTATTTCAATTATCCACTTTCAAATTATATACACTAATTACATTGTAACATGCTATTGTTTAAAATTAATAAATAAACAATAAATTCAAATAGGGCTCAACTAAAGATAAGGTGTGTTGTACACACCATGGTACACATTTCTTTCCTTTAAACTAGTAATTTCATTCCTATGCATTACTATATTGAATGGGAGGTGGATAAATGTAGATACTGAAATATGATAAAATAGGATATTAAACTTGACAAATATCACTCATGGCTCAACCCTTCAGTTTAAGACCTTTCCATTATCAAAATGCTCATGGTCACCATCTCGTTATGCCTGACACCTTATCCTATAGTCTGACCCTGACATTATGATGACCTAGATAAATCTTAGTCCATGGTCTGCATAAAACTTTATTTATATCTTACTTAAATAATTAAAAATCATCAACAAATTTCTTTCTTGCAGGACACTACATCTAGATTAGAACACTAGCATTGATAATAATGTCCTAACTCTGATCCTAGTGTTCCTGCATTCCAAATGATCAAATTTTCAAATATTTTGACATGTATGGGTCAGCTCATGGTATTATTTTAACCCTCTCATGAATTCATTTCAAAAAATGTGATACAAAACAAAAGATCATTCATTATCATCTAGTAATTACCAAGTAGACACCTATCAGGCTGAAACTTAATCATTTACACAACTAAGTTATACTGCCCTATTATTTCATATTTTTAAATTAGTCATAAGAACAATATTATTACAAGTCTTAAGCATTCAAATATCATCCCATGATCAATTGTTTTTCAAGTTACAATCTAGATCACTACATACACTCATATATAGCATACTACATAATTGTTCACACACAAGCCCCCATAAGGGGAGAAATACATTAGTCTAAATCCCTCTTAAGAGGATATGGATATGTAAGTAACATCCATTGATAGAGGGGTATTTTAGGTTAGATCGACTTCACTTGATCCCATTAACCCCCATTTTTCAAGGTGAAATGTTGAAGCTAGAAGACCTAGGGTTTTGAGCAAAACGCTGATATCTAGAACCTGTGTAAATGATCTAAGTTGAAAATGTGCAAGGTGAAAATGAGACATAAAAAATGTAGTTGGTCATTATATAAAATTATATGTATTATGTAATAGATAGAAGCATCGTTGATAGTGTTTATATCCTGATGGTAGTGTATAGGTTAACAAAAAATAAATATTCATAATATGAGGAAATGCTATAGAGCATCATCATATCTTATCATGTAAATGCATATGCTAGATACACTTATGTATTAGTAAATAAGCTAATGATTTATTCTTCTTTATGTTGTTACAATCAAATTATTATTGGTATTGTATTTTTTATATTTGGCATACTTTCATATTCGACATTATATACTAATATTATGAATCTCAATTATTTAATTGGCTTGATTTTAGAATAGCTTAGCCATTTATTTGATTACGATATTATCCTCATAACCCTTACCAAAACATAAAATGGTTAAAAACTAATGACACTATTAGTGAATGTGTGTTATGTTAGAAGACCATGCTTGCCAAAATAACTAACACTTTGGTAGATAATGAATCACATGACATTTTCAAATAATTTTTGCTCGCACCATTGCATGACTAAATTATTTTCAACAAATTTAGATCATTTGAAGAGATTTTTCATACAATAATAGAATTATAAGTCAAAATTATTACTTTGAACAAGCTTAAGTATGTACATGTTTCTACATCAACTTTTACAATGAAGTTTCAAAGCAAACGATCTTGAAAATCCAAACCAACAAATACTAAAGTAGATGCAAAAGTAAAAGCCAATGTTATTTCTCAATCTAACAACAAGATTATTTTATCATATCAACCAACAAGGTGATTATCTACATTACCACAACTGCCTTGTAAATTACTACAAAATTTACTTGAATGCAAACTAATTACTTTGCCTCTGCTACTTTAATTGGACATGAACAAACCACAAAGTAAATATTTTTATAACAATTCATATTGTGATTGTTATTGATGCAATGGTAATTCTACTAACATATGTTTTAAGCTCAATCATATTATTTAAGATCTTATTGATAATAATGGTATTCACTTAAGCACTCCTATAAAATAAACTAACCCTCAACAAAATGTCAATGCTAAATTGAATATTTTTAGTAAACCATTTCTTAATCATGATACTAAAAAGGATAATTCAATAATTCATCATAATTATAATGTTTTTACACCTCCTAATTCATATGATCATCCATTGTATAGGATTATTGGTACATTTACTCAAACTATTCAACCACACCCTATGATTACTTTTGATGATAGTGAGATAGTGGATGGTGACACTAATTTTAATATTTTATGTATATGAGATTATATTTATCAACAACCTATTTATATTATGCTATTTGATAATGAATCAAGTGAAATTTCATACATAATAACATTACTTCATTCATTGGGATACTCACAACATGACATACAAGTAACTACTAAAAGTGGCAAGACATTCAATGGCAAACAATAAACCACTTTGAAACATATTGTGTTGCCTCTTCAAGTGGGCCCTAATATATTATCTAATCATTTTCTAGTTCTATAATAAAATGGTGTCTTTGATATGACATTGGGACACCTTTGATTGCAAAATTTTCATCTTTTACCATGTATAGTACATAAATGCTTAGATTACATTTATTATAATCAAGCTGTCAAAATTTCAAGAATCAAATATGAGTATCCTCTAAAATCTATTGTATCTCCTCATCCCCATCCACTATCACATTTCAATGATACATCTATGCAAAAACAAAGCATGCTTATAATTACTACACCTAAGCGAAAGGTTTATAATCAACCAATTAAGAACAAGGTGTAAAAGTTTTAAAATCAAATATATCAACAAAAAATTAGAATTCCCAACAAGCATAATCACATGTAATATCTCCTAAAGTGGTGATACATACAAGTCAATAGATGGAAAAATATACTTCTATTCCTCTTTATATTACACATAATTATACATATCCTGAAACTACTTCTCCTACATAGGATTACACAAGTAGTAATTTAGATAGTTTTCTACTGCACATGATACATTTTATAATTTTGATATAGGCACTCTTAACACATTTAGTTCAAGGAAAGTGATTCACCACTTATCACAGAATGGTTTGATTCTTAAATTGATGAGATCATTGAATAGATTATTACATTTTAAACTATACTAAAATTTTCAAACACATTAAAAAAAATATGATTGTACATAGCTTATTGACTATTGCATCATGTTCTTCCATTTTTCACATATGTGATTGATTGATAAATTCCTTTAATCCCTTAGATATTGCTGACTTATTGGCCTCTTGACTTTTCTATTTCATTTTCTAGATCTGAGCAATTCAAAACATTGTTCAATTATTTTATATGTTGTCATTTATCTCCTTGTTTTCATAGTTTGCACTGACAAATTTGCTTTTTTCTATCAAGGACTAAATTGACCAATACATGACATAAATGACTACCATTATTTTCCTAGTTGGTCGATCTTTTCCCCTACATGTTTTCACCCAAAAATCATAGTTTAAAACACAAACCCTTAATACTTCTAATTTATATACATTATACCCAATATCGGTATAAAAATCATCATTTTACATTCAAAATCTCTTTTTTTCAGAGCTATATAGTTCATACATGCAACATACTTTTACAAGTGTATATTTGATGAAATGAGGATGTACATATTGATCTTTTGCATACTATTTATGTTCATACATGCTTCCTAATGTTACAATGGGGACATCTTACTCACACATGGCCATACAATAATTCCTAGTGTATTTTTCACATTGACACATATTACAAAATTATTTAGATCTTATTTTATTTTTCTACTTTAGACACCTTGATTTTACTCATTTCTAGTTTTATCAATTCTAATATTACAAAAATATAAAAAAATTATATATTTCAAAATTAAAAAATATTCAAATTTTTCTAAAAATCCAAAATTAGGCCCTGGGCATGATTAGTAATATAGTTTACGTCTTTGCGATATTTATTTATCTCATGAATATTATATATCATATTCTCTTTTTATCGCACGTGAATTTCATTTATATTTATGAGTGTTATGTAGGGCATATAAACTTTTATAGGGACTAAGTTGTTGGGCTTTTCTCTATCTAGTAGCCTTGCTAAACTAGGGGCATCTTATCCACTTGTTACAATATTCACTGGTGTTACCATTCTACGACTCCTACACTGTTGAACTCTATACTATTTACAAATGTCTTGTTAACATACATATCTCACATAGTGGACATAAATATGTTATTCACTAGTATATGAAACATCACATACACATGATCTAGACTACATTTCTAATTCTATGTTCCATTGATGTTATTACTTGTACACAATAGATTAGATTTTGCTTATCTATTGTGTTTAGCCCTTGGCACTTGTATGAAAATTACTTGAACATCTATACAAGATCTTTCTTGTTGTGTGAAACATTTTAACATGTCCTTTACATGTGGTTTTTGCAATTAAATGTGCAAATTTTTACTTTGCTACATTTGAATATGTCCCTTATATGCAACCATTGGCCTTAATGTTTGACATTGCTATCATGTGTTTGTTATGTGTGTATTTATTGATATTGTTAAGCTTGATGAGTGCTATGATCCATATCATGTACTACTAACACATAATATACTAATTCTACTTTCTATTTTATGAACTTCATTGATACATTTTTATAGGCATTGCCTCATGTCATATACAACATTTAAATTATTCAAATCTTACTATGCTAACATACTTTTCACATTTTATATATTTATCAATGATTACATCTTATTACACATGTTGAAAGTTAACTTTTATATTGATATGAGTGACTTTCAGGATCAATCTTCTCACCTCAAAATATAGGGCATTTCAGTGGGCTTTTCATACATGAGATATGCCTTTTCAAGAGCAAAAATCAGTTTTGGTAAAATATACAGTTTCAAACAGTTGCAAATGGGCACAAGTTATGAGGGCATATGCCACATATATACACTCATTTTTTAGGATCAAAATACAAATTCACATAATTTTGAGTGCATAATATTTATATTTATGTACAAGTTTTAAACAAATTTTGCAATGAGCATTTACATATAATCACAAATTTTACATATTATCAAATTCTGCATTTACAATGGGGACATGATTTTCAATACTATTTTTTAGTGATGGACATGGTAGGAGCATGGGTGTACTCTATTATCTTTTGATCATACATTTAAGAATAAAGTTGCATTGAATCTACAAGTCACCTGTAGTGGTTGATTCAGTTTAAGTGTACAGTACATGACTTAGAGGTTCAGTGCCCTCTAACATTATGTCTTTGAATACATTTTATATTTAAACCTATTTCATGTCTTAGGGTTACAAAGACCGAGTTAAATTGAGTTTTTTGTGTTCCTCAATGAGTGTTGTTTCTATTCTACTAGTGCAAATTCAATTTGGGGCTTTCTCGCCCTCAAATTCTCTAATGGTTCAACTAAGGAACCACCTTCTCCAAGTGCTTCATGAGATTCACTAATTCTCCAATACTTAAAAGAAGCATCATCTCCAAAAAAAAGTCATAAAAGCAACATTAGTTTCACACACAAAGGTATATTCCCCCCTTGCTCTCATTTCAAATTCAAGCATTTTCAAATTTCAAGATTCAAATAATTTCCAAATTCAAACATTTTCAAATTTTAAGATTCAAAAAAATTTCAAATTAAAATTCTTTCAATTTTTAGTTTTCAAACAAACAAATTAATACCTCATGTGTTTTGCAGGATTTTCCAAATACTATGGTGCCTTACATGATTGAAGTACTGACTCAAATACAAAGTGTGTCTTACACACTAAGGTATATGTTTCCTTTAATCTAGTAATTTTATTTCTAAACTAAAGGGGGATGTAGTAACCGAAACCTGGTCATGAATACTTGATTATGTCATTTTTTGGCCCTTTTCTACTTTAATTAATTTATGCACTTAATTAGTACATATTTTTGCACCTCATCATACTCTAAGCATTAGTGAAAACTTATTTTTATTCCAAATCATTATCTTTTGCTTATATAAATGTCTTGATTGCTAAAAATACCCTTATGCATGTGTGTGTCTTGAATCAAATCCAAAACCCAACACTTATCCCCAGGGGACAACAACATCCATTAGGGACAATAGTGGGAGGCATTCTTGTCCTTATGGGACATTCATGTCCTTAACCCTCCAATGGTCACCTTTTGAAATTAAATCCTTCCTTAGCTCATCTTCTATGTTTGTAGGCTTCCTAACATGTGGTTTTCCCTTTTAGATTGCTATAAAGACACACTCAAGTCACTTATTAGTCCACTTCATAATTTTAATACAAAGGCATATTTACACAAGTGCACACTAAGTAAAAGTTACCTGTTCTTTCCAATTCATATTCTGAGCATTTAAAGTAGTCCTCAACCAAGTCAAAAGCCTATTTTATCCATCCATAAACAAAACATGATAAATTATTCAATCCATTTCTAGATGCATATATATAGTTAAAGGAACACAATTGAATAAATAACTCTAAGTGGGGGAACAACATCGGGCTTGATTTCCCTCCTTGGAGTATTGGATATGCTCAGGGGTGATTGGGGTAAGCTCAGCCCAACTACACTCTACCCTTTTATATTTGTAGGGATTTCAATCATTACATGCCCTACTAGAGTTTCAAACTTAGAGAAGTTATTTGAAGGTGTTTTACACACTTCCAAAGGTCAAATTTGTGCATGTAAATCCAACTAAAGTTGTTGCACATGACTATAACTTAAAGTTTATGCTTATATGCAAAAGATAAGATTGACCAATTGGGATAATAGTGAGAGTTGATCATGTCCTTCTCTATCATTCTTGTCCTAATCTCATATTTTAGGAGTTTTCAAATACAAACACATTCTTATGTCATAAGTTCACGAGGTCAAGATTATCAGTAGAGTGTATAGGATCTACCAACATCCCTAGACTCCATTGAGTCTCTTATTTATATTTACTATGAAGTGGCCAAATTTTATATTTAATCACCAAATCCTTAATCACATTAATATATGTTATGATTATATTCAATCATGGTCACTTCATAATTCCATGTTTATTCATACTATACAAAATTAATTAATTATATATATATATATATATATATATATATATATATATATATATATATATATATATATATATATATATATATATATATATATATATATATAATTAAGTCTCTTATATATATTTACTATGAAGTGGCCAAATTTTATATTTAATCACCAAATCCTTAATCACATTAATATACGTTATGATTATAATCATGGCCACTTCTTAATTCTATGTTTATTAATATTATACAAAAGTAATAATTTACACACACACACACACACACACATTCTATAACTCCATGGATTCACGGATTTACTCAACCCTACGGAATATAAAAAATCATAAATTCATAGAACTTGTATATTTTTACTAATTCATGAAATTTGAGAATTTTCATTGATTCACGAAGTTTGTCTCACTCTCATTAAGCCCATTACTTTATCTTATGTATTATTACAAATTAATAAATAATATTTTCCCATGAATCTCAAGTCCACAAAGTGGGTTCACTACCCAAGGAATCTTCCACAAATATCCTTACTCACAAAATTTATAAATTTTTACGGACTTTATAAATTTTCACAAATCCTATAAAATTTCTTAATTATCTTACAAAATGGCCACTTCTCAACTTAATATCATATTCATTTTAAATATGAATCACTTTATAATATATAAAATATATTGAAAATGTGACCACTTCCTTATACTTAATTTATTTTTTAAATTAAGGTGGTCCCCTGTTTTCCACATAACCTCATATTCAAAAATGCCTTCCATGCAACCCTTAATTATTAAATAAAAAATGTATGTCCTCCATAGATTTCAAAGGGACTTAAGTATAAGACCAATGGATCCATGGACTCACACACCTCATAAAGATCACTAAATATAATCACGGGTTCATAGAGTTCATGAAGTCACAAAGATCACAAATATCATAGAACTATTGGACTTTCATAAAATTTATTGGTAAATCAGAGAATCATGGGGTTCCCAAGGTAGTATGAGGCTACGTTATAAATCATGTGGTCATATATACCTTTAATATTTAGCTAATGTGACTTAGTCAAAAAGGTGGTATTTGAATCTAATTATTCTTCACAAAGGCTACCATGTTTAACTTCACTCATGTCTCTATTTAGTATTGATTTATCCCCTGATCTTGTCCACAAATATATGAGGGATATAGAATGGTTGGACAATAGCAACGTCTCAAACTAAATTTTTCATTTCTACAAAAGGAAAGTCTGTCAAATGATAGGAATTTGCAGCATAAGAGTAGAAATATATCTATGTCACCTTTGATTACAAATTATTTTCTTTCATGTGGCCCAAAGGGATAAATATCTCTATTAACAGAGATATGCAACATTAAAAACTTTCTAAACTTGTTCTCTTTTTCATAATAATACATAATTGATTTCTCATTATAATATTTACCCAGTTAAAAAAAATAGAGAAAATAATTTTACTTATCTAAATTCATTTATTTTCATATATTTTCATGATTATACAAGAAATGTAATTTTATTTGGCCAATATGTTTTTATTTATAATTAATATAATTTATCATTTATAAATAATAATTTGTTATTATAATTCCATTTTTCTCTGAGCATTTAAGATTTTGCTCATATTTTTTAACATAATAATGAATATGAATTATTTAATTCATTCACTAAACATTTCAGATTTTACATATAACTTTTAAAAATTAAACTTCAAAATTTATTTCTTTCACTATGCACGCACTAATTATAAAGTTTAGCTTTTTTTTATTGAACACATAAAAATAAAAATAAGAATAAGAATGTGTGCATCGTGATACCAAGTATTTACTTGTTTATTAATCGATCTCCATAAAAAGAAATAGAATCTAAATGATGAGATATTTTGATGCTATGTTCTACTTGACCACTCTCACAATAAATGCATATTGTCTATAAAGAGTAATGAGGAATCTTCTCACTGCTTTGCTAATTTACTGTGTAACCCATTATTTACTAACCAAAATCTATGTAGCAAAACCTTTCGTATTTACCCATTAATCTGATTCAATTATAACCAGTGAACTAAAAAGAGAAAAGTCACATAATAATTTAACATGTAATAACAATCAACTCAAAGTAAAAAAATACAATAATAAAATAAGAAAAACTAATAGAAAATATTGTTAAATCAATTAGAAAAAAATTTACAAGAAGAAAAAACTATAATAAAATATTCAAAAGCTAAAAGAAATAATACATTGAATCGGGGTCCCCAACTCACAACTATTTGAGATACAAATATTGTTATATGAAATCTAATTATATGAATAATAAGAAATAAGCTTGCATAATTTATGGAGATATTTAACTTCATAAGAGATAATAACCCCAAAATACATCAATTTTAAGATTTAACCGCCTCTCCCAACAATTTGATAGAACCTCTATACTATATAACTATATAGTAATAGTTTTGATTGATGTAAATGTATAATCTTCTTATTTTAACTCACCAAAAAAAATCATTGAAAATAAAAATGAAAATGAAAAATAAAATTTCAATAAAAATAAATAAAAATTATCCAACGAATATTCTAAAATGTAAATGTCCATAAATGGTAGTTGCCATAACCAAATTACGATTTACATATCATTAGATTAAACATTATTATAAATTACCACCAATCTTTATCGTGTTTTTCCACGTGAGATTTATATATAAATTGTAGTAAGTCCAAATATATTTCAAACCTACTCCTAAACTAGTGTATTAAAATGTCTTTGTTAAGGGGGAAAAATTGACACCTTTATTTTCTTCATTTAATATATGATGTGCTTGCTTAATTTATGTTGAAGGATCTTATTTCATTGGTGGGGGTTTTGGGTTAGGGAAGTTGGTGGGGGTTAGAAGCTCTCTAGGCCTTTCTTTTTTCAAGTCATTATAGGCGAAAGAATGGGAATGGAACAAAAAGAATTGAAAGCAATTATTAATGTAAAAAGAAAATAGAATGAATCCATGCATTTAGATTAGAGGAATGTCTATTAGGAAACAAGAGAGGATAATCCAATTTCAGATTTGGATATGGAATAATTGGATGGAAACATTTTATGTTTGTGTAGGAGGGGACTAATTTATTATTTTTTTCAATCTGTAAATAATGATTTACGATTTGAACTTTTATTCAAGGAAAATTTGGAAAACTCATAAGGAGTATGAGTTCAAATTTTGTCCTAAAAGGTACTTCATGGTAAGTTTTATTAATGAAGTGGATTCTGAAAAAATATTTTAATGATTACCATGGTTTTACCGTAATGCAAATTTATTTATCAAACATTAGCATCTTGGTTTTAAGTCCATAGAGGGGATGTCTTCGAAGGCACCAATCTAGATCAGGGTATTTACTTTACCACATAAACTATAGATTGATTATGTTTTTAAAATGGTAAGAAAATTCATGTAATGTTTCATTAGCTTATCGAAAACCAAAACCCCAAGGGGGACTTCAAACAATATAAAATTATACGTAGAGTTGGAATTAGATCAACCTCTTATGAAGAGTTTAACACTAAAGGCTACTGAATTACAATGGGAGCAATCTATTATTTATGAATGTAATCCTTTTAGATGTCATGCTTTCCATGAGTATGGAAACCTAGTACAAGAATGTCTAATGGTGGCAAAGACTACAACTTTGACCTAAACGAATATCACATAAAAGAATTGTAAGGAAAATGGCTTAAGGACACTGAAAAGTAAACAAGTTACAAAAAATTGGGTCAAAGTGGGAGGCCTGAATGCAAAGGAGAAAGAAGTAAATAAGATAGATGTTAATCAACCACCTCAAAAGGCATCTACAAATTAGGCAAATCTAATATTGGAGCATGGCTAATATTGTGTTTGGACATATCAAGTGCATCTTGTTACTTCTTACCCCATGTAAAAGTCTTACCATTTTTTTGTAATGGCATGCAAAAGTGTGGCTATGGAAGAGAAATTATTGATGAACTTCCTCAAATAATGAACTACACCAACAAAACTCCTTATTTCAGTCACCTTGGAAGGCTTTAGTTAATTCATAATGGCCTTTATCTTTTTTGAATCAATCCTGAATCCTCGTCTCTGACCACATGCCCCAAACAAACAAGTGATTGTTGAGCAAACTTGCATTTCTTCTCATTCAACACTAACTTATTCTCCTTCAAAACTTGTAAAATTAGTTTTGGATGATCAACATGCTCATCAAAAGTTCTGTTAAAAATAAGAACATCATCCAAATACACAATGAAAAAGGAATCGATGAATAGTATCATTACCTCATTCATTAGTTGCATGAATGTAGTTAGTGCATTGCATGGCTCAAAAGGTAGAACCATCCATTCATACAACCCTTTTCTTATCTTGAATGTTGTCTTCCAAATTTCAACCTCCTTAATTATCACTGTGATACACAGATTTCAAATCAAGCTTAGTAAAGTACTTGGCATGTTGAAGTTTATCGAGAAGATCATCAATCCATGGAAGGGGGTACTTATTCTTGATGGTAATTCTGTTAAGTGGTATATAATCAACACACACACTCCATGAATTATCTTTCTTGGGTATTAAAACAATAAGAGAACCACTTGGAGAAGTACTAAGGTAAAATACACCATATTTAATTAAATATTGTAATTGTTATTTTACCTCATTGGCATCCTTCAAGGATTGTCCATATAACCCAAGATTTGGAGGCAAATTATCCTGTAGTAACTGAATTTCATGCTCAAAAGGTTTCATTGGTGGTAACCTTATGGTCTCATTAAATATTTCCTTTTGATGGAGGTACAATCACTTAGAGGGGGGTGAATCAGTGAGCCCAGATATTTCAATTTCAATTCCAGTCCTTTCAAACTATTAAACAATTAGCATATATCAACTTGATCGAGCAACATTAACAAGAGAGCTCATTCATTCAATGCATACACAAGATCAAACACATAACACATAATTCCTATGGGAAACCCTCATGGGTAATAAAACCCACTCTCAAGCCTATAACACATGGACTACTTTTCCTATAATAAATTACAAACAAGAGATTAGTCAACTCTTTTAGACCAAAAAACACCTTGATCAAATCCTCCTGAGCAAAGGTCTTTAGTGAAACACCTATTTCACAAGGAGCAACTACCCCTAAGGAAGATCAAGTCCTTTAGACCTTCCTTTGAAGTGAACACCTCTACCTTAGAACTAATGTCTTCAACACCTGATGATGGATCTCTAATTTTACTAACCCCTGTATAAACTTCCCTCTCTATCGCATATAGGCCTCTCACATAGGCATGCCATAATTTCTCTCCTTTTTCACTCAAATTGTCCTTATATGCACACTCAGATCTCTTCACATATCCTCAAACTACAAACCTTCAAGAGCACTATTATGACATCAAAAATATTACCTATAGGTCATACACACCATCATCAACCTACTCTACCCTTCAACCCATCTACTGAGCACACACAGAACCTTCACCTTACCTTCGCTCACAATACACACTCTCTCAAGTAGCCTCTTGGGCATACTCACTCATGTTGCCTCATTTAGGTTTATTACGTCTCATGACCTATGTGATCACATTCATCACCTTGATAAAAACAAGCATGTTTGAACCTCTTCGCTCTCTACTGGTCCTCACTGACCTGTACCTTCTCTTTCAAAGGTTCTCTCCTTCACATCGCTTTACACATTAAAGCCTCTTATAAATATTCCATAAATCTAGAAACCATCATCTTTGGTTTCACTATATATAAAGCATTCATGAATTATCAAGTCCACAATCTTACCTTTTTAGACACAATACATGCCTTCAACCTTAAGGCATCTTACATGGGTTACACTTAAGCACAACTCTCTTTCAAATAGGCCTAAGTCACCTTTAGGTCTTATAGAGACCCAATCATCTCTTTGACACTTCTTCGAGCAAACTAAGAAACACAAGAACACTTTACAAATGTATGGACCCATTCCACGTGATCTATAGGTCCTCCGTAAGTGCCAAAAACCATCATAGTACTCTTTTGCTTAACCATAATTTGCTCAAACAACATTCTGTGCACACAATCACCATGAATGAATACATAGTCACGTTCTAACCTTTTGTTCATACTACATACAATTGGTCAAACCTTAAAAATACACACAGATGGTCCTAATGGAGTCTACATCACTCCCAAATAGCTAATTCATCATGAGATATCTAAACAACATCAAATTAAACGCTTGAACAATCTTCTCAGGTCACTTGTAGAACATATACAAAAACACATTCAACTTTGAACCTTCATAACTTTGATTGTACACACTTTTATAACTTTAAATTTATATTTCCAGATGCACCTTGGAGTCTCCTACAAGTTTGCTTTTTATACCATGAATAAATTCTACATAGATTAAAATTATAGCATAAAAACTAGACACTGGTCTTTCCTTTATTAAATTCAAATATTTGAATTCAAATGGTCACAGTTAAACATCAACCACTTTGTTTCCATCTTGTGTCCTTGCATCTTCAGATTAAATGCGCATCATCTATCTTCTTTTAAATTTAACATATGGTGTGCCAATGCCAAAACATTAATCTTCAAATAGTTGACCTCATCTTATGCAATCTAGTAACTTTGACTCAACACGCACCATCGATCTTATATATGTAGCTTAGTCTTTAATAATGCTAAAAAGTTGTCACTTTGACCTCTTGAATTTAATTCACACTATTGATCTCTATCTATACAATCACCTGCTCATCATTGATCCTTGGAAGAAGCATAATATTTATCTCTAGTCAATGTTAAACATTGAATACTTGGCACCATCTCGCTACTTCTTGACATTTTGGAGTAACGCGCTCTATCAATGATGTTCAAACTTACCTTGTGAAAATTTGACTAAGTATGGGAACCATTTTAATCTATCTAATAATCCAACTTTGAACCTCAATAACTTTTACCTCACTCACTCGCATGTTCTCAAATTTGAACCACATAAACTAGGCAAAATGATGAACAAACCCATATGACCATTCTTCCTAAAATTTCCACACATGCGAGATATAACTTCATTAATATTCTCACTCAAATTTTTTTCCATAGAGATAACCATGTCAATAATTACCTAGAATTCCAACTTTTCACATGCATAACTTTTGACGCACTTCATTGCATGACCTGAAACTTAGCACAAATCAAGTAGGCATAAAATTGAATAAACCCATATGATAATTTTATCCTCACACCCTCACACGTGTGAAATATAAAAACATTAAAATGCCTACTCTACTCTTTCTTTCCTCATGTAAATTTGGCTAAGTATGGGGAAACAATGTCAAACTACTTGGGAGCCTAACTTTTCACTTGCATATCTATTGTTGCGCTTAGTCGTATGACATGAGATTTAGTGCGTAATTACTAGGCACAATACTAAACAAACCCATGTGATCATTTTCTTCTCACACCTTCACACATGCAAAATATTCCATCACCAAACTTCTTACTCAACTCTTTCTTGCCTCATGCAAATTTGGCTAAGTATGGGAAAACACTGTCAAACTACTTGGGAGCTTAACTTTACACTTACATATATTTTAATGTGCTTAGTCACATATCCTAATATTTATTTCATAAGATATAGGAAAAATACTAAACAAACCCATGTGACAATTTCCTCTTAACACCTTTATGTTTTTGAATACTGACATCATCAACATGCTTACTCAACTCTATTTGTATATAAAAAACATTGTCAAAATCCCTAGGAACCTAACTTTGCACCCACATATCTTTGATTGTAATTTATCACATGACCTAATATTTAATGAATAATATCTTGGTACTAATTTGATCATAAAAATATTACCAAATCCCCGTGAATCATCCACACATGGTAATTATGATGTCAGCAAACTGCCTACTCAATTTTTTTGCTATTGGACCCAAAATGTCTAGATTAGAACAATGATGAACTAGGTGAATTCCACTCATGCACACAAGTTATTAAATCATCCTTGACAATTAATATTACCCCTTTCACATGATAAATACTTTAGACTCATCCTAAACATCTCAAACCATGCCAAAATTGAAGATCAACCAAGCCTTCTTCAAGCACACTAAGACAAGCACATTGCACACTTTGTCATTGTCACATAGACTATCAAGGAACTTCATCCACTCACCAAGACATCTTCATGACATCACCATGAAATCATTTAAAACTCTCCAACACCTTTAAATTTTACACCAACTCTCCCATATTCTTTATTTATTTGTTAGTAAACATGCTACAAGAATATTTATATACAACACCTTATTTTTCATGAATATTTCTCAAAAGAGCTAAAGTAAAATGCCTGCTTGCATTAATAATCCTTTTACCTTGAGAATAACTTACCAATTATATTTTAGAATCACCTTTATAGGTTGTTATGATGTATCTCTTGCCATCCTTTACCAAAAAATATTGAATGGTCCTCCTCATGAAGATAACATCTAGGATATACAAAGAAGGGTTGTCAAACACTACACCAAACACATCAAGAGGCATAACATCCACTATAACTTCATCAATGAAATTTACATTAATATCAAACTTTATTTTACATTGCTTGGTCACCTTGATTTCTACACCTTTCTTCTCCCAACCCAAAACATATGTGCTTGGATGATTGTAAGTATCTATCTTCAATCTGTCTACTAACTCCTTACTTATAAAAATTTTATTGTGAACAAGTACTAAAAATAGCATCCACTTTTTTTTTATTCGTATGAATTTTAATATGAAAAAAATTATAAATTTCATCCTCTTGAGTACTAAAACTACCCAAACATACATCTCTATTAACAGACGTACAGAAAAAATGTCTCATCTACATCAGAGCTACAACCAATGTCTTCACCTTTGAGAGATGGCATAGCCTTATTCTTGTTATAATTCTTGAATGGGTGGAATTTTGGATGTATCTTCCAACAATTCTCCTCAGAATGAGTATCAACATCACAATTCCCATAATGCCTTTTATTATTTTCCTTATAAATAGAACTAGTATTGTGTTTACCTTTTCCTTTACCTTTACCCTTTTTATTAGAACCACCTTGTTGCTTTGGAGTGCTTTGAGAGATAAATGTAACCTTATTCTTATCCATCTCTAAGTAGTGAGCTTGAGAACAAGCCTCATATCCATTCATAGGCTTGTCCAATAGGACATGTCTCCTCAAATGGATACGAAGTCCACCAACACACTTAATCAAGATGTTGTGGTCCACTATATCTTTGCCCATTTGGACAACCTTCCTAAAAAACTCAATTTTATACTTCTACATGCTTTGGCCTTGATTTTTCATAAGATATTTCCAATACATGGACCTCTCTTCCTCATAAAAAAATGATAAAATTGCTTCTTGATTATCATCTTAAAATCATCCCACTTAGTAATAGGAAGAAGCTTCTTAATAACCAAGGTGTGAAAATAACACTCAAACCAAGTTAAAGCATGATTGCTTAATTTCAACTCTATAAAAGAAATTTTTAGGCTCTCATTAATATGATGCAAATTGAAATATACCTCTAGTTGGATTATCAATGGCTTATCCTCTCTACATTCACACCTTTGTCATATGATTGAACGGAGGTGGAGATTTATTGGCATGAGGCCTTTCTTCCACCTTCTCATGATCAATAATGCCCTCCTTATTTGCTTTTAGTACCTCCATAGAAACATCAAACTTCTCCATGAGAATAACCACAATGGACTCTAACAAGATAAGCTTGCTCATAAAAAGAGAGGTGTCAGCCACTCCTTCAAGCTTTCAAAATCACTCTTTTTTGTATGGGCATATTCTTCATCAAAATAGGCCATACTTATGATCTCTTACTACCACTTCCTCATGAAAATGTCTTCTTCAAAGGGAAATAAGATACCTTTACCACTAGCACACTTTCTCTAGTGATGGAATATGTTACAATGTAAATAAAAAATGAACTAAAATTGATATTAAATCATCTCTATGTTTTATCAAATTTTGAATTAATGTGTGAATTAACCCTGATTAAGAAAAAATGAATGAAAAAAATCAAAATGTTGTAAATGAACTTTGACAAGAAAAAATGGATTTAAGAGATTGAATTCGAAAATGTGTAAATGATTGAAAGAAAACTAACTACATAATGAATTGAAAAAACTCAATTGTTTCTATCCCAGATCTCACTTTGGTGACTAACAAAAAGTGGAAATAATAAAACATGAACAAACCCTACAAGTCCCCAAAAATTGGAAATAAAATTAAAGGGCATGATATAATGTCATTATTGTCCCTACAAGTTAATTACATCTTTTATAGAACATGAACTTATGGCACAATCACATGCATTAATTAGAACTAGGTCTGTATGTGTAGATTTGACCTTCAGAAGTGTGTGGAAGACCTGCAAATAGCTTCTCTAATGTTGAAACCCTTATAGGGTTATCAATTATTGAAAACCTATAAATAGAAAAAGGTGGAGTGTAAATGGGTTGAGCTGACCCCAATCACCCACATTTTATGTATCTAATACTCGAAGGAGGGAAATCAAGCCCACATAGTTCTCCCACTTAGAGTGTTTTGTGCACTTGTGCTCTTTTGATTAGGTGAAGACATCTAGAAATAAATTGAATAATTGATAATGATTTATCTTGGGCTAGATAAATCATGATTTTGACTTGAATGAATACTAATTGTAGTGATCAAAATTAGAATTGGTGAGATTAGGAAACTTTTGCTTAATTTACAACATTGTAAGTATGCCTTTGTATCAAAATTACCAAGTTATATAATAAGTGACTTGAGTGTGCTTCTATAGAAATTCAAAAGGTGGAACCACATGCTATGAATCCTAAAAAAATGAAAGAAAAAGATAAGGGTTCAAATTTAAAAATTGACCATTAGAAGACCAAGGGACATGACTGACCCATAGAAAATAGATCCTACTACCACTATTGTCCCTATTGGTCCATTTTATCCTTTAAGGAAATGTATGAAATTTGGATTTGGGATTGTTCATACATATGCATAAGGGTGTTTTTAGTAACTAGAACACTTAGTAGTCAAGAAATAGCAATTTTAAATAGAAAGGGATCTTCATAGGTACTTAGGATAGGGTGATCCAAAAATGGATCTTGTTTGTACTTAAGTCACTTATGCAAACTAATTTCAATGCCCAATTATTTTTAAGCATGTTTAAGGCACTTATGTAAGACTCTATTTAAGGCTTCAATTAAGGGATAAAACACAATGTGGGGATGATTCATACACCTTCACATTGATCAAACAGGATGTTTTTCATTCTCAAACTGCTTGATTTTTCTATAAGGATGGAATCACCCCTATTTGTAGGGTGACAGTTGTGAAAGTGCCCCAATGGTTACATAACCACCCCTCTACAAAGTGACAGAACCATAACCACCAAAATTTAGAGGTGGTGGTTTCAAAACCACTTATCTATAAACTATTACAGTTATATAAATGTTGACAATGCAAGAAAGAGAATGGTTGCAAACACTTTCTCTTCTCATGATGGTTTATTCTAGATTCTTGGCAAGTTCCATGTTTGAGAGGCCTGTATACATGAGTCTTGGCATTGTAGGGAAGGGATCAAGGAGTTAGTAAGTGTTTATAAATTGGATTCACATCGATAGTTTTGAGTTTGAGTCTCAAATTTAGTTTTACTCATTGTTGTTAGTAGTTTTCAATTGGTTCAAGTGTTTATGAGTTGAAGAAGATTATTTTAATTTCAAAATGTTTTTTATATATGAGTGTGGGTAGTTTGTAATGCATTATTTATCCATGAAGGCCATTGGCAATACCTGAATATAGTTTGTTGAACATAGTGGAAAGGGGAGTGTTTTACTCACCCGTTGGAGTTTTTCCCACATTGGGTACTCTAGGGTAAGCATTGTGTCATGTTGTGTTTTTCTATCTCTCATTCTTACTTATGTTAAGTATAATACTCCATTTTATTTTATAATTATGTTTCTATTTTGTTTGACATATAAAAGTCTATTAGAATCAATTGTTTAACTATCAAATTGAGTGTATCCATGTTGGTGAAGCTAAGAGTGGAATATCCACCTAGCTTACAGATTACATTGGTATCAAAGTTGGTTAAATGTTATGTCCTTAATGTTGTGTGTGTTTGAGTTCATTACAAGTTTATGCCGTCACTAGAGCTAGTAGTGTTAGTGGTCAAAGTTTCCTAGTTCCCTTTGAAGCAAGTATTTCCACAAGGAAGTGGAAGAAAAGAATCATAAATATGGCCCATAATGATGAAAATGATACCCAAAGAGTATAAGATAATTTTAGCAAGCTTGAGGAAAGAGTAGCAAGCATCTCTCTTTCTATGAGCAAGATTGAACAGTTGGAGTCTATCATAGGGTTTCTTATGGAGAATATTGGTGTTTTCACAAAGAAATTGAAAGTAAATAAGGAGGATGCTCTCAAAATCCATGAGAAACATGATGATCAGCCCCATGACAACCCAACTCCACCTCCATTCAAGGTTGAGGCAAAGATTGAAATTTAGCCATATGATAGAGATATGAATGCATAAAAGCTAGACCATTGGATATCCCAACTTGAGGTATATTTCAATTTATATTAAATTAATGAAAGCCAACTGATTTCTTTTGTAAGTTTGAAGTTACCCAATCATGCTTTAACTTGGTTTGAGAGCTATATACATTCTTTAGTTGTCAAGAAGCTACCTCCTATTACTAAGTGGGATGATTTTAAGATTATAATTAAGAAGCAATTCTTTCCTATTTATTATGAGTAAGAGAGGTCCATATATATGCCCAAGCAATTGCTTTTGGCCTTGGGCAAAAGTAAGGCCAAAGAGTGTAGGAATACATCGGCAAGTTCTGTAAGAAAGCTATCCAAATGGGAAAAGATGTCATGGAACATCAACTTTTGATGAAGTATGTGGGTGGACTCCATAATCACTTGAGAAGACCCATTCTCTTGGAAAATCCTATGGATGTAGATGAGGCTTGTTCTAAAGCTCACTACTTGGATATGGACAAGAAGAAGTATTCATCTACTTCTCAAGGCAGCTCCAAGCAACAAAAATACAACTCTAAGCAAAGGGGAAAGGAAGAGGGAAAGATAAAAAAAATGCTACTTCCATTTACAAAAAGGATACTAAAGTACATTGTGATAAATGTAATGTTGATATGCATTCTAAAGATAAGTGTTGGAAGTCTATCCATAATTGCATCTATTTAAGAATAAGAATAAAAAGGCTATGTCTTCACTTCAAGGCGAAAATTGGTTTCAGCTTTGAGGTGGATGATACTTTGTGTTGTACCTTCATCAATAGAAGGTATGTTTAGGTAGTGTTAGCCAAAATTGGATACCATAGGTGAGTACCATTCAAAACTTTATATCTAGACTTCTTTGGCTTTATTGATAGCCCTTGAAGTTTCTTGTCTTGTTCATATTTTGTCTTGTCATGGTGAGGGGTGGTATTGTTCATAATAGTGATCATGGTCTTCCAATGTGGTATAGTCAAAATGTGAAGTCATGGTCCTCAAATGATTAACCAATATTCATGGATTTATCCTTATTTAAGGTGTTTAACATGGTTAAAGATAATTTTGGAAAAGTTACAGTAATTGTCATAGTCGTCTTATGCTTGTCTATACATCTTAAGTGTCAAACCCACACGCTTAAAGTTAGCCTAGAGATCAAGAAGTCTTATGAGGATATTTGGAATTCATTGGAAACTATCTCACACCCCATTATGTCTGTACAATCCCTAAAAGATTCCAAATTACCATTTCTAACATATAATCTCATTTGAAACCTTCTTGTTTGTTGTCTTAACATCTAAACATATGTATAACATGCAAAAAAGCATGTGGAGGGAGTTTTGTAATTTAAATTTGATTTGTGCATGATAGGTAAAACTTCATGAACATCTCACATAGGGATCTAATAGGGCACTCATCCAAATGGCCAAACTATATTACATGAAGAAAATGTTTTGAGGAGTTTTTTTGCAGGTCTCCATGCATGATCAGAGCATATCCAACCAAGGAACAATGGAACAAGGTGGTGAATCATGTATATGGAACCTTACAACCTCCCTAAAGCCAAATCCATGCTTAAAAAGGTGTTTTAGGTCCAAACAGGAAGAAAACCTTCTTAACTCCTTTATTAGGTTACTTGTAAGCTCAAGAAGACCAACTGATTTGAGGATGGAACACAAATGAGAGAGAGAGTTGGAACCAGAGCTATTAGGAAAATGAGGGGGGGATAATTTCATTCTAAATTATGGAAATGGTTCATAGATATAATGCCTCTCCTTTATGAATAATCATTAAGAACACTGGTAGCTCCTTAAACCCTTTTAAAACCCTGTAGGCATAAATTTTCATATTTGAATGCATTTGAAGGTTAAATAATGGAAATTTAAAGCTGTGTGATTTATTAAAAGGTATACACAATCCTCCCACAACACAATCCCCAATTATTTTACATGTTTGAGTAATTAAATCATAAAACATGTTGTGTTTTGTTATTTTTTAAAGATGGCAGGCAGGTTTCTTGAAGGTATGATGTTCTTCAAGCGTAAAGGTGGTTGTGTTTGGAATGAAAACCTTATGATAAAATATATAAAACCTCATCTATTATCATCAGATCTCATACAAGCATCAACAAGGTTAAATGTCAAGGAGATTAACAAGGCATGCAGGCTAAATCACTATATATAAGGCTGTTTGTAGGTGGTCATCAAGAAGTGCATAGAAAAGGAAGAATAATGATGTTAGCTGTAAATATTTGAGACCTAAACTTCATATAGGTCCATTTTCATTGTTTAATATTGGTTAATCAATCAAATAAGTGATCCAATCCACCTAAATGTTATTTTTATTATAAATGTTGTTGTAGGAACTTTTAGGCATATTGTGTCTAAAAGGGTAACATTAATTTTAATATTTTTCCCTTAATAAACCAATAGGAACATTGGTTTCTTGTTTATATTAATTATTTATAAAATTTTATGAAACATATATAATATTTATGAACTCACTCCATGGACATCTCTAGTAGATAATTGCAAGTGGAAGTCCATTAACAATGTTGGTTTGAGCTCTCTCACACGGTTTCAAAGGTAAACATGCAGGTAATAAGTCAAGACAAGAGGAAAAGTAGTAGTGTTGAGATAAAATATTTTATATGACCTTAAATAACCCATTTATTACTCTCAATCATTTATAAAGGTCTAAAAAAACACCAATGATCACCTATATCTCTCTATACAAGCTTGGCTAGTATAATGGTGAAGAATATGATGGGGATCATTTAATAATAATAAAGCTAGCTTGACTTGCTAATGGCATAGAGGGAGTTATTAAATCATTTTGAGATATAATTTTTCATTTTATGGAGTGATTAAAGGGTCTAAAACTAAAAAGGCAAAAACATAGTAAAAGAGACCTACAGG
This sequence comes from Torreya grandis, assembly GCA_037957365.1. Classification (NCBI taxonomy): domain Eukaryota; kingdom Viridiplantae; phylum Streptophyta; class Pinopsida; order Cupressales; family Taxaceae; genus Torreya; species Torreya grandis. Next base: position 3,225,807 of record JARHVA010000482.1, on the reverse strand, counting down.
ACTTTACAAGCAAAGTTAGATTCTTGAAGACATGTTAGATGTTTTGAAAGAAAATTCAACTTTGCCAATAAGTATGAAGGGTGAATGACACCATTACCAAGTATAGGGGAATGAGATTCATGTTACCAATGGTCTAAAAGATAATAAATGTAGACCTACAAGTCTGCAGACTTGTAGGTCCACATTCTTAATCCAAAGATGAGAATCTTGAAAAAAATGAAGAGTTTTGAGTTGCCTAGGAAAGTCCTTGTATTATAAAAATAATAAATGGGTCAAAAATTATTTTATTCACCCATATACATGGATATGAGTGACAATTTTATTCTACAAGGGTGAGATACAGTGGAAAGGGTCAAGAAGCCTAGACAGGCCTAATAGAGAGTTACAGGTCTGCCTTTAGAGATATGAGAAGAATATGTAATTTTGTATGGAAATAGATTTTGGATGTCTATGAGAATTTTTATGGGTATTTATAAATATTCTCACATCTTTTTAAACCCTTGTAAGGATTAGAGAACACTAAAACAAGGCTTCTAAGGTTAAAATGGCAAATATGCCTACAACCCCTCATTATCAGTTAGAACACGTTTGAAGCCATTTTAAGGGTTAAATTACTTGGAAAAGAGTTTGAATACATTATATAAGGTTTTTAATACCTAAATAAACCATTCCCAAGTAGGAAAAAATAATTGGAAAGGTCTTGGAGTAAAACAATCACCTCAAGGTACTCACACAGTCCTGCAATGCCCAAGAAGGCTATTTTTGAAGCTCAAAACACTATTAAGGAGATACAAAGGAAGGGATGGAATTTGGAGGTGTTTAATAGGTTACCATAATAAAAATTTATTTCATTTATCACTCTAATATGAACATTTATTGTATGAAAAATTAGTAAGAAGGGAGACCACTCAAAACCTCCCTAAAATGCTTATAAGAGCTCGAGAAGGCATGATATTTTGCTTAGAACTTAAAAGATGTTTTTCATGGGTTAAAATGTCTATTTTATATATTAATATCATTACCCTACTCTAAATAAGTGGCATTAGTTCATAATTTGAGGGCCTCAACTTTAAGAATAATCGTTAACTAGATAAACACTCTAAAACCCTCCTAAAACGCTTCTAAGAGCCCGATGATTGGGTTTTACCTTCTAAGTGGTTTAAATGAATCTAATAGACCTTGGAATTACCTTGAGAGTCATTTTTAGTCTCAAGGGCACCCATATGAGTAGTCATTTTTCACGTGTGAAGGAGAAAGTGAGCAAAAAAAGGCCTAAAATGTATTTTTTGACTAATTTGTATGGTTTTGGATGCATTAGAGCCTTTTGATCAGTTAGGGGAGTCTCTTGAGCTTGGGTAGAGGCTTCATGGTCTCTTATATAATATTTTAGGAGCTATCATGGTGAATAATATAGGTTTAAAATAAGAAACCATAGGCATAATGAAGACTGCCCCTTGTTTATAAAATGAAAATGATGTTGCAAACATTTTAAGGTCCTCTCATGATATGAGAAGCACCAGATAGTCTTATAGATATGCAAAGGTATACATGAGAGCCCCCTCAAATCATTAACATTGATTCATAAAGATATTATATGGGTCTAAATAGTTTCTATTGTTGGGTGAATATTTTGTTATGGATAAAATGGTAACATAATGGTACTTTCAACCACAGAATGATGAGATAAAATATCTCCTCAAGGAAAGGGGAGGCTCCCTTCTTATTGCTAACTAAAACAACAAGTAATTATTTACACTAATTTTATCAAAGTGGGTGTTATCATATCATCCAAATCTCTTTTTTCAAAATTGATGTTCACTTACAAACTTATATTATAAGTCCTTTCATTCCTTACAATGTACTATGAAAACATAAAATTACTTGTTGGAGTAATAATAATAGATATTCAAATTAGTTAGACATAAGAATAACTAGAAAAATACCAACAATGTAACATGAATAGGTAAAACAAAGTCTAGCCCAAAGTCTCGACCTTATTTCTAATAAAGATTAAATCGCCAAATAAAATAACTTATGGCCCAAAGTCTCAACATTAAGTCACTTCCAATAATGAACACAAACCCAATAACGATATTGCAACTCAAAAGACTTTAAAATCAACTTCCTAGCACCTTTCAATTTATAGAAATTCACACCAAAATCCAATCAAAATCACATGAAAATGTAATGGAAAAAATGTAAGAACATTTCCAATACATCACAAGTTTATTCCAACACAAATATTGAAAGATCACTTGATTTTATTATATTGATGGAATTCAAGATTTACAATTTGAACACAAAGTTTCAAAAATTGCTTCTCAATTCAATAATATTTCTTTTCTATAGTTGTGGTGATCGTGTCTTTAAAAAAGAGCATCCTCTATTTATAGAGGAGCTATGAACAAAAATAGGGAAAACATAACTACTTTGACGTATTCTTGACATAGTCCAATTTTACTTAGGACTGTGTACTTTTATTACATGTAAATTACACACAACAAAACTACATATGGAAAACTATGAAAATAAACTAAGTGTTTGTAGACACCAAAAAAAATTCCTTTTTATTCTTCTTCAGATATGCTTTGTATATCTTTAGGGTTGTTTGAACCTCATTGTTATCCAACCTGAATGCTTTTCTATAGATGGCGAGGAATCTTGTAATAGAGCCCACTATGTTAACTAGCAAGTCCTTATTTTTATCCAAAATTCATTGCTATTTATCCATTATTATGTGTAATTCAACCATTTTGTCGATGGAGTCTAGCGTGAATGTTCTTATCTCAACTTCTGTACAAACCAAGGAAGTGAACTCTTGAAACTATTTCCATAGGAAGGATTTTTTAAGAGTTATCCTTTACCTGGCAAGAAATTTCTCTAATCTTGTCTATAAGGTCTAGCCCCTTGTTAGTACACATGTCATGGGCTTCTTCAAGATCCTTAATTAGATTTTGGAGAACTTATTTATTATTCTTCATTGCCTCTCTATATTCTACAACATCTTCTTATTTGGAGTAACTTTTTTCTCAAGCAAGAGTTCCATTTTGAACTTACACGACTAGGTCCATGTGTGAAAATCATGTTCTATTAATTACAAGTCTTGAAACAGTGTGTCGAGTATTTGCTACATTTCATTTATACCTTACTTTAGTTATTAATAAATTCAATAATAGAACGTATCTATTGAACACCTTACATTAACAGCCTTTCTAATCAGGCCCTGACTACCCAGCCTTATGAGCCAATCTTTTTTAATTGTTGAATTACTTTTTCAGTCACCTCACTCCCAATAGGCTCTACTAGCTCAGAAGATTGAGTGATCTTTAATAGAATTGAGGTCAATTATTCTACTTATGCTTTGATTTGATCCTTGATCACCTTATCCTTGTCATATCTCTCAAGAAAAGATGTCATCACTACCTACAGATCTTCTTTTGCACTTTTGTGTGTTTATTTACCAAGATCTATTCATCCTATTACATAGTCAAACTCTTAGATATATTCAATGATTTTACCTTCTGAAGGAACCACAACTTTGGCATACTTGTTACCAGAATCAAAAATCACTCTTGATATTGTTTTGGCATTTTTTGTTGTTTTTGGCTTTATTGGCACAAGTTGACTAAAGTCAAAATCATCTGGTGACACAACTTATTTTTTCCTCTTGGTTGTTTGGGACATTAGCCAATGGCAAAAGGGTTGATGAATCTTCTTTTACATATGATGTTAAGGATTATGATGTTGGGAGAGGATCAATGATTTGTAAGGTGAGTAGAATGGAAGGTGGAAGGAGGTATTTGATAATGAAATAGATACCAATGGAGTGGTGGAAATGATAGGTGGCATCTAGGTTGGTATGGAAAAAACCTCAATTATTGTTGGCATATTTGACATAAGAATGGATGAGACTTGGGTTTCTAATTTGTAAGATGAAGTATACATGAACTTATTAATGTCTTATTGGGTGAAATACAGATTGGTAAGTGATCCTAATGACTTTAAAGGACTAGGCAAATTAAAAATGGATCCAAAAACTTGTTCCAAAGTTCCATGAGAAGGAACTTCAAAAATTGTATCACTGGTTGGGGAGGAAGGACAAGAATAAGCAGTCTAAAGAGGCACTATAGGATAAATTGATGTAGTAGAAGTGATAGGGAGAGAGTGGAAGACACTACCTGAGAGACCTCTATTTGAGAAATCACTAGCTACACTGATGCTTCACTTATGATAGGATTTTTTTCTATACTTGCTTGAACATTTTTTTCTGAATCAGTGTCCTTACCCTTACCTTTACCTTTGCTTTTAAAAACAAACTTCACCTTCTATGTAGATTTGGGGGCATCTTCCTTAATATTTGTCCTTAGCTCTTCCCACTTCCTAGAAGTCCCTTCATCATACTCTTCCTTTGAGCCAATCTTGAATGGTTTCAATCTGATGTCCTTCCCTTCCAACCAGGCATTAGTTTTTGCAAGAATGAGTTAGAATATATCTCTTATGTAAGTATATTCATGTACTGACCATTGGATTATGGGAAGAGGAGTAAAATCAATCTGATTACTCTCATAAAAAGGGTCCAATGTATTCCCATCATCTTTCATTTCTTTAGGAATGTCAGCTAGTTTCAAATTGACGATTTGATCTATAGTGAGACGACAATTGTCAAGCTTTCTCACATGTTTCTTTGTCCTACACTCAGCCCAAATATCCTCTATTCTATGCACATGATTGTAGTTCCATTTGATATTTTCTTTCATCCTCCTATATTCAAAGTCTTCCCTACTCTTGAACCTTTTGAGAGTGATCTATTGTAATTCAGTTTCCACTATCTTGGCCTTTAGAGTGGTAGATATTATATACCAGCCAATGTTGATTATGTTGGGTGAATATTTTGTCAATTAGCTAACTAATGATAAAAATAGGTCTCTTCAACCACAGCATAGGGAAATTGGTCAGCCAGATGTGCAGGTTTACTACATCAAAAGGGGACAAATCTCTCCTCTCATCAAGGGGAGGTTCCCTGTAAGTATGAAGGGGCTATGTATATATATATATATATATATATATATATATATATGCTAATCTAATATAAATAATCTGAAAATAACACTCAGCAGTAGGATAACACCATCCATCTCTATTTTTTTAGAGATGATGTTCACCAATCAAAGGATAAATCCTGATGAAATGATAGAAGGCACTCCTCTTCTTTCAAAAGTGTTGTTCAGCAGACAAGAAGAACCTTTCGGGTAGTGACAAGTAACTGTAATAGGGCGCAGTAACATAGTAGGATGAATTGTAGCACAAAGTCTCCACCTCAACTTCCAAAGAGTGAAATACGAAGGATAATGAGGGCAAAAAGTCATCCCAAGATTCCTTACACAAAAATAGAAAATAGACAAACTAAAGACAATTGTGGCAGCACAAAGTCTCTCCACAGCTAGATTCAGGACACCTTCCTGATTACTTTCACCAATTCCACTTATTTAATTAAATGGACAAAAAATGTATTAAGGAAACAAACATAAGAACAATTTCCCCAACAACCAAGCTATTCCAGCACAAAGTCTGAAAAGTCACTTGTTTTCTTATTCAAATAACAAAATATGATCAACAATCTGAGCTCAAAGTCTTAGTAATGCCTTTCAATTTGGGCAAAAATTTGTTTTTGATAACAGAGAGATCCCCTTAAAATAATAAGAGAGAGTCCAATATATAGTGCTCTAAAAAAGACTTGGGTGCTTTGTTTCATAAAAATGATGGCCTATGATGCATTCAATGCCTTCAATGCATTTTAAATTCTATCCATGGGCTATGCTGGAATCAGGCGTCACTCTTAAATATAGGCCACCTGATGTGTTTCCTGATGTGTGCACAGTTGTTTTTGCTTTACTCAATGCAAGAGAATAGGTCGCACCATTAAATGTTTGCGCTCTCTGATGTCCACTTGGTCAGTTGCTTCACCTTCTAGAAACATATCCCATGCATGAATATTTTTTGATCTTTCTCCATCGTTTCCCCTTTCCTTTCTGTATTTTGAGCTCTCAGGTGCTTTATTCTTGATGAAGGGACAGGTGGCACTTTCTATGATGAAGCAAGCGAAGACACATGGTAGCATTTGTTTACCTTATAGAAGCTTAAGATATCCTTTGAGAGGCCTACAGAAGATGACACATGGCAACTTCTGTTGAGATTTTAGAAACACTATAGAAACATGTGGGACTCATTTGGATTCACATGGATGATGCCACTTGGCATGCTCTGCTTACCTTAGTAATTCACCCGAGACCCACCACAGTCCTTACTCAATAATGAGACAAAAGGAATAAATAGTGGGTGTTGACACTTGGTGCTTTCCACTAAGTTTTACAAGGGACACATGGTGACTTCCATTGTATTTTGTCTTTATCTGTGTGATATGAGCTCTCGGGCTATCTCTTTGGCCAGTCGCTAAATTTGTTCATAGGGTCTGCGACGTATTTGAAAATCAATGGATATTTCATTATCTTAAATTTGACATCTGTGGGGAACTCAATGGTTCAATCACTTCCCTGGTTCAATAACTTTCTTGGTTCAATCGATTCCTTAGTTCAATCGCTTTCTCAGTTCAATCACTTTCTTAGTTCAATCGCTTTCTCAGTTCAATCACTTTCTTGGTCTTTGATTGAACCATCCCTTTGTTTGGCACTTCCTTTGAACCATTGAACCTTTGAACTTTGAAATTTTGTGGTTCAAGGTTCAATCGGTTCATTGGTTCATCCTTTGTTCCATCGCTTCTCTATTTTTCTAAGTCCCTTGATCTCTTCGAATCCATTGAACTCATTGAACCCGTTGAACCAATTTGGTTCAAGGTTTAATGGTTCAACAGTTCATTCCTTTTTTCTTTGAAGTCTTCTTTTCTTCAATGCCCTTTGCAAGGGCACTTAGTCTCTTCGCTTTGGGGCATTCCTTTGAACTAGCCGATTGAACCGACTGATTGAACCAATTACGGTTCAACATTTCAATCACTTTCTTCTTATGTTCCACTTGACCGCTTGAACCAACTGATTGAACCAACTGCTTATTAAACCTTTGAACCTTTGAACCTATTGAAACTTTGAACCATTTTGGTTCAAGGTTCAATGGTTCAACGGTTCAAGCCTTCTTCTTTCTCACTAAGTCTTTTGAAGCAATTTGAAGCCATTGAACTTGCTGAAGTGGTTGAACTTTGAACTTTTACTGAAGCACTTAACTCTTTAAGCTTGCCGACATTGTTAAACCTTGGCACTAAACCAACCTTGAAATTGCCTAAGTGTTGAGAGCTTGTTTCTTTCCTACAAAGTCCATAGATTTAAGCCTCTAGAGTCCATAGATTTAAGCCTATAGAGTCCATAGATTTAAGCCTACAGAGTCCGTAGATTTCTTCCATCAAAGTCTGTTAGCTGAAAAAGCTTTAAAAATGGAGAATTTGAATGCCCAGAACAATTTTTGAGAAGGGAAGAGGGAATTTTTGGCCTACAGGACCAAAATAGTTCATATGTTGTCCCAAAAATGAGTGACAAATTTTAGGAACAATAGCTACCTCCAGTTGGGGAATTTATTTCAGTTGAAGACTTGGAACAATTGAGGGAAGTAGAAACTAGAATCTCCAGTGCCTTGAAGTGTGCCATTGGGCTACAAAGTCATGCTATCCAAAAAGAAAGGTGCCAAAAATAAAAATGAAAAGCATAAAACAAAACTAAAGACTATACAAATATACATATGTACAGATGATCTTATCTGATGCTTCAAGATTTGAATCGCTTCAAATGCCGCCCACTGTGAGACAGTGAAAATGGAATTCCATCTTGATAAAACAATAAGAAATGATTTTCTCCCCAGAATTGGTGATGGGTGAATGGAAGTCTCCACTAGGAATCACATTTTCTGTGCACTCCTTTTGGTTCTTTCTTTTTTCCCCATGGCAAGGTGTGGTCTCCAATCTGAAAACCATAAATATTTGCTCTCTTGGAAAAGAGTTCCTTTTCTTGACTTTAACATGCAGCAGTATGGTCTACTACCATAGCTTGTTGCTCTTCTAGTTCAATCTAGCACATGATTTGATTGTCCACATCAGATACTTGACAAACCATCAACTCAACATCTCCTTTAGCATGAAGGAATTTGACACCTTTGTCTTGAGCAGCCTTCAACCCGAGTAATAGAGATTCATACTCGGTAGCGTTGTTGGTGTTGCTAAACTAAAACTTGTATGAATAAGGAAATATATCTCTTTGAGGAGATATCAACACAATCTCGGCTCCAGCACCGCTAGAAGAGCAGCTACCATCAAATCCTAGTATCCATACATCATCAAAAATTGCTCTTTTCTCAAAATTTTCTTCATTTAGAGAGGAGAGTTCCTTTGGGCTTACATTGTGCTCTCTCATGTCTTCTATTGTTTTATCTAAACCAATTCCTAGATTGCCACCTACAGGACTTTCATCTGTTGTAATAGGAACGTCTTCAGTAGACAAAAAATAGTTACCCCTGCCTGAAGACTCAAACAAAATTTGAGCCTCAAAGATCGATGCTTAGGTCACAACATATTTTGCCTCCTTTTCAGGAAGCAACCTCTGCATGATGCTATTGACAGATATCCTCACTTCAGACATGTCCATGCTCAATTCTACTCCAACATCCTTGCAAAAATTTTGCCCAAGAAGGATGCCGTATGAGGCTGGGACGTCGGCCACCAGGACTATCATCTTGATTCTCTTTTCTGGAAAGGTGGCAAATGCAAATTGGGCATCCTTGATTTATCCCAGTAGTGGCATTTTTTTGTTCTCCATGGAGAAACATCTCCCAAATGTCTTGGTCAGTGTGAGACCAAGGGATTTAGCTACTTTGGCAGGCATGACATTGTCTGACGCACCTAAGTCTATGATGCAATTGTTCAGCTGATGTCCATTTATCGACAGGGAGACATAGAATGGTTCAGTCCTTTCGAAAGCAGTAGGAGGAGCAATGACAAGGTTGTTTGGGATGGACGTGTTCCTTGGGGGATCATGAGTTACTTTTTTAACATCTTGTCCTGTAGGGATGGCTTTATTCTTCACACACTGAACTAACCTATCCAACTGCTTAGGATTGGATTGCAAGAATTCAAATTTAGACATTTGAATTTTGTTCTTCTTGACATGGTCGATTATGTCAAATGACTGAAATGGACTAGGAATAGAGGAAGGCAGTTCATCTTTCTATTTTTTAGGAGGGGTGGTACTGGTCTATGGAATTGAAGTTGAAGATGGAGGAATGCTTGATGTATTTACCTTTTTATTACTCACTTAGTCCTTTGACTAGAAAGGCAGAGAATTTCCTCCTTTGGCGATTGAAATTATAGGCTAAGAACTTTCCCCTAATTTTACTTTATCAGCTTTTTGGGCTGACTAGTTCTAGGACTGGGTGAATACAACATATGATCCATCAACTACTTCACCTTTATCTTTGGGTTCATCTTGGTAATTCAATAAACCAATGTTGGAGTCAATAGTTGATTCTTCTTGCTCTACTACAAAAAGATCAACATCATTTTTTTGCTCAAACTCAGGTTGGAAAGAGAAATCATGTTTTGTTTCCAGATATCAAACTACTGAGTTAGCTGGTGTTGCTTCAATGGCAAGTTTCCCTTGTGGGGAAGGCAGACAATTTGGTTGCCCTTGACTTCTAGCAGCATTGCCTTGATATGACTAGTTCTAAAATGTCCTCCTTGACATATCTTAATAAGGAGGAGCAGACATACCTTGGGCCACTTGTCTTTTCAAGGCTAGCAGTTCATTTGCCAGCTTTTACATCATTTGATCAGTGGTGCCTGTAGATGAATATTTAGAAGATGAAGAAGATTTACCTCTGTTAGGATCTCTCCTTATCTTTCCTACCAAGATAAGGTCATCTTCCACCTCAGTGGCCAAATCCTGAGCTGTAGCAAGGTCTATTTGGCAAGCATGTCTCAGCAGAAAACTCACTTCAGGTAGCTGAGAGTTGATGAAGAAACATTTGAGATTCTTAGTTGTAGGCTGAGCAATTATAGTAATCATTTTCCTCAGCTTGTCAAACTTGGCTATGAAATCCCTCATTGGTTCATGAGGCTCCTTCTTCATTTGTGTGAGTTGAGCCAATAGGGCATGCACATCTTCTGCAGGATTGAATCTGGCTTCAAATTTAGCTTTAAGAGTGTTCCAGTCAGTCACAGTCTGAGCCTACAGATGATAGAACCAGTCTGCAGCAACACCTTATAAATTTTACATGAACAGGCTGACTGCTACATACTCATACTCCACACCTATTATGCCACAGGCTATGCTGAAGGCTATAATATGTTCATCAAGATGGACCTTCCCATCACCATAGAACTTGGAGAAATTTTTCCTTGAACTACATGGTAGCTCATCTAGATGTGGAGTTAAATTGAGTGGGCCAAAAGAGTTACCCCAAGGGCCTTGAATTGCCATAGTATGACTATGGAAAGGTGTAATAACAAATCTCAGAGGGGTAAGTATTGGCAAAGCTTAAATAATAGTGAAAATGGATGCTTTGCCCAGTAATAGAGACTTGACTTTAGTAGGAGGAAAGCTCTTGGTTCGTTGGAAGTGAGATGGTGAAGGAAACGGATCAAAATTATTTTGTTGTACCAACTCAAATACAGGGTCAACAATACCTTTAGCCCTTTGGCTTCGCATATATCATGGATTTGCTAGATTGTAAAACAAAAATGGGAAAGAACTGGCCCTGCTTCAGCTTGAGGCTTCAAACTGCACATTCTATCCCAGTTGACGTAGAGGTGGAGAGAGATGGTAAGGCTATAATGATAATGGGTAAGATATAGAATGGAGTCACCATAGTCTATAATGGATAAGGGTAGGTATTGCTTCAATCTAAAACTTGAGGCTTCAGATTGTGCATAAATCCCTATCAGAGTCGCTAAAAACTATTGGGTGAATATTTTGTCAATCAACTAACTAATGAGCAAAATAAGTCTCTTCAACCATAGCATAGGGAAATTGGTCAGCCAGATGTATAGGTTTACTACATCAAAAGGGGACAAATCTCTCCTCTCATCAAGGGGAGGTTCCCTGTAAGTATTAAGGGGCTATATATATATGCTAATCTACCATAAATAAGCTGAAAATAACACTCAAGGGTAGGATAACACCATCCATCTCTCTTTTTTCAGAGATGATGTTCACCAATCAAAGGATAAATCTTGATGAAATGACAGAAGGCACTCCTTTTCTTTTAGAAGTGTTGTTTAGTAGACAACAAGAACCTTTCGGGCAGTGACAAGTAACTGTAACATGGCGCAGTAACACAGCAGGATGAAATGTAGCACAAAGTCTCCACCTCAACTGCCAAAGAGTGAAATATGAAGGATAATGAGGGCACAAAGTCATCCCAAGATCCCTTACATAGAAACAGAAAATAGACAAACTAAAGACAATTGTGGCAGCACAAAGTCTCTCCACAGTTAGCTTTAAGACACCTTCTTGATTACTTTCACTAATTTTGCTTATTTAATTAAATGGACAAAAAATGTATTAAGGAAATAGACATAAGAACAATTTCCCCAACAACTAAGCTATTCTAGCACAAAGTCTGAAAAGTCACGTGTTTTCTTATTCAAATAATGAAATATGATCAACAATCTGAGCTCAAAGTCTCAGTAATGCCTTTCAATTTGGGTAGAGTTTTATTTTTGATAACAGAGAGATCCCCTTAAAATAATAAGAGAGAGTCTAATATATAGTGCTCCAAGAAAGACTTGGGCACTTTGTTTCACAAAAATGATGGCCTATGATGCATTCAATGCCTTCAATGCATTTTAAATTCTGTCCATGGGTTATGCTGGAATCAAGCGTCACTCTTAAATATGGGCCACCTGATGTGTTTCCTGATGTGTGCACAGCTGTTTTCGCTTTACTCAATGCAAGAGAACAGGCCGCACCATTGAATGTTCATGCTCTCTAATGTCCACTTGGTCGACTGTTTCACCTTCTAGAAACATATCCCATGTGTGGATATTTTTTGATCTTTCTCCATCATTTCCCCTTTCCTTGCTATATTTTGAGCTCTCAGGCACTATATTCTTGATGAAGGGATAGATGGCGCTTTCCATTGTGAATCAGGTGAGGACACTTGGCAGCATTCATTTACCTTATAGAAGCTTAAGATATCCTTTGAGAGGCATGTGGAAGATGACACATGGCAGCTTCCATCGAGCTTTTATAAACACTATAGAAACATGCGAGACTCATTTGGATTCACATGGACGATGCCACTTGGTGTGCTCTACTTACCTTAGTAATTCACCTAGGACCCACCACAATCCTTACTCAATAATGAGACAAAAGGAAGAAATGGTGGACGTTGACACTTGGTGCTTTTCACCAAGTTTTACAAGGGACACGTGACTTTTGTTGTATTTTGTCCTTATCTGTGTGATCTGAGCTCTCGGGCTATCTCTTTGGCTGGTCGCTGAATTTGTTCACAGGGTCTGCGACGTATTTGAAAATCAATGGATATTTCATTATCTTAAATTTGATGTCTGTGAGGACGTCAATGGTTCAATCACTTCCCTAGTTCAATCACTTTCCTGGTTCAATTGCTTTCTTAGTTCAATCGCTTTCTTGGTTTAATCGCTTTCTTGGTCTTTGATTGAACCATCCCTTTGTCCAGCGCTACCTTTAAACCGTTGAACCTTTGAACCTTCAAACTTTGAACTTTTTTGGTTCAAGGTTTAATCAGTTCATTGGTTCATCCTTTATTCCATCGCTTCTCTATTTTTCGAAGTCCCTTGATCTCTTCGAATTCATTGAACTCGTTGAACCTATTGAACCCATTGAACCAATATGGTTCAAGGTTCAATGGTTCAATTGTTCAACGGTTCATTCCTTTGTTCTTCGAAGTCTTCTTTTTTTCTCTTCCCTCCACAAGGGCACTTGGTCTCTTCGCTTTGGGGCATTCCTTTGAACGAACTGATTGAACCAACTACGGTTCAACAATTCAATTGCTTTCTTCTTGTGTTCCACTTGACCGCTTGAACCAACCGATTGAACCAACTGCTTATTGAAATTTTGAACCCATTGAACCTTTGAACCATTTTGGTTCAAGGTTCAATGGTTCAAGCCTTCTTCTTTCTCACTAAGTCTTTTGAAGCCATTGAACTTGCTGAAGCAGTTAAACTTTAAACTTTTGTTGAAGCGCTTAACTCTTTAAGATTGCCAACGTCGTTGAACCTTGGCATTGAACCAACCTTGAAATTGCCTAAGTGTTGAGAGCTTGTTTCTTTATGCAGAGTCTGTAGATTTAAGCCTGTAGAGTCTGTAGATTTCTTCCAGCGAAGTCCGTTAGCTGAAAAAGCTTAAAAAATGGAGAATTTGAATGCCCAAAACAATTTTTGAGAAGGGAAGAGGGAATTTTTGGCCTGCAGGACCAAAATAGTTCATATGTTGTCCCAAAAATGAGTGACAAGTTTTGGGAACAATAGATTGGAAACTTGAAATCATGCTTATGTGCATCTGATTATTTCTTGTGCATGCTCATCATCTACTGACACATCTCCATGAGCATCAGCTTGTCACTCAGATATTTGGGCAACATATATAGTTGTTTATTGAACCCTCCTACTCTGATGTAGGTAAAGGTTGGGAATTACAAGAATATAAAACCAACCTTATTCACTTGCTCCCATGTTGCATCTGAAACTCTCTTCTTCTCAATGTCTTTGTCAAAAGTACAAATATACTTGTAAAAGAAAGCATCATTGACCCTTTTGTAATGTTTCAATCTCTCCTTCAGATTTAATTATGGATAGTACTCATACACAATAACCTACCTTCTATAACCATTGCCAATTAACCTTGAAAAATATTTCATGCTAGCTACAACATATACTAGATAAGAGTTCATGAAAAAATTTAGAGAAGAAGTCACCTCAGAGAGTTGGTGACATATGGTATCACTGATCTATTTTCCCCAGAAGATCTTCTGATTACCCCTCTTGATGACCCAGATGTAATGATACATCCACTCTTGAAAAATGTTTGATGTGGGCAACCCCTTAACTCTACTTAAAAGAGTGATTAAATTCCCCACTTCCTCTAAGAATTCACTATGATAAAAAAAAATTGGGCCATCTAGCAATGGAATGTCAAGGATTTTTGAGCCAATGGGGGTTGATGTGCCTTTTGCATTTGTCAAAATTATTATCATAATGCTCCTGAGCTAAGTTCTTGGAAATATCTAAATACTCTTCTATGTTAGGGAGATGAAAGTTTTTATCAAAATAATCCTCATCCAATCGAATGACCACTTTTCCATCTGCATCCTTAACTGATTTGGTCTGCTTGTCAAAATGGATAGTAACTATTAAGATAAACTCCAAATCTTGTGCTGAAATTGGGAATGTTGTTGCCAAGTGAATTCCACTATCTAGGACTGATTTCATGTGTGGTGTAATGGGATCCTTGTTTAGCCTCTATAAGAAATTTGTCATATCTACATGACCAATTTTTGTATCCCTGATCTAATCCACATTGGATTCAACTGTAGACATTGGGACTACTCCATGAAATTTGTACTTCATGGTTCTCTTAGTAGAAGAATCTTCTAACATTGCTTAATCAACTACAAGAGATAATTTCAATCCTCCAGAGTTAGTATCTTTCATCTAATATGAAGATATGCAAAATCAAAGAAAATATGTGTTACTATATGGGATAGTAAATCACTTCATGTAGTTTGGAGAATTTTCTCCAAACTACACATGAGTAGGTGACTTTTGTACAATTCAAAAAAAAATATCTGGATGACACATGATGAGAAGGGTTTAGGTCAGAGACTTTTATCTATCCTACCTTGGGTTAAGGCCTTAGATGCATTGAGTAAGGTTGGGTGTAGGTCAGATAAAATTCTCTGACCTTCACCATTCTTTGGGATTCAGTGCAGTTCAGAGAAAATTCTCTGAAGTGCACCATTTAGAAAGATTTGATGAATAGGGTGCACTTTAGAGAAAAAAATTTGATGTGTACCCAATATAAGTATTGGGTAAGATGGAGTACATGTCAGATAATTTTCTCTAGAGTGCACCAATGGTTTCAGGTCGAATAGGTGCACTTCAAGAGAACTTTCTTCGAAGTGCATCATGAAGAGAATTGTGTCACTTAAAAGAAATTCTTTGAGGAACACTATTCAATTAAAAATGCAAGGTTTAGAATGGGTTTCGAGACAAAGGAAGTGATTTTTTAAAATTAAAAAAAAAACATGATATTTTTAAAAATGAAAGGGTTGGAGAGGAAATGATTACCATGCAGTTTTGAAATAAACCTGTAGGGTTTTTGGGAACTCAACATGGGTTTAAAAAAACATGAGAAACGTATAGGGTTTCAAAAATAAATGAGAATAATACATAGAGACATGAAAATCTAGGGAAAATGAAAGAAAAAGGGAAAATAAAACAAATTAAAACATACCTGAGATCCAAATAGGTTAAATATGTGTACAAATCGCAATGTAATCAAGCATGGAAATGGTGGCTGGAAGGATTTTATGCTCAAAAATGGTGAAGGAAGAGAAGTAAAAATAAAGATGAAAAATAATTTACATGGTAAAACATATTTATAAATAGGTAATTAATGACCATTAATTACCCCCTTGATGGTGGGCCCACATGTAGGAGTGGATAATTTTTTTGATCATGCATGTGCAGTGGCAGATAAATTCTCTACCCTTACATGTTGGGGATCAGTCTGAAGAAAATTCTCTAGCCTACAAGATTTCAAACTTGGTGTAGTTTGGAAAAAAAAAATTGGACTATAAGGGCTGAAAAACTGTAAAAAAACTAACTTTTTAAGGTGAAAACCATGCATAAAGACAATTGATTTGCCTCATTTTACGTGTTTAGAGCTCATGGGATATGAAATAGATAAGTTTTGTAGGGGTTATCCCATAAATTGAGATTTCTAAATTCAAGGATAAAATTTGGCTCTGACTAGGTAATTTCTTTCAATAATTCTTTAAAATTCTTGAAGGAAAGAGAATCCCAGGACTCTAAGTGCCTTTCTCTATTGGGCCACAGAGTCAAGTGACAGACTTAACTAAAATCAAAATAAAAAGAATGATATAGATATATACAAAATGTACAAACTTATCTAGAACCTCACTGAGTAAAAATATAAAGATGTTTGTTATAAGGCATAATAGTGTTCCATCCTAGTATGCCAAAAGTAAACTATGCTCTCCACAAAGTTGATGAATGAGAAAAGGACACCTTCATATGGAATCACATAATCTATGCATTCCTTTTGACTCTATTCTCTTGTCCCATAACATAACTAGATCCTCGATTTAAAAATCTCATGGCTTGGCCTTTTTGTCTTAAAAGCTTCTTGACTTGGCTTTGATGTTTAGTAATGCGGTCCACCACCTTTGTACATTACTCCTATGATTCAATAATGAAAATAATATGCTTGTCTGTGGAACTTTAAAATGTTTCATCCTTAATTGCTTTAGCCAATGTAAGAGTGGGAAACTCCAATGTGATAGGTATTTCTACATTCAAACCATATACAAGTTCGAATAGGGGCATACCAATCGCTCACTTAGGAGTGATGCGATCAGCGCACAATGCATCATATAATGCCTTGCGTCAAGATATCTAATTTTCTTCTACCAACTTATTGATAATAGTGATCAAGTTCTTGTTACTTGACTTAGCCTGACCATTTCCTTGAGGGAAATAGTTTGAGGAGTGTGATAGAATGATCCCATATTCAAAATAGAACTTAGTTATCTCTTGGGATGAGAAACAATCAACATTATCGATTACTATCCTATTGGGTACTCCAGACCTTGTGATGGTGTTTTCCTTGAGGAAGTTACAAATAACCTCTAAAGTGGTATGTTTAGCTGGGATGGCCTCCACCCACTTGGTGAAGTAATCAATAGTCATGAGAACGTAACTATGACCTGCACTTGATAATGGGTTCACTACGCCAATGAATTCAATACCCCATTGTTGAAAAGGTTCTTAAATTACTACTAGCTTGATGGGTAGGGCTGCCAACTTGGGTTTTCCCATAAATTATTGTCACTTCTCCTATTTACACACCCATGTGTATGTATCCTAAAAAAGTGTTGGCCAATAGTACTTCACCCACAAAATCTTGTGAGTTGTGATCAGAGCTGAGAAATGTCCTCCACATGCCAAGTTATGAAAGGATTCCAATAACTTGCCTTGTTTTGCTTTATCTACACATCATATAAAAAATTTGTAAATATTTCACTTGTACAAATTGTTGTCCCAAAGAAAGAATTTTACAGGTTTAAGCTTGATTGTCCTCTTCTCTTTGTATGATAAATGCTCTAGACATTCTCCATACATAAGGAAATGAGAAATGTTAGAGTACCACTCATGCATTGTGCTTATGAACAAGACCATGAGAAGATCTTCCTCTATATCTCTTTCATTATTGGATACCAATTCTAGTTTATTTTCTACAATGAGCTGACACAGACCTTTTACATGTACTAGTTTTATATATTTGATTTCCATATCGTACTCTTTAATCTTAACAATCTAATTAACTCTTTTGCTTCCAAATTATTGTTGAGTCAGGATGGACTTGACTATAGACTCTGGTACTAGTGCGATGGTGTGAGAATTGAGGATGTAATACCTAAAATGCTTAACCACTTTTACCATAACATAAGCATGTTTCTCCATGGGTGAGTACTTTAGATCATGATCCTTTAGAGGGCAGCTCATGAAAATCTGTAGATGATTCAATCCCCTCTTCGTTCAGTTACACCAAGATGGTGGATAGAGTATGCTTGGAAGTATAATTGTAAATGATGAAGTTCTTAGTATAGTCAGGGCAGACTAAGATGGGATCATGAGTAATTTCTTCCTTTATTTCATGAAAGATAGCTCTCCCTTTTGCATTCCAACAAAAAATTGATTTCCCTTTCATCATATCCACAATATGACATGATATCATGATCCTTTAGAGGGCAGCTCATGAAAGCTATAAAATATTCAATCCCCTCTTCATTTAGCTACACCAACATGGTGGATAGAGTATGCTCAGAAGCATAACTATACATGATGAAGTTCTTAGTATAGTCAAGGCAGACTAAGACATGATCATGAGCAATTTCTTCCTTTATTTTATGAAAGATAGCTTTCCCTTTTGCATTCCAACAAAAATTTGATTTCCCTTTCATCATATCTATAATATGATGTGTCCTCTTAGAAAAATTAGGGACAAATATTTGCAAGAAATTAACCTTCCCAAAGAAGGAATGCACTCCTTTGTTACTTGATGGTAGAGGAAAATTCTAAATAGACTTGACCCATTCAGGATCAATCTTGATTCCTTCCTTAGACATAATTTGCCCAAGGATTTTACCTTCAATAACCCTAAAAATGAATTTCTTGGGATTAATGGATATCCCATTTTGATGGCACCTTTGAATTACTTGTTGTAAATGATCACAATGATCTTGACACTTTTTTGAGAAAATAATTAAATCTTTAAGATAGACTATAATGAACTTACCCACAACATCCTAGAAATCTAGGTCCATATCCCTCTAAAAGGTATCACTAGCATTATTCAATCCAACAAGCATTATGTGATATGCAAAGGTGCCCCATTGAGTTTTGAAAGTCATCTTGTGTTGATCTTTATCATGCACCTCCACTTGATAGTATCCTAAGTAGCCATCTAGCATAGATAACATATCTGAACCCATTACCATTTGTAGTACTTGATCCATGACAGATAATGGGTAATTATCCTTATGTGATGATTGGTTCAGATTATGGAAGTGAATACAGATGCATATTTCTCCATTGTTTTTTCTCATAGGAATAATATTAGCTATCGAATTTGAATGATGTATAGGAAAGATGATCCTAACATTCAACATCTTTTTGATCTCAGCAAGGATAATACCTAAGATTTTAGAATTGTATTATCATTGTTTTTGCTTATGAGGCTAGGACCCAAATTTGAGAGGAATATCATGTTGCACTTATTTTGGTTAAAAATATTTTAGATAAGCATATCAATATGTTAATACATCAATGTACTACCATAGAAGTGTCACCAACTTCTTTCTTTCCTCCAACAAGCAACATTTCCCAATATTTATCATTTTAGGATCATCTTTAGATTAGCCTACTCAATTTTTGATGATGAATCTAATTCAGACTATTGATGTTTGATAAAGGGATCATGTTTATCAAAGAGTATTTCTAGAAAAACTAATCCTTTGGGAATCCTATTCCATTTCAACTGCAAAATCTCTTCACCAGTTTCCTCATCTATCTTAGAGATTGATTTTTGAGAAGTACAGTCACTCCCCTCAAAGTACAACTCATTGAAATTTTTTGCCTTCTCCAATAAGGTGATGACTTTCTCATCATTATTGAAAACCTACCAATGATTGACATTAGCAGGATAACTAGGTCGAAAGACCAACTCAATGGTATACTTATTTTCTTGAAAATCCTTGTGAAAAATTAGGAGAGTGGCTAAAAAATCTAATGAATCTGCCTTATCATTGTATTCTCTTGGAATTGTTGATAAATTAAAAGCATTAAAATCTTTCATGCAATACCAAACATGATTATGATAATGCCTTAGCCTTTCATTCTTCATTTGATACAAATTCTTGACTTGACAAATGACTAACTCGACATCACTTTGAACATGAAAATTTTTAATTCTTTTCTTTTATGTAACATCCATCCCTAACAACAAGGCTTCATACTCAACAATATTATTAGTGTTATCAAAATGCAACTTTAAATAAAAAGGGAATATTTTTCCTTTTAGAGATATGAGGACTATCCCAATTCCAAATCAAGTTGAAGAACAACTGCCATCAAATTCGAAAGTCCAAATGTCATTTGAACTTTCTAATTTGATAGTTTCAAAATATAAAACCTCTTCATCTAAAGAGGATGGTTCATCTATTCCCTGACCTCCATTTGAAATATCATCTGACAATACTAGATATTTATTTGTGGTAAAGAAATAAGTGCCCATTCCATAAGTTTCAAAGAGAATTTGGGTTTTTGGATCCTCAGTCTTTGTCACAGTATACTTCACTTGCTTCTCTGGACGAAGCTTCCACATAACACCTTTGATAGGTATTCTAGCCTTAGACCAATCCATGTTGATTTCACCACCAACATCTTTTCAAAAGTTACATCCCAATAGAACTCTATATGAGGCTGGAACATCAACCACAAGAACTGTCATCTTTATATTTTTCTCTAGAAACGTGGCAAATGCAAATTGTGCATCCTTGATTTAGCCTATGAGGGGTACTTGCTTAGTTTTCATTGAAAAATAATGGCCAAAAGTGTTTGTTAGAGTTAACCCCAAGGTAGTAACTACTTTGGCTGGAATCACATTATTGAAGACTCTCGAATCAATGATGTAATTACTAAGCTTGTAACCATTAACAAATAAAGAAATATAGAAGGGCTCAATTTTTCCAGTGACAGATAAGGGAGTTATAACCAAGTTATTTTACTTTGGCTTTGGTTTAGGGTCAACTAGTGCACTCTTAGATGAGATCTGATCAGAATTGGTTCCCTTATTTTTTACAAACTTAGCCAATCTCTCAAATTGATCAAGATTAGATTGGAGGTATTCAACCTCAGACATTTGAATTTTTGTCTTCCTAACATGTCTATGCTATCAAAATCTAGATATAAGGCATCTAAGGAAGATGAGCCATTTTTATTTTTAGGTTTTAGGTTTTGGACATTGGATTTAGACATAGAAGGAGAAGAAATAGAATGGTGAAGTGTACTTACTTGTTTATCCCTTACTATATCCTTTGATTGAACTGGTAAATGAGTTCCTCTTTTTTCAATCGTAACCTCCTTATGTGGTTCATCCTTGGACTTAGTTTTATCAACTTCTATTGTTGATTTATCTAATTTTGAAAATGAGTGAAGATGGCATAAGACTCCCCATGTGTATCTTCATATTGTGCAGCTTCCTCTTTAAAGTTCAAAAACCTGATATTAGAGTCGCCAGCTTCTCCTTATTCATCCCCTGTTAAGGGATTGATATCATCTTCTATAACATATTCTAGCTTTCGAATATCATCATTTTTAGGTTTCAAATAATTAACTACTCCATTATTTGTAGGTGCCTCCAATGAGAACCTTGCTTGTGGTAGAGGAATATTATTCTGATTTTTATTCCTTACAACATTGTTGGAATAATTAGAAGCATTTGGGTATGTTCTTTGTGGAGTATCTTTGTATAAAAAAAATTACATACCTCAAGTCATTTGCTCTTGAGTGATAGCAATTCATTTTCCAACTTCTGCATCATAGGATCTGTGGCACTAGTAGAAGGTGAAGTTGATGAGGATTGCCCTTTAGACCTGATTGAATTATTTCTCAATTTTCTCACCAAAATCATATCATCTTCTACTTTAGTGGCCAAGCTTTGAGTAGTATCAAGATTAGCTAGGGCTACTCTTCACAAAATAAATCTAACCTGTGGTAATTGAAATTTGATGAAGAATCATTTCAATTTATTAGGTGTGGGTTGAGCATCTACTGGAATCATATTCCTCAACTTATTAAACTTTACCATGAACTCACGCATAGGTTCATGTGTTTCTTTCTTCATTTGTGTAAGTTGGGCCAACAAGACATGAGCATCTTCTGTCGACTTTAACCTTGCCTCAAACTTAGCCTTAAGTGTTGCCCAACTTGTGATGGTTCATATTATAAGATAATAAAACTAATCAGTAGCAACACCTTGGAGTGTTTCTATAAAAAAATTATAGAAAAACCTTCATGTTGCACTCCAAGAACTATGCATGCAATGTAGAATGTATAAATATGTTCATTTGGATGTTGCTTGCCATCACCATAGAACTTGGGGAAATTTTTCCATGAACCATGAGATAGTTCATGAGATGGTGGTGTCAAGATCAATGAACCAAAAACAATTCCACATGGACCTTGAGCAGCCATTCTGTGTATATTATATGGAGGAATAAAAAATATTTGCAAAGGAAAAATAGGCAAAGCCCTATGAATGTTGGAAGCTTCCCTTGGTATAAGAGATCTTGTATTGGTAGAAGGAAAAATTCTTGTATGCTGAAGAGGTGATCATGTATACGTCAGCAAAAGATCGAAGTTATGCTCTTGCAATAACTCAAATGTAAGATCAATGTGTCATGTTGCCCTTCTACTATGGGTGTAACTTTATTCTGCCAGATCATGAATCTATCTAGAAAATGAAAAAGATTAGCAACAGCTAAACAATTACAAATAATAAGGTGTTGCTCCTATTTCAACCGAATGAGTGTAGATCTCAGTTGCATGTTCGTTCCCTAGTGGAGTCACCAAAAACTATTGGGTGAATATTTTGTCATCAAAAATTTGGTAATAGAATGGTAATTTCAACCACAGTGTGATGAGATAAAATCTCTCCTTGAGGAAATAAGAGGCTGTTAGGTTGTGGAGCTAAAAGCTTCACTATATGCAGACATGGAGGAGGTTGTTGAGGTGTAAAGCAACCGACGTCGGTCAGGCCAACTGACGTCGGTCATATTCAAAGCACAGGGCTGTCGACATTGGTCAGGATCAGTCGACATCAGTCATCTCCAAGTAGACAAGGACCGACATCGGTCGCCTGTGCGGTTTCAGAACTGCTAGTTCACAGACAGTTAGTTAATGAACCAATTGTTTGCATGTAAAAAGGCTAATTATAGTCTTGAGCTACATATCTAATTATTGTAATTGGATGTCTAATTATTATTTGCATGAGATCTATATAATAGACTCATGGGTTGTATTGTAATTTGTGCTAGTTGAGAGAGCAAGGTTAGCTCCTTTAGAGGGAAGAGAGCAAGGTGTGTTCCTCCTAGTTCCACAGGGGTGTCGAGTGTGTATGATCAGGTAGAGCTGTAGGTTGTGCAAGTTTTGGTAGAGATCTATAGGGGTGCTAGTTTGGAGAATCAGAAGGTTTCTTCATGTGTGTATGATCTTGGTCGGCAAGTGTGCAAGGCCAAGTTTGGAGATCTATATGGTAAGTAAGATCATTGATTCGCAGGTGTGTGTGTGTGCGTGGTCTAGGTTTGCAGGTGTTGTAAAACCAAGTTGATCTACAGGTGGCAGCAAGATTAGAGAGATCAGCAACACAACAAGTAGCAAGATCAGGTGAGATCTACTTGGAGTACATTGAGTACTTGGAGTATGTGTGTATACTTGGACTTGAAGTACGTAGAGTACTTGGTACTGGCAGTAGTGATACTGACTGGTTGGAGGTGAACAACAACTCTGTGTTTGAGTTGTGTGTTGAGACCGTAGTTGAGAGAGTGAGCTCTTAAAGAGATTTATTGTTTATGCCCTAAAGGTGTGTGAGCCCTAGAGGAGTGTAAGGAAGAAGACTGTGGCATTTCTTTGTTGTATTTCCTTCTGGAAGAGTATTAATACAATTGAGTATTGTCTCCCATATTTTGTGTTATTTATGAATTCTAGTTACTTGTGATTCTGGTTAATTCTGCATATTTAGTTGCTTGCAAAGGTAATCAATTATGATTCATTGGGTTCTTAACAGTTGGTATCAGAGCTAAGGTTGCAGGGAGCAGGTTTGTGTTTGATTACAAGTCACTCTCAGGGGTTTCTGATTGAGTGGGAGTATAGCAATGGCAGATTAAAGTACACTAAGAATGGAGGAATTGAAAAGCATGAATGGTCAATTACGGTGTTATAGAAAGAAAGAGCAGGTAAAAAAAGATTGTTGGTTGGTTCAAGATTAGCATGAAGCAACTGTAGAAGCAGATGTTGCAGGTGTTGTTTCATAGGATGCTCTGGGATGTTCCTTGGATAAAGTAGAATCTTGTTTTATAGATTATGTTGCCTCTTTCCATGCAGCCCCAAATAGAGTATTTTTCCATGTTAAGGTCCATGGAGACTTTGGAAAGATTTATTTAGGGGTTGGTGAGCCTTGTCAAAGTATTGGCAAAGGGGAAGTGCGGCTAAAACTATAGGCGACCAACACATAGGTGTTGAAGAAGGTCATGCAGGTCCCAGTCTTGAAGATGTGGCTAATTTTTTCAGGGAAGTTGGGTGATGAGAGATGCACAGTAACTCTCACAGTGAATTCTTAGAATGTTGCCAAGGATGCACTTGAGTTAACATGTGGTAAGAAAGTAGGTACTCTTTATCTACCTACTTGTATTACTAATTCTTCTTCTGTTGCAAGGATGTGGCTTTGTAGGCTTGGTCACAAGAGCAAGAAGGAGATGCATGTTCTTAAGCGAAAGTCAGATGTCTTTGACAGACTTAAAAACTGGAAAGCCTTGGTGTTTATGGAGGAGATGATGGACAGAGATTAGCGGATGGGACTGAGTAACTCTGAGCAGGGCAGTTTGGACAGGGTTTTGATCCAAAGAGAGCTCGCGGGTATAAAGTCATCACTCACAAGAGAACACAGGTACCGACATCGGTCAGGAGGAATCAGTGTCGAACAGACAGGTGCCGATGTTGGTCATGTGTAGACCAGAGCCAGTGGTGTTGGGTAGGGTAAGACTGACATCGGTCAGGGAACCGACGTCGGCGATAGGTAGACATCAACGTCGGTCAAGAAATTGGCATCGATAGTCAGGACAATCGCATGGAACTGACATCGGTTAGATGCAGACTGTGTGGTGACTGAGGTCAGTCACTGGAATGGATTTTGGGCTGATAGCAAGCTGTCAAGGAGTCTCAAACACCCATATAGAGGACTAAAAGGGTAAGTAAGCCTCAAATTTGTCGTTCCTCTTCTTTATACTCATTGCTCACTGCAGAGCAGGAAGGATCCAGGAAATAGTGGGAGCATGGCATGAATGAGGAATTTGATTCCTAGGATGCAGAACCAAATGGGAGATTTGGTAGGGTTGCTAGCTGAAAAAAAGCACTGAAAGACGAATGGATTCCTTAGTTAAATAATAGAGATAATGGACACGTGAGACGCAAGGCCAAGTCATATGGTCTTGAGGAAGCTCCAAGACAGTGGTATAGGTTTGACAGGTGGATGACAAAGCATGGCTTTAGTCAATGTCATTGTAACTACTGTGGTTTCTTTACCAGGTGGATGATGGTCACAACATTATCTTGTTACTATATGTTGTGTGTTTGCTTGATGCAGGGTCACACATGCAAGGTTTTTTCTGAGCTAAAGGTAAAGTTAGTTCAGAGGTATGTCATGAAGAATCTGAAAGAGCAAAATTCTTTGGCATAAGTATGTTCTAGAGACATGGAAGGTCACAAGTTGATTTTGTCTTTGGATGATTGTGTGAAACTGGTCAGCACGCTGAGGGTTAGATAGTTATATGAACAGTGTCCTGATTCACATGATAAGGTTAAGTACATGCATACTGGACCTGAGGTTGCCCACGTAGTGGGAGCTATCAGCAAGTTTGGAGCCAATCCTGAGAAAGAAGCACTAGAGGGTAATTCAGTGGATTCTCAGGTATCTAAGAGGGACCAACAGCAAGTTAACATGCGATGCAGGGTCAAGTTCTTTTCTACATGGGTTTGTAGATGTGGATGCGGCAGGTTACTTGGATGACAGGAGGTACAACACAAGTTGTGTGGTGGTTGGTCTTCAGGATTGATCTTGAAGAGGGATACAAGCCAGGAAATAGATTACACGGTGTACAGGTATAGGTGCAGCTGTTTATCTCCAAGTGGGAGATTGTTAGGTTGTGGAGCTAAAAGCTTTACTGTATGCAGACATGGAGGAAGTTGTTGAGGTGCAGAGCAACCGACATCGGTCATGCCAATCGACGTTGGTCATATTCAGAGCACAGGGCTGCTGACATTGGTCAGGATCGGCCGACGTCGGTCATCTCCAGGCAGACAGGGACCGACGTCGGTCGCCTGTGTGGTTCTAAAATTTTTAGTTCACAGACAGTTAGTTAACGAACCGGTTGTTTGCATGTAGAAAGGCTAATTATAGTCTTGAACTGTGGATCTAATTATTGTAAGTGGATGTCTAATTATTATTTGTGATCTATATAATAGACTCATGGGCTGTATTGTAATTTGTGCTAGTTGAGAGAGCAAGGTTAGCTCCTTCAGAGGAAAGAGAGCAAGGTGTGTTCCTCTTAGTTTCACAGGGGTGCCGAGTGTGTATGATCAGGTAGAGCTATAGGTTGTGCAAGTTCTGGTAGAGATCCATAGGGGTGCTGGTTCGGAGAATCAGAAGGGTTCTTCATGTGTGTATGATCTTGGTTGACAGGTGTGCAAGGCCAGGTTTGGAGATCTACATGGTAAGTAAGATCATTGATTTGCAAGTGTGTGTGTGTGCGTGGTCTAGGTTTACAGGTGTTGCAAAACCAAGTTGATCTACAGGTGGCAGCAAGATCAGGGAGATCAGCAACACAACAGGTAGCAAGATCAGGTGAGATCTACTTGGAGTACGTTGAGTACTTAGAGTATGTGTGTATACTCAGAATTGAAGTACGTAGAGTACTTGGTACTGGCAGTAGTGATACTGACTGGTTGGAGGTGAACAACAACTCTGTGTTTGAGTTGTGTGTTGGGACCGCAGTTGAGAGAGTGTGCTCTTGAAGAGATTTATTGTTTATGCCCTAGAGGTGTGTGAGCTCTAGAGGAGTGTAAGGAAGAAGACTGTGGCATCTACTTTGTTGTATATCCTTCTGGAAGAGTATTAATACAATTGGGTATTGTCTCTCATATTCTGTGTTATTTCTGAATTCTAGTTACTTGTGATTCTGGTTAATTCCGCATATTTAGTTGCTTGCAAAGGTAATCAATTGTGCTTCCTTGGGTTCCTAACAGAGGCTCCCTTCTTATTGCAACTAAAACAACAAGTAATTATTTACACTTATTTACATTAATTTTATAAAAGTGGGTGTTATCATATCATCCAATTCTTTTTTTTCAAAATTGATGTTCACTTACAAACTTATACTATAAGTCCTTTCATTCCTTACAATGTACTATGAAAACATAAAATTACTTGTTGGAACAATAATAACTAATATTTCGATTAGTTAGATGTAAGAATAACTAGAATAATACCAGCAACATAACATGAATAGGTAAAACAAAGTGCAACCCAAAGTCTCTACCTTATTTCCAATAAAGATTAAATCACCAAATAAAATAACTTGTAGCCCAAAGTCTCGATAGTAAGTCACTTACAATGATGAATACAAACCCATTAACGATATTGCAGCTCAAAAGACTTTAAAATCAGCTTCCTAGCACCTTCTGATTTATAGAAATTCACACCACAATCTAATCAAAAGCACATGAAAATGTAATAGAAAATACATAATAACATTTCCAATACATAACAAGTTTATTCCAAAAAAAGATTGGAAGATCACTTGATTTTCTTATATTGATGAAATTCAAGATTTACAATTTAAACACAAAGTTTCAAAAATTGCTTCTCAATTCAACAATGTTTCTCTTCTATAGCCCTAGTGATCATGCCTTTACAAAAGAACATCCTCTTATTTATAGAGAGGAGATATGAAAAAAAAAAGGAAAACATAACTACTTTGACTTATTCTTGACATAGTCCAATTTTACTTAGGACTATGTACTTTTCTTACGTGTAAATTATACAAAATAAAACTACATATGGAAAACTATGAAAACAAACTAAGTGTCCATAGACACATAAATTTATTCCTTTTTATTCTTCTCCAAATATGTTTTGTATCTCTTTAAGGTTTCTTAAACCTCATTTTTATCTAGCTCGGATGTATTTCTAGAGATGGTGAGGACTCTTGTAATGGAGTATGCTATGTTGACTGGCAAGTCCTTGTTTTTATCCAAAATTCTTTGCAATTTATCCATTATTACTTATAATTCAACCAGCTTATCGATGGAGTCCAGTGTGAATATTTCTATCTCGACTTTTGTGTGAACCAAAGAAGTAAACTCGTAAATGACTATTTTCATAGGAAGGATTTTTGAGAGTCATCCTTTACTTAGCAAGGAAGTTCTCATATCTTGTATGTAAGGTCTAGCCCCTTGTCAGTACACATGTCCTGGGCTTATTCAAGATCCTTCATTAGATTTTGGAGAACATCTTTCTTATTCTTCATTGTCTCTCTATATTTTACAAACATCTTCCTATTTGGAATAACTTTTTACTCAACCAAGAGTTCCATCTTGAACTTGGGCAGCTCAGTCCATGTGTGAAAATCATTTTCTATTAACTGCAAGTCTTGAAAGAGTGTGTCGAGTGTTTATTGCATTTTCATTTTTACCTTGCTTAAGTTATTACAAAATTTAATGAAAAAATGTATCCATTGAGCACCTTACATTAACAATCTCTCTATAAAGGCACTGACTGCCTGACCTTGTGACCCAATCTTCTCTACTTATTAAATTGCTTTTTCAGTGGCCTCGCTCCCAAGAGGCTCTACTAACTCAGAAGATTGAGTGATCTTCAGTAGAACTGAGGTCAGTTATTCTACTTTTTCTTTGAGTTGATCCTTAATCACCTTATCATTATCATATCTCTCAAGTAAAGATGTCATCACTGCTTGTAGATCTTCTTTTGTACTTTTGTGTGTTTGCTTACCAATATCAATCCATCCTATTACATAGTCAAACACTTGGATATCTTCCATGTTTTTACCTTTTAGAGGAACTGTAACTTCAACATACTTGTTACTAGAATCAAAAATCACTCTTGATATTGTTTTGGCCTTTTTTGTTTTTTTTGGCTTTATTGGCACAAGTTAGCTAAATTCAAAATCATCTGATGACACAACTTGTTCCTTCCTCGTAAGTATTTGGGATATTAGCCAAGGGAGAAGGGTTGATGAATCTTTTTGTGCAAATGATGTTAAGAATTATGATGTTGGGAGAGTATCAATGGTTTTTGAGGTGCGTGGAATGGAAGGTGGAATAGAGGTATCCAATAATGGAATGAATATCGATGGAGTGGTGGAAATGATAGGTGGAATTTGGGTTGGTATAGCACATTTGACATGGGAGTGGATGAGACTTGGGTTACCAATTTAGAAGATGAAGTAGACATGAACTTATCAATGTCTTACTGGGTGAAATATATATTGGTAGGTGATCCTGATGACTTTGAAGGACTAGGCAAATTATAAAGGGATCCAAAAACTTGGTTTAAAATTCCATGGGAAGGAACTTGAAAAAGTGTATCATTGGTTGGTGAGGAAGGAGAAGAATTATCCAAGTGGATCCATGTATTGTTCCATTTTTTTAAAGTCTTTAATTTCTAGTCAAACAATTTTCACATTAAAGAATTCATCAAGAGCTTTCTGACGCTTCTTTTGGAATGCAAAACAGAGTTCAGATGCTCAAGATATAGCTTGCTGAAGTATTCTTGCAACAGGGAAATAACATGTCAAAAAGTGACGTGGCATTTTTCAAATATGCCAAGTGGACCGATAATCATTTGACATGTGGAAATCTTAATTAGAGCAAAAAATTTGGTTTGGTGTTTTTTTTAGCCTCCAGTCTTTGACAGGCGGTCATATAAGGATCCGTGGGCCTCGCTATTTTCTCGTTGGGGACCCTCAGCAAGGTTCGACACACTCTTGTGGAGGGGTGCCTTGGCCTCCTATTCTTCATGTGTTATTGTATTGAACATTGTATTTAAGTTATAAAGTATGCTGAAGTGGGATAATTATTTTTCACTTTGTAATAAGAAGCCACGAACTAACACATGGCAAAACCACAAACCAACACATGTCATCCACCTTCGCCACACACAAACCATGCAAAGACCACATGTTTACCCACATTCTCCAATGGCGGCATAAGGTAGGCATTTAGCTAAGTCTTGCACCAAAGTCTCCCACAAAAGGGATGTCGGCACTCATCAAGGAAGCCGCCAACCCTTAAAAAGCATGCAATCCATTTTAAAACAGCCAATGTGGGATAAAAAGATAAGAGATAAAGTGCTAAAGGGAAGGATGACACCTTGAACCCAGCACTTTCCATACAAAAAGATAAGCCTTGATCACTTGAGCCACGGGCTTGGAAGTGGCATAAAAGGAGCGAATATCTATTAGAAGGGGATTATGCAGTGGAATGTGTGTAAGAATTAAGAAGGTTAGGAATTAATTTATGCCTTGTACGGCCTTGGGCCATTATTTTTAGGTCTAAGAGATATTTTTACAGGCAATCAGAGATCAGAGAAGGTGAATTGAAGACATGTATTGATTTTGTAAGCCATTTGTTGCACAAAATTAATGGAAATGGTCTTCACTTTGAACGGACCCGGAGATGTAGGCTATTGAAGCCGAACTCCGTTATCAATTTGCTAGTGATTTCTTCTAATTTTTCTCTGCTATTTTATAATTCTGATCTTTATTTTAATTACGGTTTTAATTTCTTTATGCAAAATTAAAAGGAAAAGTCAGGAAATAGAAAGATCTTTTAAATGCAAAAGTGTGTTATTCAAATTTTGTACACTTGCATTTTCAATTTTCAGATCAAATTTTTGGTATCATAGTGGTTGTTATTTAACAGTGGTTGCTAGTGTATGTTGACAAGGTCTAAATCCCAAAAGGGTGAAGGAAAACTCGTTGAGTATAATCCAGAGATTGGCTCAAGGCATGCTTCAGGGATGGCCGAAGAAGAGATGGAATTCAAACAAGCTTTTTGCTGAGCATTAATGGAGATGAGAAGCATGGTTGAGGAATACCATGAAAAACAAAGGAAATCTAAGAATGACAAAGGTGATTCACAAGAATCGAAAGGTAAAGAAACCGAAAAACCTTCTTCATCATATGATGGTAAAAAAATTGTGGAATCTCTCCCTTCACTCAAATTGGATATTAAGTTTGAATTACCAATGTTTAATGGTGAAGTTAATGCCAAAAAGTTGGATAATTGGGTCAAGTAGATTGAAGTTTATTTCAGGGTCCAAAAGATTGCAGAGGATGAATCAAAAATTCATTTGGCTACTCTTCGTATGGGAGGCACAGCTCTCATCTGGTGGGAGAGTAAGTTGAAGGAAGCTAAGCTTCAAAAAGGTAACTCGATTTCTACTTGGAATGAATTTGTTGAAGAAGTCAAAAAACAATTTTATCCTTTAGGCTATATGCAACAAGCCATGATGGATTGGCAAAATTTTAGACAAGGAAAAGGCCAAAATATTCAAGATTATACACAAGAATTTAGGAAAAAAGCTTTACTTTTGAATGTTCCTCTTTACACACAAGAAACACTGCTAAAATATAAAGGTGGGCTACATAGTTACTTAAGACATATGATTATTATGTTCAATCCCACTAATTTAGATGCCGTGTGTGTACAAGCCACTCATTTAGAGGCTAGAGGAAAACAATCAAAAGAATCTCTTCCTAAAGTTAAAAGTAAGCAATCTAATGTTAAGCAATCCAAAGGGGAAAGTTCATCAGGAAAAGGTAAACAGAAATCCACATTTACTGTTAAAAAAGAAGAAGGAAAACCATTTTGTAATCATTGTAAAAAAAATCATGATGAGTCTAAGTGTTGGAAACTACACCCTGAGTTAAAGCCTAAAAGGTTTCAAAAGAAGGAAAAGAAGACTAATGTTATGGTTCAGGACTTAGGTTCAGATTTAGGTGATGAAACTAAGATCATAGCTATGGGATTACATAATGATTCTTCTCTTTCAGTTTCTAGCACTAAGTCATCAAATGATGCATCTTCTTCTAAACAGAATTTTGTGCATGTTGATAAGAAAAGAAATTAATTGTTCCACATTAGAGTTGTTTCAAAACATACTAAGATTGACACTCTATTTGATAGTGGTTCAGAATAAAATTTAATTTCTGAAGAGGTTGTTAAGAAGTTAGGCTTGCAAACCCATCCCCACCTGAAGCCTTATCCACTAGGTTGGGTGTGTGACATTGCGAAGCTACAAGTCTCACAAACTTGTAGACTGAGGTTTACCATCACATCCAAGTTCGTAGATGAGGTTGAGTTGGATGTTGTCCCATTGGACATATGTGGGATTGTTTTGGGAAGCCCATATCTTTATGATAGAAAAGCAATCTTTTATAGAGAGGAGAATAAGTGCTTGTTTGTTAAGGATGGCATTGAATATATAGTCAAAGCACATCACATTAAAATAAGTCTTTCTTTGGTTACAACAGGACAAATGAAAAGAATAGTAAATTCAAGCAAGACTTTTTGTCTCATGTTGATTAAGTCTAAGGAAAAAGAATATTCTCAGGCTTTGGAGAATTGTGATCCTAAACACAAGAATGAATTGGTTGAAATCATTTCTACTTATGATGATGTATTTTAGGATCCTAAGGGTTTGCCGCCTAAAAGGGGAGTTCAAGATGAAATTCATCTATTGCAAGATTCTCCTCTCCCTAACATTGGCATGTACAGGTTATCAGTGGTGGAAAATGAAGAAATCAAAAAATAGTGAATGGATCTATTGGATAGAGGTATTATTCGTCCAAGTTCATCTCCTGTTGGTTCACCCATTATTTTGGTGCTAAAGAAAGATGGCACTTGGCGAATGTGTGTTGATTTTCATGCTTTTAACAAAATTACTATTAATAATCATTACCCTCTTCCTCATATTGATGATTTTTTGGATCAATTAAAACATGTTATTTATTTCACTAAGCTAGATTTGAGAAGTGGATATCATCAAGTAAGAATTAATGAAGGTGATGTGTGGAAAACCACCTTTAAAACAAAACAAGGATTATTTGAATGGCTTGTTATGCCTTTTAGGTAGGTTGTGTAATGCCCCAACTACATTCATGAGATTGATGAATGATGTTTTTAGATAGTTCCTTGATGATTTTGTCATCATTTACTTAGATGATATATTGATTTTCAGCAAGTCTTGGGAAGAGCATGTGATCCACATTAATAAATTCATGGATGCATTACGAAGGGAAAAACTTTATTTAAAAATGTCAAAATGTGAATCTGGCAAGACATCTTTGATATACTTTGGTTACATTGTAGGACATGGTGAATTGAAAATTGATCCTACAAAAGTGGCAGTCATAGTTAACTGGCCTACACCCACTAATACAACTGAGGTTATAAGTTTTATTGGTGCAGTATAGTTTTGGAGAAAGTTTATTTCTCAATTTTCATATATTGCATCACCTTTGCATTCTTTGACAAGTGTGAAATAGGTCTTCCAGTGGGCAGGCAAGCATCAAAAGGCCTTCGACACTTTGAAAGAAAAGATAAATACTACTTCGGTCTTGGCGCTTCCTGATATACAACAACCATTTGAGATCGAGACGGATGCAAGTGAGTATGCTATGGGAGCTATTTTAATGCAAGGTAAGAAACTAGTTTGTTATCATTCTGAAACCTTCACAAATGCAGTAAGAAAATATCCAACTTATGATAAGGAATTGTATGCATTGGTTCAAAGTGTTAAAAAATGGAAACATTACTTAATGGGCAAAGAAATAATAATACATACAGATCATTCACCCTTACAGTATCTCCAATCACAAACCAAACTACAAAAGTCTAGACATTTTCGTTGGATGGGTTTCTTACAACAATTACATCTTGTGATTAAGTAGAAAAAAGGTATTCAGAATAAGGTTGCCGATATGTTATCTAGGCCTCCCATGGTTGTTGCATCTATTCTATTACAACATGGTTCTTTGTCTCATGAAAGTTATAAAGAATAGTATGTTAATGATCTCGATTTTCAGGATGTCTATAAAGACTTGATGAGTAGTAGACAAGTAGAAGAATTGGACTATTATGACACAATGATCTTTTGTATCGTTTGGGTAAACTTTGTATTCCTCAAAATGAGAGGGTGCACATGATTAGAGAAGCACATACTTCTCTTATTTCTGGTCATTTTGGAGTTGCTAAAATGGTTGCACATTTGAAAATGTATTGTTACTGGCCCCGTATGTAGGAAACTGTTGCCAAATATATTAAGGGATGTACTCTTTGTGCCACAAACAAACCTAGTAATAAGAAACTGGGACTTTATACTCCTCTACATGTTCCTACTCACCCCTGGGAAAGTATCTCCATGGATTTTGTCAGGGGTTTGCCTATGACACAAAAAACATGACTATTTAAATGTGGTTGTGGATAGATTTAGCAAGATGTGTGTTTTGATTCCTTGCACTAAGAAAATTACTAGGGAAGGCACTGCACACTTGTTCTTTAAACATGTATGGGTTCATTTTGGTTTACCTACTTCAATTATTTATGATCAGGATTCTTGATAATATTGGGGAGTTTTGGTCAACTTTGTGGGGACTAATGGACACTAAATTAAAAAAGAGCACTGCATTTCATCCGCAAACCGATGGGCAAAAAGAGGTTGTGAACCGAATCATGGTACATTTGCTTAGGGGTTATAGTAATAAACATCTAAAGTTATGGGATGAACAATTGTGTTACGTACAGCATGCATATAATTGGGCACTTCATTCTTCTACTATGAAATCTCCATTTGAAGTTTGTTATGGATACTTGCCTAAATCTCCTCTAGATGTTTGTTATGGAAAGGATACAGCTGTTGGTGAACCAAAAGAAGCCATTCGAGCTAAGAAGTTCATTGAAAAAATATATCTCATACATCAGACTGTTCGTACTCAATTGGAGAAAAGTCAAGCCAAGTATAAAGCTAAACATGACAAACATTGTATTGATCACCAATTTGTTGTAGGTGATAAGGTATGGCTTCACATCAGTAAGGAAAGACTGATAGGTGAAGGTAAAAAGTTCAAACCAATCCGGTATGGTCCTTTTCAAATTATGAAAAAAATTAGCACAAATGTTTTACAGTTAGATTTACCATCTTACGTGCAGATTTATTCAGTTGTAAACGTGGAAAATCTGAAATTGTATGAGCCTCCAATGATTATTGATCATGATGAAAGTGTATCCATTCCTTCTGTTGATGATTTTACTCCTGAATATCTAACAGAATTGTAGGAAGATACTATTCTTGACAAGAATGTGTGGACTTTGTGAAGAGGTGATGTTGAATATCTTCATGTTGGTCTAAAATGGATGCACCCAAACAAGGCCAAATGGATGGAAGCCGGAAGGGTGAGGGAGAAATACCCTTACCTCATTACCAATTAATTTCAACTTTCAGAGGTCCAAAAGTTCCTAGTGGGGAGTAGTGATCCAGGTGTATCCATGTAACGTTCCATTTCTTAAAGTCTTCAATTTCTGGTTGAACAATTTTCACATTGAATAATTCATCGAGAGCTTTTTGACACTTCTTTTGGAATGCAAAATGGAGTCAAGATGCTCGAGATATAGATTGCTGAAGTATTCTTGCGACAAGGAAATAACATGTCGAAAAGTGATGTGGCATTGTTCAAATACGCCAAGTGGACCAATAATCATTTGACACGTGGAAATCTAAATTAGAGCAAAAAATTTGGTTTGGTGTTTGTTTTTAGCCTCCGATCTTTGACAGTTGGTCATATAAGGATACGTGGACCCTTCTATTTGCTCCCTAGGGGCCCTCAGCGAGGGTCAACACACTCTTTTGGAGGGGTGCCTTGGCCTCCTATTATTCATGTGTTATTGTATTGAACATTGTATTTAAGTTACAAAGTCTACTGAAACCCCACCAATGTGGGATAATTGTGTTTCACTTTGTAATAAGAAGCCACGAACCAACACATGGCAGAACCACCAACCAACACATGTCATCCACCTTTGCCACACACAAACCATGCCAAGACCACGTGTTTACCCACATTCTAGAATGGCCACCTAAGTTAGGAATTTAGCTAAGTCTTGTACCAAAGTTTCCCATAAAATGGACATCGACACTCATCAAGGAAGCTGCCAACCCTTAAAAAGCATGCAATCCATTTTAAAACAGCCAATGTGGGATAAAAAGATAAGAGATAAAGTGCTAAAAGGAAGGCTGACGCCTTGAACCTAGCACTTTCCATGCAAAAAGATAAGCCTTGATCGCTTGAGCCACGGGATTGGAAGTGGTATAAAACGAGCGAATATCTATTAGAAGGGGATTATGCAGCTGACTATGTGTAAGAATTAAGAAGGTTAGGAATTAATTTATGCCTTGTACAGCCTTGGGCCATTATTTTTAGGTCTGAGAGATATTTTTACAGGCAATCAGAGATTAGAGAAGGTGAATTGAAGACTTTTATTGATTTTGTAATCCATTTGTTGCACAAAATTAATGGAAACGGTCCTCACTTCGAATGGACCTGGAGATGTAGGCTATTGAAGTCAAACTCTGTTATCAATTTACTGGTGATTTCTTTTGATTTTTCTCTGCTATTTTATAATTTCTATCTTCATTTTAATTCTTGTTTTAATTTCTTTATGCAAAAGTAAAAGGAAAAGTCAAGAAATAGAAAGATCTTTTAAATGCAAAAGTGTGTTATTCAAATTTGCTACACTTGCATTTTCAGTTTTTAGATCAAAGAATAAGTAGTTTAAAGAGGCATCGTAGGATAAATTGATGCAGTAGGAGTGATAGGGGGAGAATGGAAGACACTACTTGAGAGACCTCTATTTGAGAAGTCATTGGCTGCATTGATGCATCACTTGTGGTAGGATTTTCTTCTACATTTGTTTAAACATTTTTCTCTGTATCAGTATCCTTGCCCTTACCTTTACCTTTGATTTTGAAAACAAACTTCACCTTCTATGTAGAGGTGGGGGCATCTTCCTTATTCTTTGTTCTTAGCTTTTCTCGCTTCCTAGGAGTTTCTTCATCATACTCT
Organism: Torreya grandis; assembly: GCA_037957365.1. Classification (NCBI taxonomy): domain Eukaryota; kingdom Viridiplantae; phylum Streptophyta; class Pinopsida; order Cupressales; family Taxaceae; genus Torreya; species Torreya grandis. The sequence continues at coordinate 3,189,057 of JARHVA010000482.1, read as the reverse complement.
TCCTCTAAGCTAGTCTTAAATGGTTTCAATCTGATATCCTTCCCTTCCAACCAGGCATTGGTTTTTGCAATAATGAGTTGGAATCTATCTCTTATGGAAGTAGATTCCTTTATTGACCATTGGATTGGGGAAAGAGGAGTAGAATAAATCTAAATACTCTCATAAAGAGGGTCCAATGTATTCCCATCATCTTTCATTCCTTCAGGAATGTCAGCCAATTTCAAATTGACAATTTGATCTACGGTGAGATGGCTTTAGTCAATCTTTCTCATTTCTTCCTCTATCATACACTCAGCCCAAATATTCTTTATTATGTGCACGTGAGTGTAGTTCCCTTTGAGATTTTATTTCATCTTCTTATAGTCAAAGTCTTCCCTGCTCTTGAACCTTTTGAAAGTGATCCATTGTAATTCAATTACCATTTCCTTAGCCTTTGGAGTGGTAGACACTGTATATTAGCCAATGTTGATTGGAAACTTGAAATCAAACTTATGTGTATCTGATTATTTCTTGTGCATGCTCATCATCTACTGACACATTTCCATTAGGATCATCTTGTCACTTAGATATTTGGGTAGCATATATGGTTGTTCATCAAACCCTCTTACTCTAATGTAGGTAAAAGTTGGGAATTATAAGAATATAAAACCAACCGTAATCATTTGCTCCCATGTTGCATCTGAAACTCTCTTATTCTCAAGGTCTTTGTCAAAACTACAAATGCACTTGTAAAATAAAGCATTATTAACCCTTCTATAATGTTTCAAGCTCTCCTTTATAGTTAATTGTGGATAGTACTCATACACAGGAACCTACCTTCTATTACCATTGCTAGTTAACCCTGGAAAATATTTCATGCTAGTTACAGCATATACCAGATAAGAGGTCATGAAAAACTTGAGAGAAGAGGTCACCTCAGAGAGTTGGTGACATATGGCATCATTGATCTCTTTTTCCCAGAATATCTTATGTTTACCCCTCTTGATGACCTAGATGTAATGATACATCCACTCTTAAAAAATGTTTGATGTGGGCAGCCCCTTAACTCTACTCAGAAGAGTGATTAAATCCCCCACTTACTCTAAGAATTCACTATGATAATTTATTTTGGGCTATCTAGCAATGGAATGCCAAGGAGTTCTAAGCCAGTGGGAGTTGATGTGCCTTTTGCATTTGTATGAATTCTTATCATAATGCTCCTGGGTTGATTTCATAGAAATATTTGACTACTTTTCTATGTCAGGGAGATAAAATATTTTATCAAAATAATCCTCATCTAGCCAAATGACCACTTTTCCATTTGCATCCTTAACTAATTTGGTTTGCTTTTCAAAATGGGTAACAACTATTAAGACAAACTCTGAATCTTGTGCTGAAACTGGGAATGTTATTGCCAAGTGAATTCCACTATCCAAGACTGCTTTCATGTGTGGTGCAATGGGATCCTTATTTGACCTCTATAAGAACTCTATCATATCTACATGATCAATTTTTGTATCCCTAATCTGATCCATAATGGATTCAATTGCAAACATTGGGACTACTTCTTGAAATTTGTACTTTATGGTTCTCTTAACAGGAGTCTTCTGACATTGGTTAAACAACTGCAAGAGAGAATTCCAATCCTCCAGATTTAACACTTTCATCTAATGGAAAGATATGTGTGAGCAGATAAAATTAGAATTATTGCATGGAGTAGTAAAGCACTTCATGTAGTTTGGATAATTTTCTCTGAACCACACCATGGGTAGGTGACTTTTTTGCAATCCAGAGAAAATTCTCTAGATGACACAGGATGAGAAGGGTGTAGGCCAGATAATTTTCTCTAGCTTGCCTTAATTCAAGGCCTTAGATACATTGGGTAAGGTTGGATGTAGGTCAGATAAAATTATCTGACCTTCATCATTAATTTGGGATTTGGTGCAATTCAAAAAAAATTCTCTGAAGTGCACCATTTCGAAACATTCAGTGAATAGGGTGCACTTTGGAGAAAATTATCCAATGTGCACCTGGGCTAGGTTTTAGGTAAGATGGAGTGCACATCGGATAAATTTATTTGGAGTACACTGTTAGGGTGTGGAGCTAAAAGCTTCACCAAAGGAGCGCATTTTAATAGTTGCAGGTTTACATAGTCACCGGCATCGATCAGGAGCGACTGACGTCGATCAGGTGCAGTTCAAGAGACACTGGCGTCGGCAGGGGATCAGCCGACATCGGTCACAGGCAAGCAGGCAGGAACTGACGCTGGTTACCTGTGTGTCTAGAATGCTATTTTCGAGGATAGAACCGAGTGTTTGCATGATGAGTTTAAGTCTTAGTCTTAAGTTCGCGTCTCTATTATTAGTAAGACTGTTTTTAGAGCCCTTGTTCAAGAGGCTTAACTGTTGGTTGTAAGTGCATGCTCAAGTATCCTAATTCTATATGTAGAATTAGATCTTCTTAGCTTATTGTTGTAGTTCAATGTAAGACATTGTTGAATGTTGAAGAACAGTACATAGTTGAATCATTCCAGGTTGTTGGAGTTGATTATACTTGAGAGAGAGAGCTCTTGATGGAAAGAGATCTAGAGAGAGATTTGTACATCTGAGAGAGGTGTGGAAGAAAGAAGTTTCTTCAATTGTATTCCTTCTGTAAAGAGTTTAATACAAGTTTTCAGGGTGGTTTCTTGTATCTCTTATTCTTTGCTATTATCATTCTAGTTACTTATCTATCTAATTTAATTCCGCATTTATTGCTTTCACAAGTGTAATCATATTGTTGGTTGATCCCCAACAAGTGGTATCAGAGCATGTTTATTGTTCTAGGTACCTGACAAGTGGTATCAGAGCTTAGGTTCACTAACAGGTGGTTCAGATCTGTGTAGTGTGTATTAATTACAGGTTACTCATAGGGATTTCTGCAAGGATTTCTGTTTGAGTGGGAGAAGCAATGGCAGAAGAAAGTAAACTGAGAATGGAGAAGTTCAATGGCAAAAATTATCAACATTGGAGAATGCAGATAGAGGACTATATGTATCAGAAAGATCTATACTTACCGTTAGGTGGGATTGCAAAGAAGCCCACAGACATGGATGATGAAGAATGGGAAGTTCTTGATAGAAAGGCTCTGGGGTCTATAAGACTGAGTCTAGCATCTACTGTGATATCCAATTTATCACAGGCAAAGTCTACGGTAGAGTTAATGACTACGTTAGTAAATTTGTATGAAAAACCCTCAGCGTCTAATAAGGTATATCTTATGAAGCAGTTATTTAATTTGCATATGAATGAAGGTGGATCTGTGTCTACTCATCTGAATGATTTTCATGGAATTGTAAATCAATTAAGTTCAGTCAATATAGTGTTTGATGATGAAATAAAATCTCTTTTAATATTATGTTCTTTGCCTGAAAGTTGGCATGGCTTAGTAATGGCAGTTAGTAATACTGCATCTACATCAAATATTTTAAAAGTAGAGGATGTTGTTAGTGTTATCTTGAATGAGGAAATTTGTAGGAAAAGCACAGAGGAAACATCTAGGAACACTTTAAATTTTGATAGCAGGGGGAGACAAAAAGAGAAGAGCAAGAGGAGATCAAGATCTAAGTCAAGGGTGAGAGGAAGATCCAAATCCATAAATGGCAGGAAGCCACAATGTTGGAATTGTGGAAAGATTGGGCACATAAGCAGAGATCACTGGTCAAAGCCTAAGGAGGACAATCAGCATGAAGGAAAGGAAGAAGCAAAGGTTGCAGGTATTGCACAAGATGCTTTAATATTCTCTTTGCATAATAATATAGAATCTTGGGTGTTAGATTCTGGTGCATCTTTTCATGCTACCCCTAATAGGGAATATTTTAGTGACTATATCCATGGAGATTTTGGAATAGTGTATCTAGGGGATGATGAGCCTTGTAAAATTATTGGCAAAGGTAAAGTGCAGCTAAAAATGCAGAATGGCAACACATGGATGTTGAGAGATGTTATGCATGTTCCTAGCTTGAAGAGTAATTTGATTTCTGGAGGAAAGTTAGGGGATGAGGGTTCTACAGTAACTCTCACAGCTAAATCTTGGAAGGTGACCAAGGGTGCATTTGTTATGGCCAGAGGTAAGAGAGTAAGTACTCTCTATTTATGTAATTATGTTACTAACAATTCTTCTTTTTATATTATCTACTTCAGATGTGGATGCTAAACTATGGCACTCAAGGCTTGGCCACATGAGTGAGAAGGGAATGTCCATTCTTAAGTCCAAAGGTATGCTGTCAGATTTAAAAGGCATAGATCTAGAGTTTTGTGAGCACTGTGTTTTTGGGAAACAGAAGAGAGTGAGTTTCCTCAAGACTGGGTCAACTAAGAAGAAGCATAAGTTGCAGCTTGTTCACACAGACATGTGGGGACCGGCTCAAGTTGCTTCCATTGGAGGATCACGGTACTATGTTTCGTTTGTAGATGATGCTACAAGAAAGGTATGGATCTATTGTATTAAGAAGAAATCTGATGCATTTAAGACTTTTAAGATTTGGAAAGCTATGGTTGAGAATGAAATAGGCAAAAGATTGAAGTGCCTGAGATCTGACAATGGTGGTAAGTTCTGCAGCTATAAGTTCAACTGGTATTGTTATATGCATGGAATTCGTAGGCAAAGGACGGTTCCAAGGACACCTCAGTAGAATGGAATTGCTGAAAGGATGAATAGAACAATCATGGAGCATGCAAGGTGTATGAGATTGCATGTTGGTTTGCCATTAGAGTTTTGGGCAGAAGCTGTTGACACTGTAGTGTACCTGATTAATAGAGGACCCTCTACAGCACTGGATGGTGGAATTCCAGAAGAGGCATGGACAAGTAAAAAGGTAGATCTCTCATATCTCAAAGTTTTTGGTTGTGAAGCCTTTGTGCACATTGATAAGGAAAATATAAAGAAGATGGATGCTAAGTCTATGAGGTGCACATTTATTGGCTATGGCTCAGATGATTTTGGTTTCAAATTTTGGAATCTAGGAACTAACAAGGTAATTAGGAGCCGTGATGTTGTTTTTAATGAAAGAGTGATGTATAGTGATCAGCTGAAGAAGCTGAATCACTCTGGGTAGAGCAATGGTGAATTGGACGAGGTGACGGTCCAAAATGAGCTCGCGGGAAAAAGAAATAATCACTTGTAGGAAAACATAGAGACCGACGTCGACAGGTTAGGAACCGACGTCGGCAGTAAAGAAACCGATGTCGGTCATACAGAGACTAACATCGATAGGTTAGGAACCGATGTCAGTCAGGAAGAACCGACATCGGCCAGTAATAGGCCTGGAAGTGACCGAGGTCGGTTACTGTCAGAGAATTTGGGTGGACAGCGTGTTGTGAACAAGTCTCAGACACCCATCAGGAGGTCAGAAAGGGTAAGTAAGCCTCCAATTCGATATTCTCCTTCATTATTCTATTTATTGCTAACTGATGGTGGAGAACTAGAGAGTTTTGAAGAAGCAATACAGGTGGAGTCCAAGAGTCAGTGGGAGCGTGGCATGGTTGAGGAAATGGAGTCCTTAAGAGAGAACCAAACATGGGATTTGGTTGAGCTGCCAGCTGGTAAGAAGACACTGAAGAACAGATGGACCTACAGGTTGAAAGAAGGTGAGAATGGATAGATGAGATATAAGGCCAGATTGGTAGTGAAAGGATTTGCACAAAATCCAGGTATTGACTTTGGTGAGATTTTTTTCCTGTTGTTAAAATGACTTCTATACGGGTTGTATTGTCTTTGGTTGCTATTGAGGATTTGCATCTTGAGCAGCTAGATGTTAAGACAACGTTTCTTCATGGAGATTTGGATGAGGAAATTTATATGGAATAGTTGGAAGGATTTGAGGTCAAAGGTAAGGAGAAGTTAGTGTGCAAATTGAAGAAAAGCTTGTATGGCCTCAAGCAAGCTCCTAGACAGTGGTATTTGAGATTTGACAGGTTTATGACTGAGCATGGCTACAGTAGGTGTCAATCTGACCATTGTGTGTATTTTAAGAGATTGGATAATGGTAGATATATTATTCTATTGTTGTATGTAGATGATATGTTGGTTGCAGGATCACACATGCAGGATATCTCTGAGCTTAAGGTGAAATTAGCTCAAACGTTTGCCATGAAGGATTTGGGAGCAGCAAAGAAAATCCTTGGCATGAGCATTAAGAGAGACAAAAAAAATCACAGGTTGATTTTGTCTCAAGAGGATTATGTGAACAAGGTGTTGGAGAGGTTTAATATGCAGGATGCTAAACCGGTAAGCACACCTTTGGCTAGACATTTTAAGTTGAGTAAAGAACAATGTCCTAATTCACATGATGAGATAGAGTACATGAGTAGAGTTCCATATTCTTCCGCAGTAGGGAGTTTAATGTATGCAATGGTTTGTACTAGACTGGATATTGCCCACGCAGTGGGAGTTGTAAGTAAGTATATGGCAAATCCAGTGAAGGAGCACTAGAAAGCAGTTCAGTGGATCCTTAGATATTTGAGAGGAACCAGCAGTAAGCATTTGTGTTATGGAGGTTCAGATACTTCTCTACATGGCTATGTAGATTCAGATATGGCAGGTGATTTGGATGGAAGGAGGAGCACCACAGGATATGTTTTCACTGTAGGTGGAATGGCGATTAGCTGGATATCAAAGTTGCAGAAGGTTGTTGCCTTGTCAACTACAGAAGCAGAGGATATTGCAGTCACAGAGGCTAGCAAAGAGATGATATGGATGACACGGTTCATGGAAGAGTTAGGAAAGGAGCAAGAGAGTTGTAGATTGTATAGTGACAGTTAGAGTGCAATCCATTTGGCTAAGAATTCAGCCTTTCACTCAAGAACCAAGCACATACAGCTAAGGTACCACTTCATACGACAGGTATTGGAGGATGGTGAGTTGAAGCTGAAAAAGATCCATACAGATAGGAATCTTGCTGATATGTTAACCAAGCCGATTACAAAGGAGAAGTTGAATCTTCATTCAACTTCTATTGGTCTTCATGATTGAGTTAAAGATGGAGGAGCTAGAAGATGTTGTTGTACAGGTACTGGTGCAGCTGTTTATCTCCAAGTGGGAGATTGTTAGGGTGTGGAGCTAAAAGCTTCACCAAAGGAGCGCATTTTAATAGTTGCAGGTTTACATAGTCACCGGTGTCGGTCAGGAGCGACCGACGTCAGTCAGGTGCAGTTCAAGAGACGTCGGCGTCGACAGGGGATCAGCCAACGTCGGTCACAGGCAAGCAGGTAGGAACCGACGTCGGTTACCTGTGCGTCCAGAATGCTATTTCCGAGGACAGAACTGAGTGTTTGCATGATGAGTTTAAGTCTTAGTCTTAAGTTCCCATCTCTATTATTAGTAAGACTATTTTTAGAGCCCTTGTTCAAGAGGCTTAACTGTTGGTTGTAAGTGCATGCTCAAGTCTCCTAATTCTATATGTAGAATTAGATCTTCTTAGCTTATTATTGTAATTCAATGTAAGACATTGTTGAATGTTGAAGAACAGTACAGAGTTGAATCATTCCAGGTTGTTGGAGTTGATTGTACTTGAGAGAGAGAGCTCTTGAGGGAAAGAGATCTAGAGAGAGATCTGTACATCTGAGAGAGGTGTGGAAGAAAGAAGTTTCTTCAATTGTATTCCTTCTGTAAAGAGTTTAATACAAGTTTTCAGGGTGGTTTCTTGCATCTCTTGTTCTTTGTTATTATCATTCTAGTTACTTATCTATCTGATTTGATTCTGCGTTTATTGCTTTCACAAGTGTAATCATATTGTTGGTTGATCCCCAACATACACCAATGGGGTCAAGTCGATTAGGTGCACTTTGAATAATTTTCTCTGAAGTACATCATGAAGAGAATTGTCACTTGGAGGAAATTCTCTTAGGAACATAGTTCAATGGAAAATGCAAGGTTTAGAATGGGTTTTGAGACAAACTAAGTGGTTTTGAAAAATCAAAATAATCATGGGATTTTTTAAAATGAAAAGGGTCAGAGAGGTAATGGTTACCATGTGGTTTTGAAAATAACATGCAGGGTTTTTGGTAATTCTACATGGGTTTACAACACAAGAAATATATGGGGTTTCAAAAATAAATGAGAATGATGCAAAGAGACATGAAAAGCTAGGGAAAATAAAAGAGAAAGGGAAAGAAAAACAAATTAAAACATACCTGAGATTCAAAGAGGTTAAATCCATGTACGAAGCACAATACAATCAAGCATGGAAATGACCACTGAAAGGATGATGTTGCACTCAAAAATGGTGAAGTGGGAGAAGTAAAAATAAATGGTGACAAAGAATTTACATGGTAAAAAATATTTATAAATAGCTAATTAATGACCAATAATTACCCCCTCGATGGTGGGCCCACATGTAGGAGCAGATAATTTATCCGGTCTTGCACGTGCAGTGGTAAAGAAATTCTTCACCATTGCATGTTTTGGTGTAGTCTGGAGAAAATTCTTTGTCCCGAAAGATTTTATACTTGGTAGAGTCTAGAGAAAATTCTTCGGACTGCAAGGGGTGAAAAATTATCAAAAAGACTAACTTTTTGAGGTTGAAATCACACATAAGGACAATTAATTTGCCTTGGTTTTTGTTCTTAGATCTCATGGGATACAAAATGGACAAGTTTTATAGGGTTATCCCATGAATTAATATTGATAAATTCAAGGATAACATCTACAATAGAATGAAGATATCTAACTCACCTTGAAATAAGCATATAAGTGTTGATAGTCTACAAAGGATATTTATCATCATTAGGAGGTAGTATATAGGTGTTAAGAGAAGCTCAAGATCAACTTTCAAACCTGAATTACCTGACTTGAAGGTTTTTAAGTTTTTTTAAGGTGTTAAGGAGTTCAAATTGCATCTCAAAGATAGTTATGTGATCAAGAAGAAAACTTGTCATTCCTCATCAAGATAGAGGTCAGTTTCATGAGGAGAATGTGAAGAGTCACAAGTAGCCAAAAGGAGATAATACGCCACCTTGATGAAGGCATTATTACTCCAAGCAACACATGTTAAAGAGGATGACAACACTGTTGTTGGTCTCTTCCATTTATCCTTGTAACTAACTTGTGAAGGATAACACTTGGCATGGACTCTCTCAACATCCCTTCTCTCTCTTCTCTCTCATTTCTCCTATATGTATGGCCTTGTAAGGCTTGTAATGGATCCTCAACCTGAGTATGGAAAAGCCTTGCTCAAATGACACTTGTACTTTACCTTTGAGATGAATATAAGCTGATTTTTAGCCTTCTTAATGTTGCAAGTAGTGTATGCTTCATGGTTAGTCAATGAATGTCATTAGTAGTGTCATATCTCTCTTTTATTTGTTTTATCCTATTACCTACTTACAAGTTTTTAATCATATTAGTAGGTCATATGGAGTGTGGTACATGATCTTGTATTGGCTAAGTGTGGAGATTACTTCATTAGTGTCTTCTATGAGACCTCTTGATCATCCCCTTTTGGTTATTATCTTGATCTTCACCTTTATATTAAAATATTTATGCTTAGATATCATGTTGAGTTAGTGCAATATATTTTAGTCCTTTTTCATGTTCTTAGTTCAATATAGGCAGGTGGAGGGTATTGATTTTGGTGTATCACGTCCTTATTTTGTTTATTTTCTCTCTCCCTTTTCCTAGCAAGCAATAGGTTTAGTAGCAATTGCAAGGTGAATCCTCAAGGGAGATATCCATATCTAGAGATTCACCTCATTGATTAGGCTACACATAACCTAGAGGTGTCTGCATGCTATCACATACTTGAGGAAGGATTGAAAAACCTCCTTAAGGGTGTAATTTAGTGTGGTAATAATTATAGAATGCCTAGTGGGACAAGGATTTTCATCCATTTAAGATTTTTTGATGTTGCTCTTCAATACACTAGCCTTTAAAGGCATTACTTCAAGCATCAATGGTGACTCCAAATGAACTAAATCTAGTTTAAGTAGCCCAAGTACCTAGAAATCAAAAAATTGGTATGTATTCTCATCATTCATTTAGTCAAAATGCATATTCTATGTCTTCATGTTCATCATAGCAAACTGATGGAATTCATGTATTCACCTCAAGTGGCCCTTAAAAAATAACTTACCAACCTTACCAAGGTTATAAACAGTATTATATGCCTCCTCCCACCCTAACTCAGCCTCATTGGTAGCCTTCCTATCCCTCTAGTCAACCTTGTCAAAGTTATGTTACTCCTACTCAATCCCTATCAAAACTCAAAGAAACCCTATTAGAATATGAGATGAAAATGAGAGAGATTGATAGAGAAGAGGATTTTGGTCTAATTGTCCCTAACCCTTCCATTCAGAGTGAAATTGTTTAGGAAAGGATAAACTTTTTATAGTTGGTTAAGAGTAAGTGGGTAGTTATTAAGAGTAATAATAAACAAATACCAATTAATGACATGTTGGATATAAGAGGCTTAATTTAATGTATGAATAATATGTTAGTGCCTAAAGAGAGGCAAAAAATTTAATACCATAAATCTCATGTACTCTTTCCTACTCCAAATCAACCTTCTTTTACTTCAAATCTAGCCCAAATTGTAACTTACCATCAAGAAAAGCCTGTGCCCATGCAACCTCCACTCATTCCTCCTCAATAACCTCAAACCATTCCCTCATGTATACCTTATTGGAATATAAACCCTAATTATATAATGCTAATCCTTGTGAAATAACCCTCTCCCATGCCTATACAAAATTAGAAAAAAGTGAGAGTAGCAGAGGTCTTAGAATAAAATTATCTTCCCTTTCACCAAGAACTCCCAAAGAATCCCTTCAAGATTACAAGTTGGAAAGACACCCTCTCAAATTTAAAATAAACTAATGAGATATCTTCCCCTCCCAGACCCTCCTTTTGTGAAAGAGAACATGTTGTAAAGAGGGTAAAAGAGGAACATCCAATTGAAGAGGATAACTTGTCAAGATAAAATGAGGTGATAGTTCTTGAGAAGCAAGACCAAGTTGAAGCTACAAGAGAATATCATGAGGGATATGATGAGGATGTGGTGAGTGAATATAATGAATAAATCACCATTAACAACCCTCATTCTACTACTGGATCAGATTCGGAACATAAGAGAGAAGAAATTCAAGCTGAGGTAGTTGTCTTGACTAGTGAGCATGGTAAGAGCATGAAGGTAGAAGTTGAGTGTGTCTTTTAAACATGTGATGAGGTTTCTACCCATTCAATTCATACAATAATATAGGTTTCAAATGATCAAGAGGAGGTAAAATTTTGCTTTGAGCTTCCTTTTTGTGTTGAAGATGATGATTTCAACTCTTGTTACAAAGAAGACCTTGATGAGCTAGTTGTAGTGGAACCAATAGAAAACATCCTTCAAGAAGATACACATGATCATCTCACAACTAAAAATGAGCATGATAGCATGGTGACAAGTCTTGAAAGTAGAACAAATAAACTCATGTTTAAAGTTATAGAGACTCCTAGTGAGCTTCATAATGCTTGGCAATAGTTGTACTATGTTTCTTTATAAGAGATTAAATATCTTAGAAGGGTAGCATTGGATGATAGAGTAAATAAGCAAGATGAATTTTTAATTGATATTGTGATAGCTTCTAATGAAAAAAAAGAGTTCATTGCTCCTGGTGAAAATTTTAAAGACCAAGACAGGCTTGAAATCATTAACAGACAGTTTGAAGTGAAGAATGAGTGTTTTCTCCCTCAAGTGATCAAAAGGAAGTTGTCTTTTGGGAAGAGCTAGAAATTTTTTGTTCAAGTTTAGATAGTGAACCTGCAAATCCATGTGAATATGTTATTGAGATGATTGTTAAGAGTGGAGATCATGCTCATGAAGAAGTTGATCAAAACATATCTATTAAAGATAATGATGTAGCTTGGAATTAATATTTGGATATCTTTGAGGAAATTGAACAACTTTCAACAATTGGCAAGCCAATTTACATATTTTAAGATGTCATTGGAATCCAAAAGAATGATTCCAATGAGTCATCAAAGACTGAGATAGTAAATATGACCATATTGGAGGATTGTCATAGTATTGAAAAGCAACATGAGGAGAGTCGAAAACCATAATATGAGTTTATATTAATAGTAGGAATGTTTATTGATATTGATCTACTAGAATATTTGCCAAAGACATTAGAATTCAAGAAAAGGGTTTATCAAGCAAGCACATGTTGGACTCATGATTGCCATTACACCAAAAGATCGACCTATTAATGCCTGATACAAACACTAGATAAGTACCCATGGGAGGCTATTAAGCCATGTCACAAATCCCTAAGGGAGACACTAGACAGCTATCCAACAATATCCCCATCAACATTACCTGAGGGGATTCAAACCCGTGACCATGGCTCTGATACCACTTGTTGAACTCATGATTGTCATTGCACCAAAAGATTGAATTATTAATGCCCAATACAAATGCCAGATAAGTAACCATGAGAGGATATTAATACATGTCATGAATCCCTAAGGGATATTTTGGACTCCTATCCTAAAGGACAATGTTCCAAAAATAACTTACCCATCGCTCCAATTCATCTCATGGATAAAATCTTAGAAATTTCCCTTTTAATCCAAGAAGATCAGACATTGGAGGTTAGTTATATATAGTAGTTTCTCTTATTTTTTGTGTTGAAGGTAATTAGTCATCTCATCCTTTTTATGAGCTTTCAATCCTTCTTAGGTCTTTTTCAAGTTGTTGATTGTGTGACAAGTGACTCCATATCCCAATAAATGCATAAGGCTACTAGTCTAAAATGCATAGCAAACATGCAATCCCAAGAGGTCACCAGATATGTTATCCAAAATTATCTACCATGGTTTAATATCATTCAAAACTTATTATCTAGAATTATTTGGCTTTGTTGATATCCCTTGAAGTTTCTTGTCTTATTCATAACTTGTCTTATCATGGTGAGGAATGGTGTTGTTCATAATAGTGATCAAGGTCTTCCAAGGTGGTATACTTAAAATGTGAAGTCATGCTCCTCAATTGATTAACTAATATTCATGGTTTGATCCCCTTTTAAGGTGTTTAAAATGGTTTAAGGTACTTTTGGAAAAGTTAAGGTGATTATCATAGTTGTCTTGTAATTGTCTAGACATCTCAAGTATCAAACCCACATGCTTCAAGTTAGCCTAGAGATCAAGAAGTCTTCTAAGGCAATTTGGCATTAATTGGAAACTAGGTCACACCCCAACATGTCTGTACAATCCCCAAAAGATGCCAAAATACCATTTTCAATATACAATCTCATTTGAAACCTTCTTATTTGTTGTCCTAACATCTAAACATAGGTATAACATGAGAAAAGGTAGGTGGATGGAGTTTTATACATATAATTTGATTTGTGCATGATAGTTAAAGATCCATAAGCATCTCACAGAGAGATCTAATAGATCACTCATCCAAATTATCAAACTATATTGCATGAAGAAGATGTTTTAAAGAGTTTTTTGCAGGTCTCCATACATGATTAGAGCATATCCAGCCAAGAAATAATGGAACCAGGTGGTAAATCATTTAGAGGACACATTATAGCCTCCATAAATCCAAATCCATGATTAATAAGGTGTTTTAGGTCCAAACAAGTGGAAACCTTCTTAACTCCTTCATCAGGTTACTTGCAAGCTCAAGAAGACCAATTGGTTAGAGAGAGAGAGAGAGAGAGAGAGAGAGAGAGAGAGAGAGAGAGAGAGAGAGAGAGAGAGAGATTTGGAATTATATCTCTTAATAAAATTATGGGGCCTTAGTGGCATAATAAATTAGATAATTGGTTCAAATATACAAGGCCCCTCCTTTATGAATAATCATTAAGAACACGGATAGCTCCTTAAACTCTTCTAAAACCCTGTAGGCACAATTTTTCTTATCTGAATGCATTTGAAGATTAAAGATTGAAAATGATAAGTTATGTGAGTTATTAAAAGGTCTACATATTCCTCCCACATCACACTTCACCATTATTTTTCATGTTTGCGCAAGTAGTCAAATGGCAAAAAATGTTGTGTTTTGTTATTTTTTGAAGATGGCAGGTAGGTTTCTTGAAGGTATGATGTTATTAAAGCATGGAGGCGGTTGTGTTTGGAATTAAAACATTGTGATCAGATATATAAATCCTCCTTTATCCTCTTCATATCTCCTAAAAACATCAACAAGGTCAAATGTAAAGGAGATTAACAAGGCATGTAGACTAAATGATTGTATATAAGGTTGCATGTAGGTGGTCATCAAGAAGTGCATAAAAAAGCAAGACTAATGGTGTTGGATTTAATATTTGAAACATAAATTTCATATAGGTCCATTTCCATTGTGTAATAGTTTTTAATCAATCAAATAAGTGATCCAATACACCTAAATGTTGTTTTGATTAAAGATCTTGTTGTATGCAGTTTTAGGCCTGCTGGGTCTAAAAGGGTAACATTACTTTTGAGATTTGTACCTTAAGAAAATAATAGGAACATTGGTTTCTCATTATTATTATTGATTTATAAAACTTGAGGAAACATCTAGAATATTGATGAACTCACTCCATGGACATCTCTAGTAGATAATTGTAAGTGGAAGTCCATTAACAATGTTAGTCTTAGCTCTCTCATAGGGTTTCAAAGGTAAACATATAGGTAATAGGTCTAGACAAGAGTAAAGATTAGTAATTTTGAGATACAACAAGATATATGACCTTTAATAACCTCTACAGTGCTCTCAATCATATATAAAGGTCTAGAAAACACTAATGATCACTTACAATTCTCTATACAAGTTCAGTTAGTATAATGGTGAAGAATATGGAGATTATATAATGCTACTAAAGCTAGATAGTATTATTAAAGTCATATAGGTAGTTATTAAAATAGGTTGAGATCTAATTTGTCATGGTATGGAGTGATTAAAGGGTCTAAAAAGGGGAAAACACAATAAAAGAGACGTATAGGACTGTACAAGCAAAGCTAGATACTTGAAGACATTTTGGATGTTTTAAAAGAAAATTCAACCTTTACAATAGGTCTTAAGGGTGGATGAAACCATTACCATTTATATATAACTTAGAGTCATGTTACCAATGGTGTAAATGAGAATAAATGTAGACCTATAGGTCTATAGACCTATAGGCCCACTTTCTTGATCCAAAGATGAAAATCTTGCAAAACAGGAAAAGTTTTGAGTTGCCTAGGATAATCCTTGCCTTATAAAAATAATAAAGGGGTAAAAAACTATATGATTCAACCATATAATGGACATGAGTGAAAAATAGACTTTACAAGTGTGAGATACAGTGGAAAGGGTCAAGAAGCCTAGACATGCCTAATAGAGAGCTACATATGTGCCTTCAATATATGAGAAGAATATGTAATTTTGTATGAAAATGGGATTTAGATGTCTATGAAAAGTTTGAGGGGTCCTGACATAGATTATCATAGTGTTTTAAACCCTTGGAAGGATGATGGAACACTAAAATAAGGCTTCTAGGGTCAAAATGGCAAATCTACGAACAAACCCTCATTATGGGTCAGAACAAGTTTGAATCCATTTGAAGGGTAAAATTGTTTTGAAAAGACTTAGGAGACATTATGTAAGGTTTTTAAGACCTCATTCAACCATTCCCAAATAGGAATAAACAATTGAAAATATCTTGGAGCAAAACAATCACCTCAAGGTGCTAACACATTCCTGCAATGCCCGAGAAGGCTATTTTTTAAGCTCAAAACTACATTAAGGATATGCATGAGAAATAATGGAGTTTGGAGGTGTTTAATAGGTTCCCATACTCCAACTTGATGACATTGAGCACTCTCGAAGGAGCTTACATGGTATGAGCAATCAATAAGAAGGGAAACCATTCAAAACATCCCTAAAATGATTCTAGGAGCTCGAGAAGGCATGATCTTTTGCATAGAACTTTAAGGAGATTTTTGATGAAGATGAATAATGGAAAAAGACTTTGAATGACCTTTCTTTGGCAAGGCTTGAGCTACTAGCCCTCTCAAATCACTTTTTAAGATGGTTTGACAATTTCATAAGGTTTCCAAGTCAGCTAATTAGGGATTCAAGTACCCTTTATCCTCCTTGAGAGACATAAAAAAATTCATATTCAAACTCTAAAGGGAAGTATTCTATTTTCAAGGTCTTTCTCTCTTTTATGTCTATCTCTAGTATCCCTTTGAAGTCACTTTTCTTGATGGTTTTTGAAGCATATAGGGTTACATATCAAAAAAAATACCTTTTAAGATACTTTTTAATGGATTATAATGCTCTAGCAAGTTTTAAGATCCAACTCACCAAATAAGTGCAATAACTCAAACTTTCACTCGGCTAATTAGGCCTCTAATTAGGTCTCTTAGGCCTAAAACTGAGTTTTACCTCTTAAAAACTCCACATGTTCCAATACTACAAATAAGTGTTTGATTCACATTTAGGACACAAAACCCAACTCCCATGCCAAATTTTAAAGTTTGGTTTAACTCTTAAGTACCAAAACCATGAAATGGTCATAACCCTTCACTAAGTTTTTGACGTAGGCCAAGAGAGAGTAAAATAAGGTTTTCAAGAAAAAAATGGGGTTTCAAGGACTGATTTAAATTTTAAAATGACTATGAAATATCAATAGAAACTCAAGAATAAATAACACTAATCTTTATTGACAAAAATATTCAAAAACTATCAAAACTCACTTGGACAAGAGTCCCAAAATAATGTACAAACATGTGTGGGTAGAATTGAAGATTATGATCAAGATTGAATATTTAAAGTGACTTTTAGTCTTTAAAAAAAAATTATTCAACTAATAACCTTTTCCAATACCTTCCCAATACAATAACAAGCCTTAACGAATGCAAGCACTATCTTCTTCACCTCAAACTAGTTGTTGATACACATGATTTATGAAAACTGATTAAATTGGTCTTAATGTATAAATAATATAAATAATTTTATTATCATCATACTCATAAATATTTCATTTACAAACAAACACCTTCTAAAAGCTTATCTTTGGGATGAAATTCAAGACATCTAACACCATCCACAAAATTCTTGTATAATTATCTTTTTCTTTGAATTATCTCCTCTCTTTCTCATTCTTGGAAGTTGAAATCCTTATTATAATGTATAATTATGATTCATTCAATATTTTACAAACATTATATCCTCCTACAAAGATGCTAACTACATCAAGATTATTCCAACATAGGTCTTTGCATGATCTTAAATGCATTTTGAAGTAGTCTATGGTTTAAACATGACAAATGCATAAACAAAGTGTCCAAAACACTAGAAATCACTTTAAGACCCTCTAGAATCTAAACACACCAAAATCCAACTTTATCATCCACCAAAATTTTGTAAAAATATCTCAAACTAAAGCAAATTATTCAAAAATTTGAATTGGTTGTTTTGGCAGGAAAATGCCAAATGAAGCCAAATTCAAATTTTAGACCAATCTAACACATATAAATGATTCAAATATGAAATCTAATACATTTAAGACCACTAGGATTAACTAAGCAAAACAAAATTGATCAAAACAAGCCAAGAATGAAATAAGGAGTGATGCTCCTACATCAATTTTGCATGGGTTCAAATGGCTATTGGAAGTGTTAATAGGGTTCCCCTACTCAAAACTAGTGGCATTAGTTCATAAGTTGAGAGCCTCAAGTTTATGAATAATCATTAACAAGACAAACACATTAAAACCCTCCTAAAACCCTTCTAAGAGCTCGATGACTGGGTCTTACCTTCTAAGTGGTTTAAATTCATCTGATGGGCCTTGAAAGTACCTTGATGTTCCTAGTGAGTCTCAGGGGCACCCATAGGAGTAGTCATTTGGCACTGTAAAGGATAAAGTGAGAATAAAATGACCTAAAACTAATTTTTTTGACTAATTTTTATGGTTTTGGATGCATTTGAGCCTTTTGATTAGTTAGGGCGGTCTCTTGAGCTTGGGCAGAGGTTTGATGGTCTCCTATAGACTCTTTTAGAAGCTCTCATGGTGAATAAGACAAGTTTAAAACAAGAAACTAGAGGCATGATGAAGATTTCCCCTTGGTTATATAATGAAATTGATGTTGCAAATATTTTAAGGATCCCATGATATGAGAAGCTTCAAATAATCATGTAGATATGTAAAGATATATGTGAGAGGCCCATCAAACCATGAACATTGATCCATAAGGATCGTGTATGGGTCTAAAGAGTTTTTACAACAGAATGAAGATATCTAATTGACCTTGAAAGAAGCATATAAGTGTTGATAGTTTGTAAAGGAGATTGTCATCATTAGGAGGCAGTGTATAGGTGTCAAGATAAGCTCAATATCAACTTGAAAACCTAAAGTGCCTGACTTGAATGTTCTCAAGCTTGTCAAGGTGTCAAGGATTTCAAATGGCATCTCAAAGAAAGTTATGTGATCAAGAAGACAACTTATCATTGATCATCAAGATAGAGGTTAATTTCATGAGGAGAATGTGAAGAGTCGCAAGAAGCCAAAAGGAGTTATTATGCCACCTTGATGAAGGCATTATTACTCCAAGCAAAACATGTTGAAGAGGATGACAAGACTGTTGTTGGCCTCTTCCACTTAGCCTTGTAACTGACTTATAAAGGAAAACACTTGTCATAGACTCTCTCAATGTCCCTTCTCTCTCTTCTCTCTTGTTTCTCCTATATGTATGGCCTTGCAAGGCTTGTAATGGATCCTCAACCTGAGTATGGTAAAGCCTTACTCAAACAACACGTGTACTTTGCCTTTGAGATGAATATAAGCCAATGTATAGCCTTCTTAATGTTGCAATTAGTGTATTCTTCATGGTTAGTTGATGAATATTAGTATTAGTGTCGTATATTTCTTTTATTTGTCTTATCTCATTACCTACTTACAGGTTATTAGTCATCTTAGTAGGTCATAAGGAGTGTGGTACATGGTCTTCCATTGGCTAAGTGTGGAAACTGCTTCATTAGTGTCTTCTATGAGACCTCTTTATCATCCCCTCTTGGTTATTATCTTGATCTTCACCTTTATATTGAAATACTAATGCTTGGAGACACATATTGAGTTAGTGCAATAGATTTCAATCCTTGTTTATGTTCTTAGCGTAAAATAGGTAGGTGGAGGGTATTAATTTTGGTGCATCACCTTCTTGTTTTGTTTACTTTCTTTCTCTCCCTTTTCATAACAAGCAATAGGTTTAATAACAATTTCAAGAAGAAGCATCAAGGGAGCTAGCCCTATATAGAGATTCAACTCATTGATTAGGTCGAACACAACCTAGAGGTGTCTCTATGCTATCACCTAGATGAGGAAGGCTTGAACAACGTCCTTCAGGGTGAAATTTAGTGTGATAACAAGTATTAGTAGTGCTCAAGAGAATGAGCTTTTTAAAAAATTCCATATTAAAATTTAAGTGAAGAAAATAAAAGTTGATGCTCTCTTTAATACTTGGTCACAAACAAATTTGATAAGTACAGAGTTGGTCGACAAATTGGGGATTGAACTTACAAACATATAAGCCCATATTATTTGGATTGGGCAAAAAAAGGTGTATACATCAAGGTTACTAAAAAATGCAAGGTTAAATTTGTTACTAACACTAATTTCATTGATGAGGTTACGGTGGACATTATTCCTCTTGATGTGTGTGTAGTGTTTAGCAGCCCATACATGTATATTCACAATGTTATCTTCATGAGAAGACCCAACCAATACCACTTTGTAAAGGATGGTAAGATATATATCATTTCAACATATATAGGAGATTATAATATATCCTTGGTAAGTGCCTCTAAAGCTAAGATGTTTATTAATGCTAGTGGAAAATTTGCTTTATTTCTTTTGAGATGTATTCAAGATAAAGAGTTTGTGGTAAATAAAACTTATTGTATCATGTTTACTAACAAAGATCAGAAATAAATGGGAGAGATAGTACAATATTTAAAGGAGGTTTTTCAAGAGCCTATGGGGTTACCTCCAGCTAAACCAATTGAGCATGAAATCCATTTGTTTCCTAATAATTCACTTCCAAATCCTGGGTCATATAGGCAATTCTTGAAGGATGCCAATGAGGTAAAATCAGTATATAATTAATCAAGGTATAATTCATCCTAGTAATTCTCCATGTGGTTTTCTTATTATTTTGGTACCTAAAAAAGACAGCACATGGAGAACGTGTGTTGATTATAGAGAAATAAATAAGATAGCTATCAAGAATAGGTACCCTCTTCCACATATTGATGATCTTATTGATCAAATTAAACATGCTAAATATTTTAGTAAGATTGATTTGAAATATGGGTATCACAAAGTGTATATTAAGGAGGACATTTGGAAAACAAAGTTCAAGACAAGGCAAGGGTTGTATGAATGGTTGGTTCTTCTTTTCATCTATGTAATGCACTGACTACCTTTATGTGGTTGATCAATGAGGTAATGAGGTTGTTTATTGATTCCTTTGTCATTCTATACTTGGATGATATTCTTATTTTTAGTAAAAAAGTTTATGAACATATCATGCATCTTAAACAAGTTTTACAAGTGTTGAAGGAGAACAAATTAGTGTTAAATGAGAAGAAATGTGAGTTTTCCCAACAATCACTAGTCTTCTTGGGGTATGTGGTAGGATATGAGGAGTTGAGGATTTATCCAAACAAGGTAGAGACCATCATGAATTGGCTAAATCCATCCAATTTTATCGAGACAAAAAGCTCTATAGGTGTAGTCCAATACTTGAGGAAGATCAATAATTTATCTTATATACCTACACCTTTGCATGCCATAATAACAAGTAGTAAGACTTTTAATTAAGGTGAGAAGCAACAAGATGTATTTGAATTATTCAAATGTAATATGAACCATGCTTTGATTTTGTCTTTGCCTAACTTGTAATTGTCTTTTGTATAATTCTAAATTATTGTACATATGACAAAGAATGATATGCTCTTGTTCAAGAGGTTAAACTTCAACAAGCTAGGCACTATAAATGGATGGGTTTCTTGCAATAATTTCATCTGGTTATCAAATATAAAAAGGTGTGACTAACAAGATAGCTAACATATTGTCTAGACCTTCGTTACTTACAACCATAGGCACCATAATCTTCTTGAGCCTTTTATGTATAAATATTATGTAGAGGGATATGAGCATGATGTAGATTTTGGGGACCTATTTCTTCAAGCAAAGAATTCCCAAGGCACAAGGTTTGAGCCTAAGGAGGATGTTTATCTTTAAGATGGATTTACCTACAAACTGGGCAAGCTTTGTATGCCCAAGGAGGAAAGAATTCAGCTAATGAGGGAGGCACATACTTCAAAAGTTGTAGGTCATTTTGGTGTTACAAAGATTGTTTCTCATTTGCATAGGTATGGTTATTGGCCTAATATGTAAGTTGATGTTGCCAAGTTTATCAAAGGTTATGTTTTATGTAGTACGAGTAAGCCTAGTAATAAAAATTAGGATTATATAATCCATTACCAGTTCCTTCTAGGCCATGGGAAAGCATATCCATATATTTTGTAGGCGGATTGCCTATGTCAAAGAAGGGGCAAGAATATATTTTTGTGATTGTGACCGGTTTAGCAAGATGTGTATTCATATTCCTTCTAAGAGGACCCTCAAGGGAATTGATGTAACTAAGTTATTTTTAGCTAATGTATGGATTCACTTTGGCTTGCATAGTTTTCATTCTTGAAATTTACATCTCAAACACACACAAACCACACATATTTTTTATTACACGCTACTACCTATGCATATAGAGTCAATAATAAAAGCAAAGAATATAACTCAAGCACACACATAAACTCAACATCACTTCACAGTCATAACCCAAGTAGAAAATAACTCTAAGATGTATAAATTTTGAATTAGGTAAAGAACTCATCCTAACACTGGTATCAATCATAAATGATAGTGTAAGAATAAACATGAACACATAAACAAACCAAGTCAATGTTGTAGTTAAAAAGACAAAAATACTTTTAAGGTTACTAAGGTTCAACAAGGCTAAACAAGCTACAAAACGACACTAGAATAAATATCCAAACAAATATTTACACATTTATAAAGTAAAATACCAATTATGTGTACTAAATGCATCACAACTAAAGTATTTTTTCAAATCTAGGGTGAACAAAATGAGGAAAAAGAATACCAAACCAATCAGCACTTGATGACAAATTTTGTCATTACCAGAAAAATAGTGACAACTAGGGTACAAGAATAACCTACAAAAAATACCAAATGATAAGATAAATCAAATGTGAAGGTTCCTATGATGAAATGAAACTCAAATGAAGAGGATACAACCACCAATTTCCATAAATTCAAAATTGAGAGATTTGTTTGTCATCCATTCTAGAGTAACTCCACAAGCCAAAACCAGGCATCACTGTTAAGGCTCTGAAAGGGATTAAAATTTTTTGGCTTCACATAACTATTTTTGTAATCAGTGAGAATTAATCTCAAAGTTTCATTTTAGTTTTAGGTAAGGTTTACTATTTTTATTAAGTAGATTCCAGGATGAACTTATTAAATTTAAACAAGTGAAATTTACCCATTTGCATTACTAAATTTTGATTTTTAAGTTTGTTAAATTTTCATAAGATGGATCCTAATAAATTTGCATTACTTTTACATTTTTATAATCACAACAATCTCTTATTTCCATTACTATAACTTAGAAGGAAATCAACTTGGCTTAATTTTAATATTGGTATGCAAACATCATTAAAATGTTAACTCTAGGCTATTTCCCAAGTTACAAGACCCATTGGTATATCAATAGTTTTTTAAAAAATAATCATTAGGTCAATCGAACTTGAAATGTATACTATACTAAGGTCCCAATTGACATAATACAATAAGCACCATTTTTATATTAATCTCAAAATGCAAGTATTACAAGTTTAGAAAATAATTAATCAACATTCACAATTGATTGCAAACTCAATAATAATAAAAGAAGTTATTTTGAGTATGATAAAAGCCTACAAATTTATCCATCCAAAATTATAATAAGTTTATTCATAAGCTTTGGATCATAATATTACAATACAATAACTTAATCTACAACACAATTTTATTTAACTAGCACTATAATTATCTTTGCAATATACCAAACTGGAACTCTTGACTTGCACTGTAACATAGACAACAGTGGGTCAGCTTTACACTGAGCAAGTGAATCCTCCCTCCTAAATACTATTCTTTTCCCAATTAATAAACAAATTAAATATACATGTTAAATAAAGAACTAAATAATTCGACACAACATTTCTGTGACTATTATATATGTAAGCCAACAAGAAGGCAATATCCACATAATGTCAACATTATACATAGCTTATCAATTTCCAAATTTTCATCCAGTAACTACACTTTTATTCACTTATAATAACAACATACTAATACAATTTGAAAATCTAAAAATTCTCATCAAAGTGTACAATACTGGGAATTCTATGAGTCTAAAAAAAACATTATAATTCTAAGCATCCATCTAGTTGTGTTATCTATATGGAATAGACCTCTAAGAGGAAACTTAATTTTAAATTTGTATTCCACTACGCAAATTTTGTATAACCACATTACCAATGATCAAAAACATTTATATAGAAACCTCCTAAAACACATCAAAGATTATACTGAATCTTCCTAACTCATATCAGTAATAAACATCGTTACAAGGAAAACTTTCCACTCATACACCACAATAATTACTCATTTATTTAACACCATTCATTATGATAATATGGAGGTGTTATCCATATCAAAATAGTCCTCTACTATAATTTATTTACATGTTGTGATACTCAACAAAACATCAACACAAGCTCACTATCTCGTCTTCAATTAAAGGAAGAAACAAATTTTATTTACCATTTTCAAAATCCCACATTTACATTTTTATATGTTAAAACCTTAACTTAAAATCTTTATACTTCCAATAAAACCATCTAAAAGACCTATTATGATAATCTAATTTTACATTCTTATATACAAATGTATACTTTCATATACAAATGTATATATATAACTACAATTGCATACGAAGATCCTTTTATAATCCTACTTATATATAAATGTATTTAAAATAAAAATATATATCTATATTCATCAAGTTACTATTTATATATCATAAAGAAGTCTATTATAATAAATTTCACCAACATATACTTAAAACACTACCCATAAATTTCTGAACAATCTGGGTTTGGAATTGGGTTACTAAAAATAGTAAACAACCTTGTTTTGGATGTTTCAAATTTTTAGGTGTGAAATTAACCTCAATAAATTAATGAAAAACATTAAGATATGAAAAATTATAATTTTAGTTATGTTTAAAATGTCAAATCCTAAACAACTTTGTTGACTTCAAATAATTAGACATTGCAAAATTGTTGTGTCTTCTAGAATGGGTATACCGAACGACATACAATAAAATTATAATGATAATTCATATTATTGTATACTCCCAAATGATAGGGTAGAAGGTTTAAAATTTTATTTTTACTAAATTTTCATCTTAGGTATTTTGTTAAGCCCATCTTTTAGATGTTTCAAGTTGATTTACACAAGAAAAATAGAGTAAACAGGTTAAGAAATTGATTCAACAAAAATAGGAAACAAACATAGATGAATAATAAAAGGGTCTCTCATGTAATATAAAGCTATAAATAATCCATTACAAGTTTCCATTTTGATAAATTTAGATGTCTATTAAGAAAAATGAGTCTATTTAGTAACTAATTTGCAGATAATTGTGACCCATAAAATGCAGTCTTCTTCTACAACTTCCTTTTAACAAATAAATTTCAAAACAATATATATATATATATATATATATATATATATATATAAGCAGATCATATATACAAGATTCACAACAAAATCAATATAACAAAATCCTTTTGATGTTCAATAGATATACAAACTAATTTACAGGTTTATTTATTTATTTTTAATTCAATGCTAAACTTACACCCATAAACTTAGATATATACACTATAAATTTCCCAATTGACCTCTAACTTCCTTTAATCATGAAATCAACCAAAAAACTAAATTAATAATCAAAGGCTACAACAATTCACAACATATTTGCTTCTTTAATGGGAAAGATAATATGATTTGGGAGAGAGTATTCCCATGCATGTAACTCCATGGATGCTCCTTGGCTCCTCCAAGTTCTTCCAAGTTATCCTTCCTCCTCCTTTATCCTTCTTCTTGCTTCTCCTTCTCCCTTAGCCAATTCTCTATGAATTGGAAATTTGGGTCAAATTCCTTTTTACATTATTTTGAATTAAAGATTAGATTACATTTTAAAACTCATTTTTTTAATGCACAAGGTGGCACACTTGTCCCCTCACATGGAAAAATGCCTTGCCATTAATTTTAGCATGACATAAGTTTGCCACCACTAACTTGGGCATCCCACAAACATGTGGGCTTATCATCCATTTAACATTCCCAAGAATATGGCACAACTTTTGGTGAGTTGGATTTGACAAGGGTTCAAATTGACAATAAACAAAAACAAGTGCTTTGTCCATTGTCTCTGTTAGTGTAGGTATTTATTTTTCCCAATTTATTTAAATAGGAATATTATTTTGTGCACATGGATTTTTCCTACATTTGGGGTATAGGCTTACTTATGTGGAGATTGTGTGTCATAGACTTGTCATAATGTGTCATAGAGAAGTAAATCCTTTGAACAGCTATTCCGAGTATGGGAGTTACTCCTCTATTTTGGGCACCTGTCACCACCTTTCATGGAGGAGTTACATTATATTCATGGGGTGCTTTGACCACCACTTGAGGAGGAATTACATTTGTGCTCTCCTATTTGTATGCTCCATTTGAGCCTATTTCCTTTAATTGAATATTGGGTTTTCTCTTATTTGTCTTGTGCAATTTATCTCGTTGTATGGTTTCAAATTGCTTTAGCATTGTTATGGTGAGCATTAATTTCATCTTGTGTGATCACGTCTCCATTGCATTCACGTTATCCAGATCTTGGCATAACTTCGATATGGTATCAGAGTAGCCTCAGTAATCATGTGTCTGGTTATATTGTTAGTTTATTTTGAAAATGTGAGGAGTGGAGTTCTCTTTATGTTTTTTTTCTTATTTCCAGATCTTATCTGAAAAAAGCCTTTAAATATCATTTCTTGTGTTGCATTTATCTTCCCTGTGGACTGCCTTCGTGGTGTTTGGATCTATAAGTTTTTTCAACTACTATGCACATCTACTGTGTCAAAATGGTATTTAAGATCGAAGGCGTAATTGTTGGAGAAGTGGCACCATTTTTTTACAGCTCTACACTTGGCATCCTTTGTAGTTTTTGTTTATTTTCTCTAGCATTGACGTCACATGTTGACACATGACATTGGCTTTTTTGATGTTCATTTACCCTGTGTTGAAGGAGAAAAGGACCACTTTCAGTTGCTGGGTATTGGAATCTAAAATGAGTGAAGGTTGTGTGGAAGAAGTGCGTGGGAGTGAGATTAGCCTACGATGTGAGAGAGAAGAGCCTCTCATTGGTATCTTTGTTGGACATCTATTGCACAATAGTAGCAAACAACAAAAATCAAACATTTTTTTGTTTTAAGCGCCCCATTATTTCCAATGCCCCATTGGTGGGCCCACTCTCTGCTAAGCAAAATTGGTAAAATTTGCTTTTGTCTAATTTCCTTAGCATTATTCTGATCATGTATTCATAAATTAGTCATTTGATTTTTTGAATTAAAGTCAAATTAGAAAATTAGCATTTAAAAGAGCAATTTAGAGGTTTTAAAAACTTGTATCTTCGACCTACGAAGACGAAGGGTGAGGCCTGGGTTGGAAGGAGGCCATTTCCCCCTCATAAATCAAACCTCTGTATTCATCATTTTGTGTTGATTCTAATGAGTGGTTGGAAGGCTAGGTTCCCCTTGTCTAAGTGCTTTTTTTAAAGTTCAAAGTGCATTTTTTATCAATAGGCCTATTGTACAAAAAATTAAAACTTTAAAATATTGCAAATGGTAACTCAAAATTGAGTAATTTTTTTTTAAAGTTGCTTTTTTTTATATTTCCCACACGTTAGGCTAATTTTTTTTGAAAAATTCACTACTTGATAAAGTGCCATTTTTTGGGTCTCACCTTGGAAGCATTTTTGACTGAGTTCGATGTCTTGTTTGCATAAACTTGTCTTTTTGACTTGCACTAATTACTTTAAATGCATTATCGGCTAAGTTTGACATCTTTTGAGCATGCACTTGCAACATTTGGGGGGGGGGGGGGTTCAACATTTCACATTTTTGGGGGGGTGTACCTGACTTATTTGCACTTTCAATTCTATTCTTGCACTTTCTTTCTACAACAAATACGACCTACATTAGCTCCAATTCACTTAATTTTGGCACTAAAATGGACTCAATTTCATTAAACCCACTAAATCCCTTTAATTATCATGAATGGAAGATCAAAATGACCATCATTCTAAGAAGTAAGGGACTGTATAGAATAACAAAAGGTAGTGAAGTTGAACCTAGCACAGAAGCTAAAAAAGTTAAGTGGCATAATCATAATGATGAAGCTTATGGGTTGTTGAGTTTGTCTATGTCTCCTGGTCTCCTTTGTCACCTAGAAACTACTCAAACTCCCAATGATGTATGGGTCACCTTAGAAACATTGTTTGGGAAGCTTGATGAGATGAGAGGTCACGAGCTCGAGAATGAACTCATTAGCCTAAGTCCTAGTAACTTTGATACCCTTCAAGACTTCTTCACTAAGTTTAAGGCCTTGAGATTGTATTTGAAAGAATGTGGGATAGAGAAGAAATATGACCAACTTATTCTTTCTATTCTTACCAAACTAGATCCTAGTTATTCAGTCTTTGTCTCCACCTTCCATGCCACCAAAAGTGGTTTTGGCACTGCATGGAAAATGCCCTCTTTAGACACCTTTATTGCTAACTTGACCAGGGAGCAAGACAAGTTGATCCAAATGGGCATATTGAAGTCTAGTAAACCTCAATCCTTGATTGCTATAAATGATAAAGAAAAGACTTTAACTAAGGAGAAGAAGAAAAAGAACAAGGATCAAGAAAAGAAGAAAGAAAATGCCTCTACCAAGACCAACACTGAAACTTCCTCTTCCAAAGCAAAACCTAAGAAGGAGAAGGTTAAGTGTGCCTATTTTAATAAAAATGGGCATGATGAACACAAGTGCATGAAGAAGCAAATATATCACCTAACTCATCTCCTAGAGAAGCACAACATAGGTGTTCCTGAATCTATCATCTAGAATTCATCAACCCAAGAATCTACTAAGGCAAAAGGCAAAAGTAACAAAAAAGAAAAGGGAAAGGCTCTTGTAGTAGTTACAGCTTCCACATCTTCATGGGTTATTGACTTGGATGCTTCTCACCACATGGGTTCTTCACTTGTTGAGTTTTTTTCCTTAGAGCCTTATAGCATGTCTTCTATTAGCTTGGGTGATGACACTTCTATACCAGTTACAGGGAGAGGGTCTATTGAAATGGAAGGCAAAAACATTCAATAATGTTCTAAGTGTTCCTTCTCTTTCAACCAATCTCCTATCTGTATATCAAATCACTCATATTAGCCAGGGCATGAGGGTTGAGTTTTTACCAAATTCAGTTTTCATTAGGGAGTTGCATAATGATTCTACAGTGGTAGTGGGTAGGGAAGATCACCAAGATAGGTTGTATACCTTCTCACATTTTACACCTGATTCTTCTCTGACTGCATTGTTGACTCACTCAGATGGAGTTAGAAAATTATGGCATGAGTGGTTTGGCCACCTCAATTATTGCTACCATGAACAACTTAGCAAAAATAACATGGTCATAGGCTTGCCTCAAGTCAAATTTTCTAAGGGACTTTGTGAGGGTAGATCTCTTAAGAAGCATCTTGAAGCAAAATTTGACAAAGGCAAAGCTTGGAGGACTTCACAAGCATTTAATTTTGTACACAGTGATGTATCTGGGCCTTTTCCCAGTCCATCTTTTCCAAGGGCTAAGTACATTCTCACTTTTATTGATGATTTCTTGAGATACACATGGGTATACTTTCTTAAGCAAAAGTCTGAAGTGTTTGAATATTTTCAAGACTTTAAGGCTCTTGTTGAGAAACAATCTAAGAAATCTATAAAGATTCTTCAAACTGACAATGGAGGAGGATATGTCATCAACAAATTTGAGTAGTTTTGCACTACATAGGGGATTGATTTATAGTGCATAATTACTTATAGTCCTTCATAGAATGGAGTTACAAAATGTAAGAATAAGTTCTTGAAAGAGATGTCTAGCTGTATCATTCACTCTAAGTCCTTGGCACCTCAATATTAGGCCAAAGCCATTAATTATGCTTGTTATATCCAAAATAGGGTTCCTCACAAAGCTTTGAAAGGCATAACTCCCTTTAAAGCGTAGCATAAAAGGAAACCATATGTTGAGCACTTTAGGGTTTTTGGATCTTCAGTTATGGCACGTATACTAAAGAAGAAACACAAAGCTATGAAACATCAGTCCCAGCCTTGCATCTTTGTAGGTTATCTAGATGGTGTCAAGGGGTATCGCCTTCTTCATCCAACCACACATGAGTTGTTTATAGAGAGAAGTGTTCACTTTTAGGAGAGTCCTAGAGACTCAACACTTGACACTTCTTATCCTTCATTAGATCTACTTGGACATGATGATTCTTCTTTCAATTTAGATCATTCAGAGTAGGTTCCTAAGCCATAGTCATCATCTTCTTATTCTAGTTCAGACAACAAGGATAGTGATGTAAAGTCATCTACATCCACCTCTAGTCATCCTTCAAAGGATGGGGAGTTAGCCCCTGACTCACCCACTTTCGGGCCACTTTGGGCCAGATAGACACTTTAGAGTGCAGGCACTTTAGTAAGGGATCTAGTAGATTACAAACGCACTCGAGGAGATTATCATAATGGTTCACATGCCTTCTTTGCTTCAATTTTAGATCCACAAACATTTTCAGAGGCTTTAGGCATACCTGAGTGGGATAGTGCTATGTAGGAAGAATTTTCTTCCTTGATCAAAAAATCACACTTGGGATTTGACTTCACTTCCTAAGGGAAGGAAGGTAGTTCAATGTAGGTGGATATATTAGACCAAGTTTATAGTAGATGGGTCGGTCGATAAGTACAAGGCATGATTGGTCACCAAGGGTTTTTCACGAGTAGCCAGCATTGACTACTCTAAGACCTTTGCACCTTTTGCAAAGATGACTTCAATCTAACTCACACTAGTTATAGCCATAACACATGGTTGGGATGTGCACCAAATGGATGTGAAGAGTGCCTTTCTTCAAGGAGACATTGAAGAAGGAGATCTACATGGAGCAACCACTTGGGTTTTTTCAAGATTCATCCCTAGTTTGCAAACTTAGAAAATCTATCTATGGCCTCAAATAGGCCCCTCGGGCTTGGTACACCAAGATGGATTCCTTCTTCCTTATAGTAGGATTCACTAGGTGTCATTTAGACCCCAATGTTTACTTCTTGCAGCTTGATGATTCTCTATTGATACTAGTACTTTATGTTGATGATCTTTTGATCATCAAGAGTTCTTCATCAGCTATTACAGTGGTGAAGACATCTCTATAGGGAATAGATTTGACATGACAGACTTGGGTATTTTGTATTACTTCCTTGGCATTGAGATTTCATAATCCAAGTCAGGGATATCTCTTACACATCCCAATTATGCTCTCGATCTTTTGACTCAGTTTCACATGGCTGAGTGTAAGCCATCTCTGACTCCCTTTCTATTAGGAGTCAAGCTTGAGGTTGATTGTTCTACACCATTGGTTGATGCCCCTCGATATCGATAGCTTATTGGTAGCCTTATTTATCTGACTCATACCAGGCCTAATATTTCATATGCAGTGGGACTTGTCTCTAGATTCATGCAAGAACCTCGTGAGTTGCACTAGAAAGTAGCTAAGAGGATCTTGCACTACATATAGCGTTTTCATAGATTCAAGATTCACTACAGATTTGGCACAAAGATTGACTTGGTTAGATTTACATATTTAGATTGGGTTGGTGATTCTCAAACTCACAAGTCCACTTCTGGTTATAGTTTTTCTTTGGGTTTTAGTCTTATCAATTGGTCTAACAAGAAGTAGAATGTTATTGTTATATTATCCATAGATGCAGAGTATAGGGGAGTTTTTAACATAGCTATTGAGGCTATTTTGCTTTAGGGGATTCTATTTGAGTTTGTAATTCCTTTCAGGCAAACCACTATCATCTATTGTGACAACCAGAGTACTATACAGATATGCAGGAATCTAGCTCAACACCAACAGACCAAACACATTAAGATTCACATGCATTTTATTTGGGAGCTTATTCATGGTCAGGTCATCGACTTGATATTTTTCCAATCTTTAGAGTAGGTTACTGATATCTTCACCAAGATCAAATTCATTCATCTACGAGCTCTTATTGGGGTGCGGTCTACATCAATAATAACATCATCTTTGTGGGGGGGGGGGGGGCTTCTAGCCTCTTCTTTTCTTTTATGTCTCTATTTTGTGGGGGATTTTTTTCCTATGGGTTTTCGCTTTTTCTCTACTTTATGAGAGATTGATTTGTATATGGGTACCTAATTAGGCCTAGTTATTAGGACCCATTGTTTATTTCCACACTGCCCACCTAAGTTGTGCTTATGGGGGGGTGTTAGTGTAGGTATTTATTTTTCCCAATTTATTTAATTGGGAATATTATTTTGTGCACATGGATTTTTCCTACATTTGAGGGATAGGCTTTCTTATGTGGAGATTGTGTGTCATAGTGTGTCATAGAGAAGTAACTCCTTTGACTAACTACTTTGGGTATGGGAGTTACTCCTCTATTTTGGGCACCTGTCACCACCTTTCATGGAGGAGTTACATTCTATTCATGGGGTGCTTTGACCACAACTTGAGGAGTTACATTTGTGCTCTCTTATTTGTATGCTATATTTGAGTCTATTTCCTTTAATCAAATATTAGGTTTTCTCCTATTTGTCTTGTGTAATTTATCTCCTTGTATGATTTTAAATTGCTTTAGCATCATTGTGGTGAGCATTAGCTTTGTCTCATGTGATCATGTCTCCATTGCATTCACATTATCTGAATCCTAGCATAACTCCGAGAGTCTCCCACTCAACTTGTCTACCTCCAACGTGACCCAAGGCAAAATGGAAGACTCAAGCTTTAATAATACATTCATTCAGATAGATGATGATGATGATGATTATTATTATTATAAAAAATATTTCCTCAAATGATAAAAGTAGCTTCCATTAATCAATTTCAATTTCACTTATTATCCATTTTACCAAAATCGTGTAAAACTAATTATATTTATATTTAAATAAATACATTGTATAACATAGTCAAATATAAGTAAACTATATTAATTATACATACATAGCATTTATTCCTAATTGAAATATGATTAGCACAAACCCGATATAGATTAAATGCAAGCTTATAGAGTACAAGAAGCCAATTTGAAACTTGAGTAGAAGATGACCAACATACTACTCAAAGATGTCCCAATCATGACCACAATGGTCGACTGCAAGTCCAATGTCCCAATGAGCAAGATGAGATACCACTCCGACTCCACTCGAGTAACTCAAAAGACTAACATGTCCTCCAAAATAACTACCAAGAAAGGCATTTCTCAATAACTTCACAATAGACGATTGCTCACCACAACATATAAATATCAATAAACAAATAATGGAATGTAAAACCATCTCCTGAGATTGAATACACCTCAAATAATGCCATCTCATCTCCAGAGATGAATCACTGAGCTAACCATAGTGACCAAACAAATCACTTCTCAACTAAAGAATAACCTACTCAAGGTCACAAGAGAGTTGACATGACCTTAACGACTTCCCAAGCAACCCAATGGGCCAACGTCCCATGCAAGCATCATACACACTACCTAAACAAGGTCACCACACAACATATTGAAATAATAATAACATTGTGCCAACAAAAAGGAACTTTTGAATCAAGGAAGGGAATTACATTCTCCCCTCTAGAAAATAACATTATCCTCAATGTGTAACTCTAGCTCACAAAAAGATAACACTTAATGTTTTGATTTGACACAATTTCTCTATTCAATTTTTTTAGAATTATTACATCTTTTTAAATTGTGGATTTCTAACTTGTTTTCATATATGAATATTATTGCCTTTAAATCAATAATTATGAAGACTTTGTTGTATGTAATTTTCATACTGATAATCTACCATATTGTCATTCACTCTATTCCCCAATTACTTAAACTGAAAGATATTTTACCATATTATAATACTAAATAGTAGTATACATAGCAAAGATTGTCATGTCATGTCATGAATCACCAATGGTGAAAGTATAATATACTGAAATATAAACACCATCCCTATGGTGAAAGTATAATATGCTGACATAACTTAGAATAATCTCTGACAGATAATGTGTGTGTGTGTGTGTGTGTGTGTGTGTGTGTGTGTGTGTGTGTGTGTGTAGATATGCATATATATGTATGTATATAGATATGTATATATATGTATGTATGTATGTATGTATATAATAACACACACACCCACACACACACACACACACACACACACACATATATGAGCAATACTAACCACACTGAACCATGCAAAGTAATACTGCCCATTGAATTGTGCTAATAGAAGTAAATAATATGCATATGTATCCACGCAATAGTTGTATATAAACCATATACTTAGAACTCCCATCATCAACATCCCTCCTTAGACCTTCCAGCTAGCAAAATAATATATGTGTGTGTGTGTGTATGTACATGTACAAACATGTGTGTGTGTGTGTGCGTGTACACACATCATCACATAACCACCATGACTGGTATGTATGTATGTATATATATGTATGTATGTATGTATGTATGTATGTATATATACACACACATGTGTGTGTATATATATGTGTGTATGGATATATATATATATATATATATATATATATATATATATATGTATGTATGTATGTATGTATGTATACATACATACATATATATACATATCTATATACATACATACATACATATATATGCATATCTATATATATACATACATACATACATTATATATATATATATATATATATATATATAACCACCACGCTTGGTAGGGTAGAAAAGATGGTATCTCGACTTGCGTGATAGGTTTCCCATCATAATACTAATAGATATATTCCAAGCTACTATTTCTCCCCTATACCATGTCATTGGTGTATCAATTAAGTACATACATTTTACATGGGAAATCATCAAAACAATCACTGAAATAAATTTAAAAATCAACCAATCATGTAAGAGCAAAACCAAAAAAAATGAGACCAAGTGATCTTTAATGAAAAAGATAAAACTAAAAATCCAAACTTTTAGTTTTAACAACGATTTCCATAATCGATCAATTGATTAAAATGTTCAAAATTAATAAAATAAAATGTTGGTTTCCGATTCAACTCAAAATAAAGTGCAATCAACTAAAATAATTAAAAAAAACATATGTGAATAACAAATCACATTAAGTTCACTACGTGACTTCTGAAAAGCACTAAAAGTCACCCAAGGGGAGAAGGAAAACATCTCAATCTCACCTCCTAGAGTTGTGAGGCATCTTGATACCTCCCTGAGGTATGAGGCATTTGATCACCTCCCAAAGGTTTGAGGCATCTCAATCATCCCCCCCATAAGGGTGTTGAGGAATAGGTTCAAAGCATAACCAACATGATGTTGTTATACTTTAATCTAATAAAATAGTAAATAAACCCTCCATATACCTCCCAAAACATATATAAAATGATCCCATCAGTCCACCTAATGTCTCAATGTCATCCTTGATGACATTACCAATGTTTATATGCCATAATAACTATAATCTCAAGTAAATAATACCTGGAACTATCTATGAATGGCATCATAATGCCCCACAATAGCATGTAGTATTATTTATCCTAATCACAAATGTGGAAACCAATAACAATTGAATTCGTTGCAAGTCTACTGAACAAGAAGTATCAAGAACTCATGTAACCATATCTGACCAACCAAGCACATAACATGTTCCCTATTTTTTTAAAATACCAAAATACCCTATTTACTATATCCCTATTTTGATTTCACTTTTTGTAAATACACATGTTGTCTCTAGGATCATTGAGGCTATATAACCAAGGTAATATGTCATAATATTTGAACCCTCATGAAGTAGTCACTGATAGAAGTAGGTTACAAGTTCATTATTTATTTCAATAATTATGTTTTCTTTTAATCTTTTTAAAAAGTTTATTAAATATATTTATTCTTATTAGACACTACCCAAAGAAAGAAGTGCCTCAAATTACTCTAACTATGAGACAATTTGGTTTGAAAACTAGGTTAACTTTATTCATCACAAACTCCACTTGGACACATTCATATAAATCATCAATAACCTTGGAAGGTTTCAAACATAGTTTGTGTTAAAGCAAAAGAATGGCTACTAATTATGCATTCCACAGGAGTCTTGATTATAATTATATTCTTGTCATATTACCAAGAGATAAGATGTAGTTATCCTTTTAATATCATGTCAACATTAATATACAATTGTCTATAAGTAAAGATATCACATACTAGATATCATACAAAATGATAACCTGAAGTATAGACATGCCAACAAAGTCATCAATCCAAAACTCATAAAAACTTTACCCCAATCTCCTACAATATGGTCAATAGTTTAAATTATGATCTCAGTTTAATGTGAGTGCAAATGGGTATAAATATCATGATGATAAGTTTCACAACTTCATTAGCAAACACCAAATGCAATTTTTCAGAGATCCCAGTGTTGAATCTAGGCTCTGATACCATAATTTCATGCCCAAAATTTACATCTTGGACACACACAAACCACACTTTTTTTTTCTAACATTCTAAATAACACACTACCACCTATGCATACAAAGGAAATAATAACAACAGAGAATACAATTCAAGCACACATAAAATCAACATCACTTCACAGTCACAACCCAAGCAGAAAAGAACTCTAAGATGTACAACTTTAGATTTAGGGAAGGAACTCATCCTAACACTGGTATCAATCACAAATGATAGTGTAATAATAAACATGAACATAGAAACAAACTGAGTCAATGCTGCAGTCAAATAGACAAAAATGCTATTAAGGCTATTAAGGTTCAACAGGCTACAAAACGACACTAGACTAAATATCTACACATTTATAAAGTAAAATACCAATTATGTGTACTAAACACATCACAACTAAAGTATTATTTCATATTTGGGGTGAACCAAATGAGGGAAAAGAACACCAAACCAATAAACACTTGACAACAAATTATGTCATTACTAGAAAAATAATGATACCCAGGGTACAAGAAGAACCTACCAAAAATACCAAACAATAAGATAAATAAAATGTGAAGGTTCCTATGATTAAATGAAACTCAAATGAAGAAGATACAACCATTTCCATAAATTCAAAACTGAGCGATTTATTTGTCGTCCATTCTAGAGCAACTCTACAAGCCAAAACCAGAACCAACAAAATTTTTTGTGCAACAGCCTTTCAAAAATGCATCATCGTTATTAAAAAATTTGGCTTCACATAAAAATTCTTGTAATCAGTGAGAATTGGTCTTAAGGTTTTGTTTCAGTTTTAGGTGAGGTTTACTATTTTTATCAAGTAAATTCTAGGATGAATTTATTAAATTTAAACAAGTGAAAATTACCCATTTGCATTACTAAAGTTTGATTTTTAAGTCTATTAAATTTACATAAGATGGATCTTAATAAATTTGCATTACTTTTACACTTTTATAATCACAACAATCTCTTATTTCCATTACTATGAATCATAAGGAAATCAACTTGGCTTAATTTTAATATTGGTTTGCAAACATCATTAAAATGTTAACTCTAGGCTATTTCCCAAGTTACAAGACCCATTGGTATATCAATATTTTTTAAAAAAATAAATCATTGGGCCGATCGAACCTAAAATGTATAATATATTAAGGTCCCAATTGATGTAATACAATATGCACCACTTTTATATTAATCTCAAAATGCAAGTATTACAAGTTTAGAAAATAATTAATCGACATTCACAATTGATTGTGAACTCAATAATAATAAAAGAAGTTAATTTGAGTATGATCAAAGCCTACA
Organism: Torreya grandis; assembly: GCA_037957365.1. Taxonomy (NCBI): domain Eukaryota; kingdom Viridiplantae; phylum Streptophyta; class Pinopsida; order Cupressales; family Taxaceae; genus Torreya; species Torreya grandis. The sequence goes on along the minus strand of JARHVA010000482.1, from coordinate 3,151,816 downwards.
AATTTCTCCATCTTGGATTATAATAAGTTTCTTCATAATCTTTGGATAAGAATATTACAATACAACTTAATTTACAACACAATTCTATTTAACTAACACTACAATTATCTTTACAATCTACTGAACTAGAACTCCTTGACTTGCACTGTAAATTAGACAACAATGGCTCATCTTTATGCTAAGCAAGTGACTCCTCCCTCCTAAATACTATTCTTTTCCCAATTAATAAACAAATTAAACATACAGGTTAAATAAAGAACTAAATAATTTGACACAACATTTTTACGACTATTCTATATGCAAGCCAATAAGAAGGCAATATCCACATAATGTCAACACTATACACAGCTTATTAGTATCCAAATTTTCATCCAATAAATACACTTTTAATCACTTATAATAACAACATACTAATACAATTTGAAAATATAACAATACTCATCAAAGTATAAAATATTGGGAATTCTATGAGTTAAAAAAAAAACATTATAATTCTAAGCATCCATCTAGGTGTGTTATCTATACAGAATAGATCTCTAAGAGGAAACTTAATTTCAAATTTGTATTCCTCCATGAAAATGTCATAAAACCACATTGTCAATGATAAAAAACATTCATATAGAAACCTCTTAAAACACGTCAAAGAGTATATTGAATCTTCCTAACTCATATTGGTACTAAACATCGTTATAGGGAAAACTTTCCACTCATACACCTCAATAATTATTCATTTATTTAACCCAATTCATTATGCTAATAGGGAGTTTTTATCCATAGCAAAATAGTTCTCCACTAGAATCTATTCGCATGTTATGATACTCAACAAAATGTTAATGTAAGCTCACTATCCCATCTTCAATTAAAGGAAGAAACAAATTTTATTTACCGTTTTCATGATCCCACATCGACATTTTTATATGTTAAAACCTTAACTTAAAATCTATATACTGCCAATAAAACCATCTAAAAGACATGTTATGATAATCTAATTTTACATTTTTATATATGAGTGTATACTTTCATATATAAATATGTGTGTGTGTGTGTGTGTATAACTACAATTGCATACGAAGATCCTTTTATAATCCTAATTATATATAAATATGTTTAAAACAACAATATATATTTATATTCATCAATTTAATATCACAAAGAAGTCTATTATAATAAATTTCACCAACACATGGTTAAAACACTACCCAAATTTTTTTGAACAATTTGGGTTTGGAATCGGGTTACTAAAAATAATAAACAATCATGTTTTGGATGTTTTAAATTTCTAGGTGTGAAATTAACCTTTACAAATTCATGCACAACATTAAGATATGAAAAATTATAATTTTAGTTGTGTTTAAAATGTCGGATCTTAAGCAACTTCATTGACTGCAAGTAACTAGACATTGTAAAATTTTTGTGTCTTCTGGAATGGGTCTACCAAATGACATATAATAAAATTATACTGATAATTCTTGTTATAGTATACTCCCAAATGATAGGGTATAAGGCTTAAAATTTTATTTTCACTAAATTTTCATCTTAGGTATTTTTCTTGAGCTCATCTTTTAGATGTTTCAGGTTGATTTACATAGAAAAATAGAGTAAACGGGCTAAGAAATTGATTCACCAAAAATAGGAAATGACCCTAGATGAATAATAAAAGGGACTCTCGCATAATATAAGATGGAAATAATCCATTACAAGTTTCCATTTTTGATAAATTTAGATGTCTACTGAGAAAAACAAGTCTCTTTAATAACTAACTTGCAAACAATTATGACCCATAAAATGCAGTCTTGTTCTACAACTTCCTTTAACAAATAAATTTTAAAACAACATATGAATATATTTTATATATACATGTATATTTTGTGTGTGTGTGTATACCACACTCATAAAACCAGTTCTTATATACAAAATTTACAACAAAATCAATATAGTAGAAACTTTTTGATGTTCAATAGATATACAAACTAATTTACATTTTTGTTTGTGTGTTTTTTTTAACTCAATACTAAATTTACACCTATAAAATTAGATATATACACCATAAATTTCCCAATTGACCTCTAACTTCTTTTAATCATGAAATCAACCAAACAACTAAATTAATAATCAAAGCTACAATAATTCACAATAGATTTGTTTCTTTAATGGGAAAGATAATAGGTTTTGGGAGAGAGTATTCCCATGCTTGTATCTCCATGGATGTTCCTTGGCTCCTCCAAGATCTCCCAAGCTATCCTTCCTTCTCCTTTATCCTTCTTCTTCCTTCTCCTTCTTTCTCATTCTCACTTAGCCATTTCTCCATGAATTGGAATGACTAAATTTGGGTCAAATTCTTTTTTACATTGTTTTGAATTAAAGATTAGATTATAATTTAAAACTCATTTTTTTAATGCGCATGGTGGCACACTTGTCCCCTCACATGGAAAGATGCCTTGTCATTAATTTTAGCATGATGTAAGTTCACCACCACTAATTTGGGCATCCCACACCCATGTGGGCTTGTCATCCACTTAACATTCTGAAGAATGTGGCACAACTTTTCGTGAGTTAGCTTTGACAAGGGTTCAAATTGACAATAAATAAAAATAAGTGCTTTGTCCACTGTCTCCCTCTCAACTTGTCTACCTCCAACGTGACCCAAGGAAAAATGGAAGACTCAAGCTTTAATAATACATTCATTCAAATAGAAAATAATAATTATTATTATTATTATTATAGGTAGACAAGTTGAGAGGGAGACAGTGGACAAAGCACTCATTTTTATTTATTGTCAATTTGAACCCTTGTCAAAGCTAAGTCATGAAAAGTTGTGCCACATTCTTGAGAATGTTAAGTGGATGACAAGCAACTTCATTGACTGCAAGTAACCAGACATTGTAAAATTTTTGTGTCTTCCGGAATGGGTCTACCGAATGACATATAATAAAATTATACTGATAATTCTTGTTATAGTATACTCCCAAATGATAGGGTATAAGGTTTTAAATTTTATTTTCACTAAATTTTCATCTTAGGTATTTTTCTTGAGCTCATCTTTTAGATGTTTTAGGTTGATTTACATAGAAAAATAGAGTAAACGGGCTAAGAAACTGATTCACCAAAAATAGGAAATGACCCTAGATGAATAATAAAAGGGACTCTCGCGTAATATAAAGATGTAAATAATCCATTACAAGTTTCCATTTTGATAAATTTAGATGTCTACTGAGAAAAACAAGTCTCTTTAATAACTAACTTGCAAACAATTATGACCCATAAAATGCAGTCTTGTTCTACAACTTCCTTTAACAAATAAATTTTAAAACAACATATGAATATATTTTATATATACATGTATATTTTGTGTGTGTGTGTCTGTGTGTGTATACCACACTCATAAAACCAGTTCTTATATACAAGATTTACAACAAAATCAATATAGTAGAAACCTTTTGATGTTCAATAGATATACAAACTAATTTACATTTTTGTTTGTGTGTTTTTTTTAACTCAATACTAATTTTACACCTGTAAACTTAGATTTATACACCATAAATTTCCCAATTGACCTCTAACTTCTTTTAATCATGAAATCAACCAAACAATTAAATTAATAATCAAAGCTACAATAATTCACAATAGATTTGTTTCTTTAATGGGAAAGATAATAGGATTCGGGAGAGAGTATTCCCATGCTTGTATCTCCATGGATGTTCCTTGGCTCCTCCAAGCTCTCCCAAGCTATCCTTCCTTCTCCTTTATCCTTCTTCTTCCTTCTCCTTCTTTCTCATTCTCACTTAGCCATTTCTCCATGAATTGGAATGACTAAATTTGGGTTAAATTCCTTTTTACATTGTTTTGAATTAAAGATTAGATTATAATTTAAAACTCATTTTTTTAATGTGCATGGTGGCACACTTGTCCCCTCACATGGAAAGATGTCTTGTCATTAATTTTAGCATGATGTAAGTTCACCACCACTAATTTGGGCATCCCATACCCATGTGGGCTTGTCATCCACTTAACATTCTCAAGAATGTGGCACAACTTTTCGTGAGTTAGCTTTGACAAGGGTTCAAATTGACAATAAATAAAAACAAGTGCTTTGTCCATTGTCTCCCTCTCAAGTTGTCTACCTCCAACGTGACCCAAGGAAAAATGGAAGACTCAAGCTTTAATAATACATTCATTCAAATAGATAATAATAATAATAATAATAATATTATTATTATTATTATTATTATTATTATTATCTTTTCTCAAATGATAAAAGTAACTTCCATTAATCAATTTCAATTTCACTTATTATCCATTTTACCAAAAACATGGAA